>VNJM01003515.1:0-243300 GCA_008042475.1 Drosophila kanapiae
TTTGATTTTGGCTTTGCCATCTATGCCCGCTACGCTGGCGAGGAGCTACAGCTGGGATCATCCAGCGAGTTTCCTTCCATAGATCAGACTGAAACGTTGGTCGCCGTTTCGTTCGTGGCCCATTTGGCAGGAGCCATCGCCGGCTTGACCATCGGGCTGCTGGTCCTTAAGAGCTTCGAGCAGAAGCTGCACGAACAGCTACTCTGGTGGATCGCCTTGGGAACGTACTCGGCACTGGTCGTCTTTGCCATTACCTTCAATATCATGAATGGATTTGCCATGTTCAACATTCGAGTGGAGAAAATACGCGTTACAGAAACGTATTTCAACGACTTTCAGGTGTAAAAGGATCCCAGGAGGATTCAAATTATCTCAACAACAAGAATACCAATTCAGTAATTTTGCTTAAATCTTTGTTTATTGCGTTCCGTTAAAGTTTTTATTGTTTTCGGACGTCGATTAAGTTTTCCCGTTTATTGTTTTGTTAGTATCGGGCTGTATCTGTAGAATCAGATATAGCAGCGCAGCCTCTTCATAATTATGCTTACGTGCGTGTATTTTCGGCCTTAATTATTTTGTTTTGTTTGCTAGCCAAGTACAAACCATATTGAATAGTAAGAGAATATTTACAACAAATCGAACTGATTAGGTGTGTAACATAACGCTCAAGGAATTCGACATTTTCTATATATATATACAAATATATATCTACGTGTATAACTGCAGAATCAGAAGACTTTACATAGGAGATAAGAACTCACAAGAAGCTGTAAAAATGCAAATAAAATATACATACATACACATATGTATGCCTAAGGGGCTATATTGAAATCGATATTGGCAATACGTCGCGTTTCTTCTAAATTCACAGGCCTTACAACAAATTGAGATAACTACCTCGACAACTGATAAATAATATTTAATTGCAATCGATCACTTTGATAGATCGGTTTCAAATTCGATGGAGCCGAGCGTAATCGATCACTGCCCGCTTTAGAGGATCAATTAAGACCAACAAGAACCAGTAGACTTAAAGCATAAATTTACATAGTTTGTATTTACACAGTTTGTTTTTAACTTGTAAATAAAAATCAATAAAATATGAAAAAAGGAACAACTGCTAAACGGTTAAAGTTTCAATGTTGACGAAGTCGAACCGCAAACTTGGCGTGGGTGGGCACACTGATATCGGGTGATCGTCATTTCGTCGGAAGAGCGTGCGTGTTAAGTGAAAATCGTAAAAAATTGGATTAACAACAGAAGTTAACAACAAAAGTGTGTTTTATCCAATTCGCGTGTTGAAGGATAAGGCATCCTTATCATTTCCATAAAATATGACACAATCCGGGAGCAAAAAACTACAATTTCGCGGCACCTGTGCGTTCGTTTGTTAGTGTGTGTGTGTTAATTTTTTTTTCTTTTTTTTTTGCGTGTTTTTGGTTATGGCGTTGGGGAAACATCGGGATTTTCTGAGAAGCCTCCACTTCTCCTTGCCCAAGAGGGCATGGCAGTGGTGCAGTCAACAAATCCCAATCCCGGCGGACATGGAATTTATGTTTGTTTGAGCAGGGTCTCAGAGTCGTGAAGCGCGGGCGTCGGCGACAAAAAAATGATGTGAAAAAAAAGGCGGGAAAAACAAATGCGAAAATTGTTACAAAAACGCAACTGCGTCCTTTTCGGGTAATCCTGATAGCTGTCTTGGTGGACAGAATGCTCCCAGCTTCCCAATTGACGCTGATTAATGTTGGATTTTGCTAATTTGACGCCATCTTGAGCAACGTGTCGACATGCATACATGCATGCATATACATATATGTAAGTGTGTAGTACTTGTGACCAGTGACTTGCATAGTTCGCGGACAAGAGGAAGAGAAGAGAAGAATAGAATTGAATAGAAGAAGAATAGAAGAGAATAGAAGGTAAGAAATTATGAAAATATGTACATACATACATACATATGTATGTAATTATGTATGCACTTACCTTTGTTGTTCCCGGGCTTCAAAGTTGATATTTTGTGCTCAACCACGCATTTTTTGGTTAACCGTATTCCTTACAAGGAAGTTAATTATTAACACTTGGAAAAAAAGCAGTTTACTTTGAACCAATAGGAAAACTTTACAGGAATGTATAGGAATGCCAATAGTCTGTTCTATTCCTCTGGAACCCAGTGCAAGTCGTCTGCAGCTGGAGTCTTTAGTGTATAAATCATATCAATGGAAGGCTTCGATTCGACTGGAATTCAACATTCTCCGCGAGACGGCAAAGCTCCCCACTCAGAAAAAGCGAATGCAATCGCCAGTTACTTCTTCTGGTGCGCCAAAACATGTTTGTAAAAAGTACAAGTTAATATTTATGTAATGCCAGAGACAGAACCAGACGGCGGAGGAATCATTACATTGACATATTCATGCGGAATCGGAATCGGCAAATTCCAGGGAAACACGAACAAAAACAATGGAGCACGCGACCATGTGGAGCGAAGGACTGAGCGTCCCACGCGAGGAGTGCACTCCACCTGCTCTTGGGAAGAAGTGAACCTCTCACAACGTCCAGTTGTCCTCGCCTTTATCCGCAAAGTGGACACGGGACTCTGGACAGCGGACTCGGATCGGAATGCTTATCAAGAGGCGCACTTGTAGCTGTCATAAGGCCAACTGAAATATTGGGAGACCAAAACAACAGCCAAGAGGAGGAGAAACCTCCCGTCCAACCCCGATCCCGCCTCTTAACTCTTTTTAATAAACTCTGCCCCGGACAAAAGAGGCCCACTTCAGGTGCAACGATGCCAAGGCGAAGGGAAAGAGGCACCAAGGCAGAACTGCCCCAGGACTTGTCCTCCTATCCATTTATCTCACTCGACGCCGGCGACGGCAACCGGCAAACGGCAAATATGGAAATTTGTTGGCCCAGCCGCCCTTTTTTTGTGTGTCAGACCGACCGCCACTTAAGCCCGCTTCATTAAACCCTCGACGAACTCCCTGTCCTGGGCCAAGTGTCCTTATGTCCTGGGTGTAATTAATTTCTGCCACAGTCAAGTCGAGTATTTGAAAAAGCTTAGAAATGCGACCGCAGAGAGGAGCGGGAATGGGAACGGGAAACGTTTTCCGGCGTGCCACAGGAGTAATTATACAAAGGAGTCGAGTGGCGGGGATAATGGCTCAAAAAGTTGCAGAAAAGAGAATCTAAAGATTCAGCCTTTTGAATTTAAAGAATGAAGCTGTCTAAAAAATGTGTTAATAATACGGGGAATTGCAACAATGTGCTGGCAACAGACTAACAACTCTGCAAGCTCTTTAAGAACTCTATGTTCAGCTTATAGAAGAACGCAATGCTACAAATTTTACCTCTACTTTCAGACAGACCGCGGCTACGATTTACAACCTAACCAAAATCAATACGAATCCAGCGATTTTAGTGCATCAATTAAGTTTCGGAACTAATTAAAATAAAGCCAAACTAATAAATGGATCGTGAGGGACAACAACAACAACAGCGAATTGGCTCCAATCAAAGTGCGGGTAAGTGAGCGAGCAAGCTAATCAGATTTACTGCCAGGACTTGCCTTAAACCTGTCCGTATTGAGTTACCCCAAAAAGAGACCCAAAAAGCTGGTGTGTCCTTTATGGGCCTTTTAGGTTAATTGCTTCTGTTGCATTCCCTCCATTAACCGTTGGTCACATGAGGTCATTGCGGCTTCATTCGGGGCGGCAAGCACTTCCCCATCCGGTGGAAGTCCGGAAGGAACGGGGGGGAAACACAATCAACACGAACGTAATACACGAAATTAGTTTTCATATATGCAAAGCCAAGGGTGGAGCCCTGGCTCAGAGCTGTCACCACCACCCAGCTGCAAGCTCCCAGGCATCCACCTGGCAGCGGACACCTGTGCGTGCTCGTCGGCAATTCCTCGTCCTGGCATAGACAACAAAGGATTCGCTCTCACCCAGCAAGGGGAGGAGGCGAAACTGTCAAAGTCGAAGTCGTGGCAGACATTTTCATAATTTTCACGTGCTCAGGCTGGGGGAGTTCTCTCCGCTTTTCCCTCAACTCTGTCCCAGGCGTGCCTCTTAATTGCCCTGAATGGGAGCAGGGAGAGCTGGTAATGCTATTTAGAGCCTGCCACGACGACTGTCACCTGCTGGGATTTGTCCTGAGTTCCGAGAGCCTTGTCTCCAAGGTCGCAGTAGGAATTTTCACGATACTTTCGCCCTTTTAAGGGGGTTTAGTTCACATTAAATCATAAGAAGGAAACTCGTTTATTTATTTAAATTATTTCTTTATTTATTTATTTGTACACTGTATACTTAAGTTTAAAAACTATGATACAGTGGCAGCCATAGCTGCTAGGGCTTTCAGCTGATTTATTCAAATTATTTGTTACAACTCTTTGAGTGTCAAATTTTGTTACTGGGTCTCAGTTAGCAGCCTTTTCTCGGCCTTTAAAAATGTAGATTACTCTTTGTAATAAATTCAAAATGAGTAGCGACGACCAGCTAGAAACGCTCCCCGCAACGCAGGAGGATAATCCTTCCTTCAATGAGGTGGCTCTACAAGTGGAGGAAACCGTCTCCGAGCGGTACACCTTCTGTGTCTTCAAAGAGGAATCGCAGCTGAAGGCTATTAAGAGCCTCATCGAGACGGAGCTCTCCGAACCCTACAACATTTACACGTATCGCTACTTCGCCTACAACTGGCCAGATCTTTGTATTTTCGCTTTGGAGAAAGATCGCTATGTGGGCGTGATCGTGTGCAAGCTGGACGTCCTGTCAAAGGTTAAGAAGGGCTACATAGCCATGCTGGCGGTGGATGTGGCGCATAGGAAGAGGGGAATTGGAAGGGCTCTTGCTAAAATGGCCATTGAGGTGATGGCCATGAAAAATGCGGCCGTAATTTCCCTGGAAACGGAGAAAACAAACAAAGCGGCGCTGGCTCTGTACGAAAGTCTCGGCTTCATCCGCGAACGACGAATGATTAACTATTACATGAACGGCATGGACGCCTTCCGTCTGAAGCTGGTGCTGCACGCGCGTATCGACTCCAGCGAGGATTAGTATTGTCAAACTTGGGTGTTATTTTTCCGTTTGTTAGTGAATGAATGCAACGATCTAGCACTGTTCTTTCTGTTTCAATTAGCGCCCCATCGTGCCGCTTCTTGGGTAGCCCCGGAGTCCCAGGAGTCCTCAAAATCAGGTAGATGGAATTTCGCTTGCCTAATTGAGCCGCAAAACAGCGGCAGCCAGGCAAAGGGATAATGGCTTCTCAGGGTCAAAGTCTCGCCACATTAAGGTGCACTCACTCGTCCCCTCGATAAGGTTATGCTTTGATAGAGGTGGTCCTGCAAGCGGCATTCTGTTTAGATTCGTTTTAACTGATTGAGGAAATTGCAAAGTTTCGAAAGGACCTCTGCAGTAGTTACTCAGAAGGTCAAACGGTTTTAATTGCGATTGTTTGGCAATGAAAGGGGTACTGGTGGCGTCGCGAATGCTGAAGCTCTTCTACTTCAAGGTCAGTTTGGCAAAAGCTAATAGGCCTTTGCTAAAACATTTTAATAATTATCCGAGTATGGACAGCAGAACATAATCATATTTGCGATATATATTCTATAATAACTCCCTTTCAATGTACATCTGAATAGTTATTTAAGGTAAACAAACCTTCAGGAGCTCGTAGCTCTTGGGGTCATCGCTTTTCATCTTCAGAGTTCTCTTGTGGAACATTGAACCCTCTTGGAAGTTCTCGTCGGAGGTCTTTCTGCCGCAGATCGTTGATCTGTGTGATACCCACTCGAAACTTGCTACCAGCTTCCTCAGTTAGTTGAGTTCTGGCTCTGAATCCGACGCTTCATTCCATACACACTTCACCTTTCCGCCAAATGTAAACAAAAACGTCCAAAGTCAACTTTTGGGCAGGTGGCTATCCCAGTCGCCGCTCCGGAGGAGAGCCGAACAGATGACATGCAACGTTGTGGCAGCAATGCGAACGGGAGCGGCAGGTGGAGCGTGTGGAGAACAGTGCTGATTGAGTTGCACCTGCCATTCGCAGAAACAACCTGCGGTAGAACGGAGCAACGAAGGGGCAGTTGGAGCGAAGCTCGCGTTATTTATGTGGTTTTTTCGGCTTGAGAGAGTCAGCCAGCAGCAGCAGCAGCTCTGGATTCCGAGTCGCAGTTGCAGTTGCCGTCTGAGCCTGTCTGACCTCGTCCCCGATTGCTGTTGACATTGTGCCTGAATTTCAATTTGATGTCCACGAGGCGAGGCGGCAGCTCCTGTCTCCCATAAATCTTGCTCCGCCACAACCTGCCTAGACCGACTCTCCGGGTGCGTTTTGAATGAGATTGGGATTGGGATTGGTTTGGAAGCGTGCCTGTCTGTACTCCACCCCCGATGTTAGAGGACTATCTCTGAATATATCTGGCATTTCCTTGTCCCCGGATAATTGTATAACTTAAGTTGAAATTAATTGGCATGTGCAATCAGGCATCTTTGATTGGGCTGCTGCTCCTCCGCTCCTTCGATTATGCACAATAATTAATTGCGAATTTGTGAAGGATATACTTGATAGGACCTGCTTCCTGCCCCTAAATTGTTTTGACAACTTATTTCTGGTATTTCTGGACTCTGGCAAGTCCCTCTCTGGCAGTTTAAATGGTGGAAAATAAACACAACTGTTAAAATAAACAATAATTGCTCAGCAACATTAATTTGCCGATTAAATCAGGCATTGTGGATTTAGCCACGCTTCTTTGACTTGGCACCATTAATAATTTGAAGATAAGACCCCCGAAAATTGTCATTATACTCTGGAATTTTTCAGTTAAGGAGTTTATAGTGAGAAAGGGGACAAATAATGTTGATTAGAAGATAGAAGATAGCATATAAGTGGCAGCCTAGGTATATGTATCGCTATAATAATAATAAAGAAATAAAAAATTAGCTTAAATAACAAATAACTTCCAAGAGGGTTCAATGTTCCATAAATCATATATAATTTTCATTCCGCTTCTAAGATTAATACAATAGCTTGACGAGTAGTTTCTCTCGGAGCCGAAAGGGGAAAAAGGCTATCTCAGAGTGCAGCTAAAAAGGTATCTTTAAAAGTGCATTAGCTCTTCATGAATATATCTGTATTTCAAAATTAACTGCTTGTCTTCGATTACTGTAGGGTACTTTTATGTCGAATAATTTAGCTTTACGTCGAAGTGATTTTAGATGCGAAGAAGAGTCCATCAAGCGGAATGCTTATTTCAAAATTCATGGTCTTAAGTCCTGCTAATCCGGCAGGATTGTTGTTGAACATTGATGGGGCGGCAATGACAATATGAATTATTACCGAATTCTTCATATTTCATGCGGGGATTTTCGATTGCTTGGCACCGGGCTCGAACTAATGTTGTATATATTGAGGAAATATCGATTTGGGGGTGTCGATAGTCTCGTCGTCGTTGACACAAGTTCCCCGTTTGGAGTACTCGGGGAGGGTGGGTATTAATTAGGAAAATTTCCTCAAGTTTTAGTTGCAGTTCTTTCCCTGCTAACTCTCCTCCAGCCAGCTCCCACACATACATTTATATGGAGCAAATATTGATTGAGGGGAGCGAACCCCCGTATCTGCCTGGCCGCCCTTCATTTATTTATTTATGAGGAAAACGAGAGAATTTCATTTATAATTTAGACATTTATTTTTGTTTCCATTTTTCTCTGTTTATTTATTTATCTATAATTTCTTTGCTATTTCTTGTCTCTGTTTGTGTGTGCAGAACGTTTCCGGTTCCTATTTGGGGTTGAGTGGGGGCGTGGCAAGTCTGTGGTTTCATAATATTGAGAATCGAGTATGCTATCATCTTGGGGCTTTGTTGCGTGCTGCCTGGCCCACAAGGATTCTATTTTGGCTTACGCTCAGCTGGCTTTTATGCCAGATTAGCTATTTTCAATCTGCGATTGCGATTTGCTTTAAATATTTCACTATTTGCATATGGATAGTGTACATGGGTATCTACATATATATGTATCTATATTTGTGTGTCAATATGCCAAGTATCTTGGCCTTTAACGGCAACGTAAACTGGAAGGAAAATGAGGGAAATGAAAAGGCTTTTTGTATTTAATGTATTTCTTGAAATGTTTTTGATTTTTATTCTTTCTTTGGCTTTTCGTGTGTATTCTTCATTAATGGGGTTGGATTTATTTCTATTATTACAAATGAATTAGCTTGTGGTTGCTGTTTTTTCGTGCTTCTGTTTTTGTGTGAATTTCACTACATTATTAAATAAATAAATAAATAAATAAATAGTTGGTTTCGATTGACAAAAATTAATAAACTCTCGCGCGCTGCCCTACATTAAATAAATATAATTAGTAATACTTTCGAGTGTGTGTGTTGTGTGTTTTTACAGGGATTATTATAAATATTTGCTTGATTTAAGTGACTTTCATTTAATTTAATTCGATTTGCTTAATTGTTCTGAATTGAATGGTTCTTTGCTGCGGTTTTTGCTTGTTTTGTTTTTTTTTGACTAGTGTGTGTGCGACTTAATAGTATTTACAATTCGGAAACAATTTGTTAGCCTAAGTTAGTTATGCCTATGAGCTGCGCGTACATAGTGCGAGGGCAGATACTATTATGCTTATTATTATTATGCTGAGTTTATACAAACAAAATGTTGATACAGTTCTTCTTCGATTCAGCAGATTCACTCAGAGTTAATTGCGGCCAATAAATAAATACATAATTTAAGAAGAAACAAACAGACACGGGCGATGGATAATTGGTTAATTTAAATCATAGCGAGAGGCGATCTGTTCTGGAATTTTCCTGCTCCTCCCCCCTCGGCTCTCTTGAGTTTTACTTGGTTTTTACACGCGAAATAAATTCAGTCTTTGGTTCTATCACAACATTTGTTTACACGTTTCGGCGCTTCGGTTTTTGTTTTTAGTTTTTTCCTTTTCCCTTAGTTCTTCTCAGTATTTTCAGTATATTTTGTGTGTTGCTGCTTTCTTCGAAACTGAAAAACGGTAACGGTAACGGTAACGATAACGATAACGGTAATGCTAACAGAAAAGCAAAAGCCAAACGAATTTCGAATTTAGTTTTGAACTAAATCGTTGAATGAACTTTTCTTTCCCACAAACTCTATGTCTCTCGATCTCTCCTGAAGCTGAATCCTGGCGAAGATCCTTAGATACTTAGGACACACCCAGATCGTGCAGCAGATGCTGCGTAATCACCTCGCCCTGCTCCTCCATCAGCTGGGCGGTCACCGTGTTGATCAGATTGAACACAATGGCAAAGACGGTGAAGGCGCAGTAGACTCCCAGAGCCAGCCACCAGATGAGCTGCTCGTACTCCCGATGCCCGAAGTTCTTCAGCACCAGGAATCCAATCGTGAGTCCAGCCAGAGCCCCCGTCAGATGGGCAATATACGACACTTGGGGGCCCTTGACGAATGCTCCGCCGTCGAAGTATTGGGTGTACAGAGCATAGCCCAGATCGCAGGAGACTGCAAATAGAAGAATAATAAAAGGATCTCCAGTTAGTTAAGTTATAGAAAATGTTCTTGAAGGTTCTGGGGGGTTCAAAGAATGGTTTAAGCTCAAGTGAAGTGGGAGGAAAATATTTGTAAACTGTAACTGAAACTTACCGAATATGACCACCGATCCCAGCTGCGTGGAAGCGCTCTTCATGTGCGCATAGTTTAGCGTGATATTGGCCAAATGGGCGGCCAGAAGGGCGTACACTCCGCCGCTGGCGCCCACCAGGAACACCTCCGAGTCGACGACACTGGTGCCCAGGGAGCCAGCAAAGACGCCGGCCATGTAGATGACACCGATCCTGGCCGTGCCGTGCATCACCTCCAGGGGAATGCCGAAGAACAGCTGGATGACGATGTTGAAGCCCAGATGGAACCAGTTGGCGTGCAGGAACATGTAGCTGAAGAAGCGCCACACCTGCAGCCGGCGGTCTGGACGATAGACCAGCACCGAATCCGAGGGTATCGGAACGGGTAGCCCAAAGTTCTGGGCGGGCATTGTGTAGCGGTCGTAGGCGAAGATGGCAATCTAAAAAGGAATAGAAGGGATTGGGGTTAGTTACTCTGATTTATGTTGTTGCTGTCTGGCACGCGACCGAGTCCGCGTCCCAAATAAAGTCTTATGAAAATGCTTAGGGCGAGTCCTGCCAACTTGGCAAGGCTTCAAAAACTAAACTCATACGCCCCGTGGGCTGCCCATTTTCTCAGTTCGACTTGATTGTCGTCGTCGGCGTGCTACATTTTCCACTCAGGACAAATCATTTCCAAGTACAGTGGTTACTTGACAATATAATGAAATGGGAAATTATTGTTTTTCACTGTAATAAACCTAGAGAAAATATTGTCATAAGACGCTTCTATATATATCTATTACATTTCTTTTTTTATCTTTTTTGTAAAGAAAACTGTATTAGTTTTGACCATTTCTAGTTATACCTTCTGTTGTTTTTTTGTAAGTAAAGAGATTTTGCCCTTAAAAACGCTATGCGAGTTTCCTTCTTTTTTTGTCTACTTTTCCTTCAGCCGTGTTTGTTGTTCAACTTGTTTACAATCGATTTTCGGGGGCGCCAGCGTGCCAGACGCGGCAGAAAACGAAACAGAAACAAGCGCAGAGGGACTGAGACTGATGAAAAGTGCGCGGGGAAAACTCTGGGAAAACTTCCGCCGTCGGTATCATTTTTATGGCTCTTTGGTTTAAAAGTTTGCGGCTCCTTTGATTTAATGTTTTGCAGGGGAGGAAGTCTTTGTGTGTGTGCTCACCTCAATGATGGAGATCACCAGGATGAACCAGGGCCAGTGCTTGCGGTGCTCGTACTTGAGCAGTCCCAGATCCTCCGCCTCCGGTAGATGGTGGTGTGTGTCTGGGATGGGATCCCGCTGCATATAGATGTGCTCGCCCTGCCGCGTGCAGCACGTGCTGCTGGCCGTGCTGCAGTCTGTGTCGTAGGACGATGAGTTAGAGTTGGAGTTGCAGGGAATGTCAATGATGGTCTCCTTGGAATGCTCCTCCGCTGTGTCTGTGTCTACCTTTTCCACCGCCTCCGCCTCTTTCTCCTTCTCCTTCTCCAGATCCATCTCCACCTTAGTTTCGTTTACATTCTGTGTTGGATGACTCTCCATTCTGACTGCTTTGCTTGGCGCCGTCGGGAAGAAATTCTGGAATGACAGCAACAGCACGCATAAAGTGTGTAATTAATTAACTTGAACCGAACAATAAACAAAAATCAATTAAGTGCATAAATTATTTGTAAACTGCAGGGCAAGTGAAACTGGGGGGAAAACAATAAAAGAAAAGTGGAGAGCGGAATTTGGTTTATGGCCTGTGGGACACGGACTCGGATTCCTTTCTCTTCATCCGCTTGCGGCAACTTCCTGGCTGAAAACTGGGTCACTTCGGCTAGCTCCATAAAATTTGATGGGCCAAGTTTTCCTTTCTTCTAAAATTAGCTAACCGAACTGCGGAGGAGTAGAAGATACAAAAGTATCTCTCCCTCTTGGCATTACATAAAGTGCACTTTCAGCCCTGAAATCATCTTCGCTAATGGCCAACTAATCGGCTAATGGTCGGCATAGAGGCATTATTGTAATTGGCAGCACAAATAGCTGGAAAAAATTATGTTAATCGCATTCGATTCAATTACAGTCGCCGCACACACCGCGCAGCGCCGCAAATCTTCTTAAATTCCTCAAGCAATTGTTGAGGAGGCAAAAAAGTCAAGTTTTTGATTTTCATTGCCTTGCACAACAGAAAAAAAAAAAATAACAACCAAAAACGCGTTTCTCTTGCTCCCACTCGTACATGGCAAGCTCCGAGGCGGACTTAGGCGTTTCTATGGGGCTTAAAAAATTCAATTGAAATAGTTATAGAATTGTGTGTGATTTCCCCTATTAAAAACTGCCTGAAAGTAGTTTATTTTATTAAGTGCTTAATTTTTTAAGAAGATCCCTTCCTTTCCCCCAGCTGGCCCTGAAGTCTTGACGTATCTTTCTGTTTTAAGTCGCGTTGCACACACACACACCACGCACTGTTGCTGGGGCTGCCCACACTGCCTCCCTCTCTCTTTGGCTTTGACGCCGCCGTTGCTTATTAATTAATTAATTTATTAATTTTAATTGCAGACACTGCACTGAATGTCCATGCGAGCATGAACATTGCACACACATTGCATGCCGAATCGGAGGGAGAGGCAGCGAGAGAAGTGTCGAAAGTGGGTCCAAAACTTGGATCATAATGAATTCATTTGAGAGGTTTTTCTTTTCTGCTGTCCAAGCTGTCCAAGGAAGAATATTTTCACATGACCCTCGGTGCAATTTGCATGCCTTTTTTGCACTCGCACCCTAAAAGCCCCCAACGAAGAGGACAAGTTGAACAAACTCATTAAGTGCACTTTGTTTTTTGTGTTGTGTTGTGTTGCCTGCGACAATTTCTATTGCAATTTGCAATCTGCAATCTGCAATTGCCATTTGCCTTTTGCTGCCACTTCTTTGCACTCATTAAGGTCGGGGCCTTTGGCTTACCTTAGGTGTTTCTCCTGGTATATATTGTATATCCAAAAATGCCTTGTTTTATCCAAATTAGTTTAGTTTTCTTTGCAGTTTAGTTTATTGCCATTTCACTTGGCCACTTTGCTCATAACTTGGGGACTTTGCTGCCACAAAATTCATTTTCGAGCACGCACACACAATCCGGGAATCTTTGCTTGTTATAATAATTTTTCGAGAGAGATATGTTTGTATCTCTTCGCACAATGTGAATTATTTGTGATTAATATCCGCCGGCGATTTCTTTTTTAATTTGAAGCCAAAACTAAACTTTTACACGTTAATAGCAAAACGGGGTCGAATTGCCAATCGGTATGTCAAAAGGAAGTCGAATTCCCAATCGGTAGATATATCCATAGAGTAACTTATAGATTCTCTTTGCTGCCGGCAGAGTTTGAACGCAACTGACTGGCGGTGGTCGCGGTCCGGCCTTTATAACGGGAACCGACTGGGAGCGAGCGCTGTGCAACTCGAACACGTTGTGTTTTCGTTGGCTCGCTCGTATAAGAGATGTCTCTCTCGGCTGCTTGGGGGTGCACTGCAGCCGCTGGCGTTCGCTTGCAGCAGCTCGAAGTTCGATCGAAGACTGGTTGATGGCAGGCCATGAGTCATTATTGTTGATTGTTATGATTCTTCGGGTTATAATGCCCACTGACTAACGATTGGCGATCTTCAGATCGGCGGCTTGTCGCAGATTACGTTATCTAAGCAATGTGGCGAAATTCCAGCAAGGTTGTTACCACAAGGGCTCTATCTGAATCTACGAATTCAATTCTTTGGAGATTCTTCTGTAGAAGAGAAGTGATTTCAAGGCTTAAACAATATTGCAAAATTTTAATGCCATGTACATACATACATATGTATGTATGTGTGTGGTAACTCAGCTGGAATAGATTATATTCTTGGATATATATTACCAATTCTTCTGAGATTCTTCTGAATAAATTGATTGCTTTTATGCCTTGCATAATCTTGTGAAATTCCAACAGATATTACATGGATTTGACGTAATTAAAGTCTTATGAGGGGGTAAATATGCCACAACAGATTACATTACTATACATAACTTTACACATTCTTTGGAGATTCCGCAATTTTGGGAAGAAACTGATTTTATGCCTTGCACAATATGGCGAAATGCAAGCTTGATTGGGGTTATGGCATCTCTGCTTAGTACTTAAATAAATTATTTAAGATTTTTAAGGTTCTTTATTATATTTAATATATGGGATGCAAAATTTAAATCATTTTTGAGATAAGGTGTTTATTAATGAGCAAACTAGGCAGCTTCGCAAATACTAAGATGTACAATGATAAAATATCATCTAATATATCATAAAAGTATGTTTAAGCATAATAGAGTAAAAAACAGATATTTAACGAATTGATTTAGTGAAAGAATTAAACACTGAATCATAAAACAACATCAAAATATACTACAGGTTCTTGAAACATCAAGGAGAGAGATGATTTTAGCTTAAATGTTGCTTAAATAGTTGGCATTGATACAAACAGCTGGTTTTTGGTTCCTTTTTTCTTAATTGTTAATTGTTTTAATTGTTTTCATTGATAAATCTTACTCAGCTTAATTGAATAATTATTTAAGCGGCAATGTCCTCAGGTTTGTCACTGAAGTCTGCCTTGAATCTTCATTTCTTAATTAAATGAATTAACAGCCAAACCTAACAGATTTGTAGTGACTCCGTTTTTATATCTTAATCACATAATACTTAGAAGGTTTATATATTTAATCGTTACGTCAATACGTTTATTTTGTTTAAAGAAGACCTCGACTTGGGGGTTTCTCCCACTTCACTCCATCCTCTGGAACGTGCGGCAGTAGCAGGTGAGGACTCGAATTCGATGCCGGACCCAAGCGAACGGATTCCCCTGATTTTCTGATTCTCCATAATTCCCGGTAAAGGAATCAGAAGAGATCACGGTTGTGAGTGAGGTTTTGAATTTCACACCTTTCCACAGGAAGGGAGAGAGAGAGATTGAAATCGGTAGCAAAAATAAATATTTATACAAATTATTAGGCAGAGGGCCTAAGCCGCAGCCAGGAGGAGGAGTTCGCGGGAAAGGTCACGACCACGGCATGTTGCACAAAAGGAGTAGCATCCAACGACGGCGATGATGGCCAGGAAGCACCAAAGGATCAGGCTTGCGTTACGTGTTTTGCATGATAAGCTGGGAATTTACACAGATCCGATAGATAGCATAACACACTGCCATCTCTGCCAGTCATCCTCGTCGCTCCTCGAGCAGAGAAGTTCTCGGGAGAAAAAAGAGCACTCCCGCATGAAAAGTGAAAAGCGGAAAAGAGACAGCGAGTCGTCCTCCTTCTCGGCTGAGATTTATGATGACTTTTTAACATGTGCGTGCAACAGGTAAGCAGGCACAGATACAACCACAGCTACAGATACAGATACAAATACGGATGCGGATGCGGACACACAAGCAGCTAACAGCAAACACAGTTACATTACATGGCCATGACCAGGCACCTCATCAACTTCATCTTCGTCGTAAATCCTTTTTTCCCACGTTCCCTCAGGTTGTGGGTCCATCGCTGGATTTCCATTGTGCCAGACACGCATTGCATCGCCGCTCTCCAAGAGGACCCATTACTTCCCCGCAGCCTCCTCTCATTGTCCCTCTCTCGGCCAAGGCAAGGTCACCCGCTTAGACACAGGTAACGCGCTGTGGGCCGCGTGGGCGTGGGCGCGGGCTTTTCCCACGCAGGACGTTGATTCGAGGCCCGCGGGCCGGGAATTTCCTCCAACATGTGCTCAACATATGCGAGTAGTTGCCTTCTGGGCCATCAGGGAATCAGGAATTTCCGCGCACTTGCTTCCCACACACAGCAAGGTGTCCTTTCCAGGAGTTGCGTTTCGCGACTTGTTTCCGCAAGTTCCGCCAAATGTTTCGCGATGTGTGTGTGTGTTTTTCCCTGGTCTGGGTGCACACGGAGATTTTCCTGGATCCTGTCCAAGGATCCCGCCGCCTAATCATCGGCCAGAGGCGCGTCTATCAAGCAGCTTCTCAGAAGGTAAAAGGTTGACAAGGACCTCACCTGGTGCCGGAGGAGTGAGAGAGATGGGAAAGCGATCTGGTTAAATGTCTTTAGGGTAATCCCTACAAGGACTCAGTTCCAAATGTCTATTGGTTGAGTATTTTATTTATTTTCTTAAAAAACGGAATGCAACACAATGTTTCTTGACACATAATAAAGATTAACCATGGAACACAGTGCAGGAAATCAGCTTTAAAAGCCAACCAACTCCTTAAACAAATTAATATTTCTTTTAAACAAACAACGAGGGAAATGCCGGAAGCACTGAAGAGTGTCCCAAGATGCCTCAAAGGCAATGCAAATTTTTATAGAACGATAGAAAGATGGAAACAAAACTTGACGGGGCCAATTGTGTATGGCGGCGATGGGAATGAAATTGAAAAATTGATTGAGAACGAAGCGAAGGCCAATAATAATGGACGAGTAATGGGACTGTCTGCCACAGCCAGAGGAGCGACTGGCGGCGGCGTGGGACTCGAACCTGCAGAAGCCGAGCCATGGCCAGGACATGCTCGAAATTTATCTATTGGATTAAGGTCTCTCTTTGTGGACGTCTCCTCATTATGGCCAAAGCCAAAGACAAATTGGAAATTTATTGTTATTGTTGGCCAGAAATGGTACGAAACGGAAGGAAGAAAGTAAGGAAGGAAGCGGGACCAGCGAATATGCATAATAAAAATGTCAATCAATGAACTGCAACGACCCAAAGGGACTCCTATTTCTGCAAGGTCCGGTGCCGCTGGGAGCGATAATTGAACATAAACATTGCATTCAAGTAGTAATTGTTGAAATTATTGTGCATCCTAATCCCGACCGAGGCCAGGACATCGCCGGCATTGGGTCTGCGGTCAATGCAGCAGCACCAGCACAAGTTCCACTTCCATATAGCCTAAAACCCAATGCGGGTTAAAAAGGACATTTGTATGTATGCTGAGGCATTTTTGGAACGGTTCCCAGGACATGTCGACACTGACATTTCTGGCAGCCAAAAGGAGCAGTGCAAACAGAGTCGCCGCTGCTGAGACAAAAGAAGGCAAAAAAAAAGAGCGGGGCCAATGGCCAAATCCAAATTGGCTCTGACTCGGCGGAGTAAGTCATCGGAATGAATAAATAAATATGTAGAGAGAGGGAAAACAGATAAGAATAGCAGATAATACAGGCTGGGAAAGAGGTCTTGAGTCAATGATGGGTACATCAATATTTTCCACTCAATTATAACTGGAGAATCATGGGAATAAATGTAGGACTTGATATGTTGATTTTGCTGATCTAAAGTACTTTTACCACTGACAATATATGGAACAAGATGAATGAAATTCGCGCTTCTCGCTTTCCGAAATATTCCCTAATTAATTCCCAATGACAAGTCTGATAACTTACAGTTTTTTCTGCCTAAAATTGATTTGGTTGATTGTCTATGGTCACCGGATATAAGAAGTTGCAACAGTCCTAACTCTATGCAATTCCAAGAGTGTAAAGTGTGAGGATAACTTTATTAAGATTCCCTCTTTCAGATTCAAATCTATTAAAAGTAATTGGAGAGGGATCTGCAAAAGTTGGCTGAAAGTTACCCCATTTAAACTCTTCATATGAATCACACTGTGTCCACACTTGAGCTGCATCCCATTTGGTTTTAATTTGAGTACTCAGTGGCAGCAGCTGCCCCCATCATGGGGAAGTGGCAAGGGCCACCTCGGCAGAAAAAGTGGAAAAAAGGGAATATAACCGCATTCGGGGTTGGACTCTTTATTTCCTTTTCCATCCGCCGCAATCCTGGAACGCTTGACCACTCGCGAAACTCGTGGCGCTAATCAGTTTAAAGGGCGCTTGTCCACTTTGGCAATGCTTTGGTTTTAATTACGCGGCAAAAGTTGGACCGCATTCGCAGCCCGAACTCATCCTCCAAAACTTTGCAAGCTGGCATTTTTTTTTTTGCTGCAGCAGGCGCAGGGAGCCCTTTCTTGCCCGCTGGGGGCCGCAACTGCAACTCAGATTCCCAGTTAGTTAAAGTGCTGGCAACACATTAAAACTGCAATTCATCGGCAGCCGCAGAGGCAGCACACATGGCAGAGAAACAGAGGAAAAGGGGCTGGGAATGGAGCTACAACTCAGCGGGAGCTGTTTCCAACACTAATGAACATTTTATTACAAAAGTTTGGACTCTGGATGAGGAGCGAACGAACTTGCACATCTTTTTTATTGCGTTTCAGTTGGGAAGCTGCTGTTCTGGCCAGAACTTGGCCCAATTCGAAATATTATTAAGCGGAAGCCAACCCCTGGGCTTCTGGGCTTCTGGACTTCTGAGCTCCAGAGCTTCTTAGTCCCTCAGGAATGGGATGCACTTGTGGGGCCTCCACCCTTTTGAGAGAGAGGTGTCGTGGCCGTCGTCTGGCGGGTGTCTGCGACCCGTCTGCACTCGTGTCACCGCTGAAATCCAATACCCCCAGCTCGGATATATTTGCCCAGCGGAACTCCAGTCAGCTCTGTAATTCCGTTTTAATTTGCAGGGCCGGCGTGAAGAGACTTCGCGACTCCGCCAGTGACCAGCAGAGGAAATGGATACCCAGACGAGTGTCAACCCTTGACGACGACGGGGGTTTCCCTCGATGACCTTGTTTGCCCACAAAGTGCAGGGCTCTCAGCTTACCCGGCTCTCCCACTCCTAGCGCTTTAATTAAGGATTCGAGCAAACATTGCAATCGAAAATATTTGGTGAAAGAAGGAAGGGGCAGGGTCTCACTCGAGTGGAGAAAGAGCTGGTGGTGCAGCGTTTAGGGTGCAGGTTGCAGGGTGCCTAGGTCAGGATTATTTTGATTGTCCTGACTTCAGCTCTTAGCGAGAAAAGGGTTAAGCTGTGTGTGTGTTTGTTTTTCGTGGCAGTTCTTTGAAAATATTTTGAGTTTCATTAGAAAAGTTTTATCAACCCTTAAGAGAGGAGATAAAAGCGAATTCAAGACAGTTTTATATTAAATTCTGCTCTATGGTGGTTTTACCTATTTCTGCTTTAAAGTATTATTTTTATTTTTGTATAGCTTTACCATTTCATGGACCTTACTAGAAACTCCCTTTACACAGCTCGCGAAAAGCTTCATGTTTGTAATCCATTCAATTACTCCATCAATTGCGTTGCCACATTCCCCATATAAAATGCTACACCTGTTGGTCTGTGCCGCCTTTTTTGGGGGGTTTACCAACATAACAAAAAACACACACAGTTGCCACAGAACCACTCCGCTCCTCGACTGGGGGCACTGCCATTGATGGATTATGCTGTCAATCTCTGGTAAATTGCTCCTGCAGCTTAAGCCTCCCCTTTTGCCGCCTGTGGCACGTGCTCCCCTGATCCCGCTCAGCCTCTCTCTCTCCCTCTCTCGACAAGTCGTCACTTCGGTTGAGAAGGTGGAAGAGGCGGTGGACAGGGCAGGTGGATGCCTTTTAGGGCCGCCACTCTGTCGGCATTCATTACAAGGAGCAGGCGGCTAATTGAAAGCTGCACTCGACCCTGCCAAGCTCCGAAAAACGCTCCGGGAGGAAACCGAAACCGAAAACGAAACTGAACCGAGTTTCGGGGCAGCTGCGAAGTTATGTAAAAGGGGGTCGACGCCGTTGGCTGCTGCTGCCCCCCCAAAAAATAAAGAGCGATGGATATTGAAGCGAGGCAGCTGTCGATTATTGACACTGCGGTTATGAGGTACACAGAAGGGCCGCAGGAGGAAATACGAATGGAATGGACGGGGGAAGTTTAAGGCAAACACAGCTCAATGTGTGCGAATCGAAAATGTTTAAATATGAATAGTACTTCGTTGTTTTTTGTTTTACAAATGTTTGCCTGAAATGTAAATGAATTAATTTATGATAAATCAGGCACATCTTGATTTCAAAACTCACTGAACTGTTTGTTGCAAATTCTAGTGACTATTTCCACAGTTTAATATTAATTTTACTACGTTTATTCATACCTTTCTTAGATTTCTAGATGAATAGATTTATTTTATTGCTTAAGCAGCCTCATTTTGTTGAGTGTATAGGGGATAAGGAGAGCATCGACCATCTATAAACGGCCCCAAAAACAGATGCTGGCAGACGGCGTCGGCAATTACAACACGCGAACGAACGCAGGCCAGACAACAGGTTGGTTCCACTTCGGCTCCAGTTCCAGCTTCATCTGCTCCTCCTGCTCCATCATCATCTCCACTTCCAGCTCCATCGCCGGCTTCGAAGGCGAAACCGAAACTGAAACCAAAAAAAGTTCGACGAAAAACAACAACATCCGAAAATATCCATCGTTTTTCGAAGTGGTTTTTGCGCTTTTGTTTTCGGCCTGGTTTCTGTTTTAACTTTGTTTTTTTTTTGTGGTTAATGATGAGCCCTGTCCCTCTCGGAGTCCTCTCCTCCTGTCTCCTCTACTCTCCCGACCGAGCAGCGCGATAATTGCCGGTAAAACGCCTCGCTTGGCCTTTTAAATGCTGCCTCGCGTTCTTGTTGCCAACATTTATATGCGTTCGCTCTTGTTTTTTCATGGAAATCGCTTTAAAGTTTAAGGATCGAAGGGTATGGCGACTTTGTCAGGGGATTAATAGGGCGTTATGAAGTGTTTAGAGGTTCATCCTCTGAAGATAGAAGGAATATACTTCAATGATATATTTGCCTCCCCTTGAATAAAGTTTGGAATGTTTAAAAAGTTTCTATGAAGTTTTCAAGAGCTTAAGATCGAAATACAAATTAAAAGAATACTTTGTGGTATCCTAAACACATTAATATGTACAGAAAACACATTTAAAAATGTTTTTAATAAATATAAATCAAGAAACCGTGCTGCTATGGCAATCCCCTGATATGATAGGGCATCTCTCATTCGTTTTGGAGGCCGTTGAATTATCCACGCTCACCGTTCCGGGACTGGCCCTTTTTTTTGTGGTATTATTGTAGCCTGGCCTGGTTGCAATGAGCCACAAATTGCAGCTGGCGCACGGAAGCGACGCTCACGAATCCCGAAATGTCCGAAAAAATCCATAACCCAAGCGGCGACGCGAGGCCAAGCTGAAAGTAAAAAGTAAAGCACGCGCCGCGCCGCTCGCGACCGTCGATCTTCTCGGCGAGCCGTTGACCGCTTCGCTCCGCTCTGCTCCTCCCTGGTTCCACCTCCTCCCCCTGCTCCGTTCCGATCTGCTGCGACTCAATCAACTCCAGATGCAGTTGCAGTGGTTGCACCTGCCCTGCAATTGCATTGCCGAGGAGTAATTAGTGACAGATCGCTGGCGCAATCGCGTGCTGATAATGCAATGCCGTCGCTTTCCAATTCAACGCTTCGACTGAATTTAAACGCTTTTCTGTTAAAAAATAAATACAAAAATAGAAAACAGTAGAGATAGAAGGAAAGGCCTTAGCCTTAGCCTAAGCCGTTTTCCCAATTGCCAAAACTCTATTTTGCGTAATAATTCCTCAATCGGTTTATGTTTAAAAAAAATCCCTAACCCCTAAAGCTGAAAATCTGAGGCCTCACGCTGTGTCATTGTTTTCGGGATCAGGGACAGACCCAGCACCCAGTAAATCTCCAAAGGCCCGCTCAGTCATTCTTCTGCTCACGCGCCCTGCAATTTGTCACGGCCTGACCATGACATACATTTTGCCATCATTTTCCAGCTCGGTCGGTCACGTTTATGAAAATGCAATGAGAGGGAAACTGGCAATGGAAATTGTTACGAAAATTTATTCGCATTCAACTCGGGTGGTTTCTCGTAGTCCCATTCCGGTTCCTGCTCCCTCGAAAGGGCAGGGAATTAGCGATGCTGGCAAAGGACACGTTCATGCATTCGATAATTTGGTTCTCATCTTTGGAACAGTGTCCTGCGGTGATGATCGGTTGTGCGTGCAATAATTTAGCACGTAACTCGCACATAGATGATAGAATAATGCTAGGAAAAAAATATGTCAACTTACAAATCAGGGAAACAACATTTCTTTTAATTCCAAACTTCCAAACTATGCCATAGTTAGTAGAGATATTTGTTTTGTGGAAAATTAGTCCCTGTTCGACTTCGTTTCCTCATTGAAACTTATAAAAACTGAAATCATCAGCAGCAAACAAGAGGCAAACCAATCAAGAGCAAATTTGTATTGTATACAAAAATATAAGGATACTCGAAATGATACCCATAAGCGAATCAGGCCGGAAGACTATTGTACCATAGCATATACCCAAGGATGAAGATCACTCCTCCAGCTGTCGCTCTACCCTGCCATGCCATGCCATGCCATGCCGCCGCACTTTGCTTCATCTCGAATGAGTCGCCGTTTTGCCTACCATAAACATTCGTGTTTATTGCAAATTATGGAATCAAATGAGTCCGAGCATCCGACGACGACTACTTGTCACATGTTCCGTTCCGAACTGTAAACGCCATATGGTCGGGATCTTGGATCTGCGACCTGGGTCTGGGCCTGGGTCTTGGTCTAGTCCTGCGGTCCACAGCTGGCACGCGACCAAGGAGCAGGGAAAGTGGATGGAAAGTACAGAAAGGACGCCCCAAGGAGCAGCGTTCTGCTTATCACGATTTTGTTATGAAACACACACACCTGAGCGACGAGAGACGAGACTCGTGTCAGTTGTCAGTCAGTCGAGAAGTCGACGAGTCCAGCAGCCCGGGAGCTCTCCTAATGATGCTGCTGTCAGATTTCGCCCGGCGACAACAGTTGGCTGAGTGGCACAGCCAGAGCAGCGCAGGAGTTTTCACTTTTCCCGAAAATGAAAAGTGTTTCTCCAATAATTTGTAAATTTAATTTGGTTGCGGCAACAGATGCGCCGCAGCTCGCAGCTCGATCCCCAGCCTGCCTGCTCCCTGTTTTGTTTTCATTTTTATCGAAAATGAAAATTAGTTTTGACGCTGTTATGACGGCGGCTGCTTCATCTTGGGCTGCTGTTGCTGTTGCCGTTGCCCAGGAGCCTGGCCTTGATTGAGGTCCTTGTTTTGGGTGTCTGTTGTTTAATTCCTGACCAACAACTGACCCAGGTCCGGCCATATGGTTGCGCGATCCTATAGGCGCGTGTCCGGCACACGTTTTCCAGGAATGAACCTGGCTGGACCCAAGACTAATCAGCATATTTAGAGAAAACTGAGGCGGATCCCATTAAAAGGAATCGTTTGGGGGGTCTTGCTTGTCTATTTATCATTTGTTGCTTGGATTAATGAACTATTTCTGGAGAATTTCCTTGTTAGGCTCTTTTTAAATATATTTAGTACTTACTTATTCAAAATGGTTATGCTTATAAATAGTATATTCAGGTTTTGCCTTCCTTAATAATTCCCATCTAGTTTTGTGAGAGAAGTTCAAACTTTTAAGGTTCTCAGTGAATTCTTTCATTATTTATTTTCTTTCGACAATCTGGGGGCTTAGTAAGCCATCAATAGTTTTAATTACTTCTGACGTGTCGTTGTCTCATTATAGGATTAGAACTGAACTAGGCATCAACTTAATTCCTATTGGCAACCACTAGTATCCTGCTGCTATCATAGCAACTCCGCCAAACCCAGCCCCGCCATCCGTTATAATAGCACGATTAGTGCCTCCATAATCCGTATCTCAGACGGACACAGAGGGCTCTACGACATACAGATACATATATATCAATTAGCTATTTGCGCGGCTTCCGTTTGGCCATTTAATTGGCATTTAATGCCGCATGGTCAACGGCTTGCCGGCTATAACTGCAATGATTATGGTAATGTAATCCCTCGCCAACGGATTTCGCCAATTTCGGTGGTATTTGGCCGGAGGCTAAAATTGAATTTTCGGCTATTTTCAGTGTGTGGATTCGTTCAAAACTAATTTAATTAGCAGGCTTGGAGGTGGAGCTGGGCTGTAGGAAATTTATTCCAGCTCGGCCGACCCTCTCTGTTTATATTGTGGCCACAGGACATGGGCTTTTCAATGGATGGAAATGCAGTAAAATTTTGCCAATTGATTTAAACTGTTAAATTGGATGGACGGAGCGGCAGAGCAAATGCAACTGCAGCTATAACGATACTGCGTTAAAGGAAAAGCCCGCTGAAATATATGGCGAGTCTGTATTTACGCTCCAGGACTCCATTATCCTTCGGTCAACACTTTTCCGCACTTGCAGCACATAAATCCGCAATTACATCTCGTGTTCCGCGCCTCCTCTCTTAATGCCTTATGGCCCACCGAGAAGCCGGTCCCGGCCGTACGTATCCTGGCCAGAAATTGTGAATGCGCTTAATGAGAAAATCCTCGCTTATTAAAAATGAAATTTCGCACTTTAAATACGCCCCGGACCGGACCGGAGCGGCTCTTCGCTCAACCGATTTCCACTTGCGCTAATGGAGTCGAATGGCTTACGTATTTATGTGTTCATCTCGCTTAATCCTCTCCTTTTATCCGGCTATCTGGCTACCCGGCTCTTCATCACGATGTACGAACGCCCCTTTCGATTCCCGCCCCGAATCGCACTAATAAACTTATTTGCACAACTAACTTGGGCAAACAAACATTTGGGGAACATCCCATCAAGTACACCTACCCAGGACTCGGCCAGGAGAGGGCGTCTGCGACGACTCATTAGGAAACACCTACCTCGGACTATCCCCTGGACACGCGAATGAAACTAATTAATGCCGAAACACTGAAGCACCAAAAAGCGCGAAATAAACAAATGAAAACAAGGCGGAAAACGCTTGTTTAGGAGATACGGAATCAGCGATACTCTTGCAAAGTAAAAGGATATCAGATATTCTTTAATAAAAGTCAGTATCTTAATATTGAACTCAAGGGCATTGGGATAAATTATTTTAATTATTTAAATAAATTTGTAACTATGAGAAGTATGAATAGATATTATCCGATAACATTTAAGAAGATGATCACCAATGCCCTACTATTTTCATCCGTAAATTGCCGACAAACTATCCTTGCCCAGAGAACCGACTCCCCGAGCTAAATGGAAGGGCATTTTCTTTCGAGTACTGAAACAACAGCTGGGTGTTGAGTAGGGGCAGCCTTGCCCAGTTACAGCCTCCGAGGAGCTCCAAGGAGAGACTATTAATTAATATACGGCCGAAGAAATAGGGGCGGCCTCGTCTGAGTCCACGGTCTGGGGTTTTTCGGGACTGTGCTAATCGCTGGGATTATTAATTAGTTAGGCCGTGTCGCGTCGCGACTTTGGAATGATAATTGCGCCTGTCGTTCGGTCAGATTCTGAGGCTCTACAAGTTGCCGTAAGTCTGGCAAATGATTTGATTAGCCAATCAATAATGGGCGCCCCACGCCCCTGCGGCCCCGTGACTTTGGGGCTTTGGATCGAGCACAAACCTTCGGCGGCGGCGGCGGCAAAATGATTTTGTTGTCTCGCCGCAGGCCACAAAGGTGGCAAAGGAACGTGGTATGGGATATCAGGCGGGGATTTGGGATGCTCCTGCTCCTGCTCCTGCTGCTGGCTGGTCCTTTTTCTACTCTTCCTTCTGCGGTGGCTGGCAAAAAACACATAACATTTATTTATGCCCGAGACGCGTCGTTCTACTTCAGGCCGCAGTCGCAGCCGTTTTGTTTTTTGCTCGAAACCAGATCCAGATCACTTATTATTAATTTTAGTGGTTAAGAAAATGGGAGCCTCAGTCCGAGAGTCCCGAACTCCCTGAACTCTCCGATCGGCAGCGCCCCGGGCACCAGAAAGGCATGCAGATGGGCAAAAGGTTCCTGGGCCATGAATGTGTCCCCTGTCCAGTGTCCCGGACTTGGCTCGAGTCGAGTCAACTCTTCGGTGTGGTTTTGTTTGGATTGCCCTGCTTTTGATGCCCTTACCAATAAGGGGGTGCTTTCCATTTCAGATTCGATCCGATCCCATATTTGTTGCTTTGGATTTCATTAAAGATCTGAAGCTCGAAGTACCGAAATGAAAACTGTAGACATTATTAAGATCAATACCACAATTAGAATGACAAAATACAATTAAGAAAGTAAATCCAGATCTCTATATTTTTGATCAATAGCCCTTTATCTCGTGATAGTCCATAAACTCTGGCAAGGGTATTCCAAATTGTGGTTCCGCTTAGGCTAATCCTGCTTGCCCTCCAAGTTTTGTTTTGTTTTCGGGGCACTTTTAATTAGTTTTGCTTTGGAGGCTCCACAGAGCATAAGGCTCCAGGCTGCTCCAGCTCCCGGTGGTGGAATCCCAGGCAAGGCAAAGTGGTGCAGCATATGCGCTACTTGGAATGCGACGTCGTCGTCATCTCTGCAATCCACAATCCTCAATTCACAAACTCCCGGGCTCAGAACTCACTCATTTTCCCATTCAGTTTGGGGCAACGCCCACTTTTGGGTACGCTCCAAGTTGCCCGGTCTCATTTTCGGCTCTGGGTTGGCTGCTTTCAGTCTCTTCTGGTCTTTTTTTAATAGTCCTCCATTCGCCATATACGCAAATCGATTAAAATTGCGGACTGCGGCGTCGTCCAAGTGGAATGGAATGGACACTGGACCTGGGCTCGGGCTTGGGTTTTGGACCTGGACCTGGACGTGGACGCAGTCGCGGACCTGGAGCCTGGACACACACTCGTATTTAAATGCCAAGTGAAAAACTATAGCCAATTACTTTAAATTAGTGTAATTCCCATGGCATGGCATCGCCGGGATTGGATTGGATCGGATCGGTTTGGGTGTGCGTCTGGTTTTGGTTTTAAGCTCCGTAACACCGCTTTGAATTGTTGTATTTATAATTCTAAAGCGCGGACCATGGTATTGGTTGGCCCGCGGGTGTAATTTTAATTTCTGCTCCTCCTGCTCCTGCTCCTGCCTCTGTCCAACTCCATTGCCATTCCGATTGGTCCTGGCGGCCAGCCGGCTCAGCTGTTTAGGGAAGCGTAATTGCCGTGCGTCTGTCTGCGTCTAAGCCCCACGTTCCATGCCCCACACTCCGGGAGATCCACGATCCACGCTCCGTTCGCCGCGTTCCATGCTCCACTTCATGTCACAGGTGGTGGCTGCCACACGGGCTCCCACTCCTCGCCACCACCTCCTCCGCCGGCTGTATTTAATAACTTTTTATTCGCATCACCCTCGTTTGAGAGTGACAGGCAGACGGGGCATGTTGAGCTGGGCCAAGGAATAGAGGACTTAACTAAATTACAGCAGCTTTAAATCTGCAAGGCATCTAATGAGAAATCTTACAAAACGACAACCATCCTTTTCACTGCGAGATATTGCAAAGAACATAGCTTATGAGCAAACTTAAATTAGGAGAAAATTATAACAAATTGTATTCAAAGTTAACAGCAGTTTAAGGGGTAACCCTTTGTTCGAGTCCTGTAATTGGAGCAGGTCCGTGTTTCTTTCACTTTTCGATCAGTTTGCACTGTGGGAAAATATGTAGAAGCTGGCAATCAATGTCCAAAACTTTGCCCCACGGCCATGACAACTTGGCTCGATTTATGAGCCTACACCACACACTGCGGAATCCCCTTTCGAAACCGAACCAAGCCCACTCCAGCGGGCTAAGACAACTGGCCAAGAGCTGCTGGTGCCGCTGCTGTTGCAGTTTCTCATGGCTTAGATCTGTGGCAATAATTGATTTTAATTTATATAGCTGAAAGAATTGGCGTGTCAGCCTTGAAAAGGGGGAACTTAGCCATATTTTGTCGGTGATATATTTGCAGTTGGTAGAATCCTGTATTTATTTTGTATTTTATATGTATATTAAATTATTATAATTTATTTTTTCGTTTCTACATATTTTTTTCTCTTTATTTTTATTATATTCTCACAAATATTTTAACCACAAACAAATTGCAAATTATTGGTGCTGTCAAGAAGTTAATTTATTAAGTTTTGTTAGTTGGAAATAACTAACATGTATTTATTAGTATAATTAGAGTTTCTAATGATTTGTTTAATAATAAATGAATTATTCATTTACCGGATAAAGGGGGGGAGAAAATAAAACATTAAATATTTTCTGGCGAATTCTGAAAGTTGGCATACGTTTTATGTAATTCTAGCCGTATTTTTTCGTTGTTGTGGCAAAGTGACTTGCCTAAGCTGGGGTTACCCTAGCGTATAATTGTCGGGGTCACCAATTTTGATGGCTTTTCCTGCTCCGCACTCAAAGATAAGCAAGGGAAGTGGCCAGATAGAGAGAACCCCTCAGAGTCGGCCGCGTTACTGGAGTGTAACTTTGCCTAATGAAATTATGAAGCATTTCTCAGCTTTTTGGCCTGTACTTTTTATTTATTTTATTTTTCCCCCTGTTTTTTTTTTTTTTGGCAAGATGTCTCTTCTGAGGCCGGGCAAATTAACGCGGCCAGGCTGGGAAAGAGGTTAAAATATCAAGCGAACAACTATGACTATTACAGTTGGATTCCCATTCCGATTCCCATTCCGACGAAGAACTCCCAGCTCGCGCAGCTCTGCTCCCAGGCCAGCGCCCAGAAGCAATTAAAACGCGTTTTCGCAATTAAATGACTTTGCTATTTTTATTTTTCCCCTCTCCCGGTCGGTTTTTCCTTTTTTTCTCGACGTTCGCTGCTGTTGGCTTTTTAGTTGAACAAAAGTTTATGTCAAAAATGTAAATCAGTGAGAGGAGGAAGGAGCAGCGGCTGGCAAACAGAATGACTTTTGGTAATTAGACTTCTTGACTTGGTGGGCCCCGGCAGTTCGAGTTTCCAAGATCCGCAGGGGTGTTTTGGAAAAATGCTTCCAATTAAAAGCGGGTGGAGTTGGCAAGAAAAATAAATACAGAATACGATGGAGTATGGAGTACGGAACTGTAATAACTTTATATCGCTGGGTGTTTGTTTTCTGGAGCACAACTGTTGTCAACTCAACTGTTTCGCCGCTGGCGGCGGGGCGATGACGCTGCACTCCTCCCGCTCCCCCTCTTGGAGGAGCGCTCATCTGCCATCATTATCATTATCATTTCTGGAACGCGACATTAACATTAACTTGGATCCGAAGCCGATGTTGGTTGATGCAACACACTGCCAAGCGTAACGAACACGCTTACGCTTACGAAGCACAACCCACAACTAACAGCGAAAAGAACAGCGAACAAACAACGAACACAATCATCATTAGTGGTGTTAGTACAGCTAGTACAGCGTTTTATGTGCCTGCACTCCGAACACAGAAAGAAAAATTCAGCGAGAAACTAAATATTACATTAGAAGTGCTGAAGGGTCCCGCTATGCCATCCATAAATTGAACACCCCTTTTGTTCAGCGTATTTTGCCAGCATTCGGTGTTCGGTTATAAGATAGTCGGCGCCTCACTATATAATCATCTGGAGCAACCAACGCGTTCGAGAAGAGTTCTCTCCTAAAACGACATCTTGGCCCGTGGTCACACCTCGCTTCTTCCCAATCCCCAATTCCTCCATCATCATCCATCGCCATCATCATCATGTCCCGAGTTAATTGGGTTTTCTTTGAACAATTCTATCAATGCTTGAGCACAGAGCTCACCTGGTGTGTGTACTTGGCAGATAGGCCCAGTCCAGGTGCATATGTACATATATAAGACACCTATTAGAGGCACGCTTCAATGCCTAGGAATTGCATGCAATCCTCGCGGGGGACCGCTTTCCTAGGAAGTAAGAACTTTTCGCATGTCTGCGCCGAAGGAAAGTCGTTTGGCCCTCATTGTGTTTTCAGCATTTATAGGGTTTTGAAGTCCATTAACACCGAGCGAGTACTTGCAGAAGTTAAATTAATTTTTTTTTGAAAATACATAGCATGCCTTTCAACGTGAGGTTCAACAACACTTCCTTCGGAGGTAGTTCTGATAGGCTTTACAATGGCTAATTTAGTTATTCCTAGGGAACAATCTGTAAACAGTAAGCTGATGTAAGATATCCTAAAATATGTGTTCTATTATAATCATAGGGCAAAGATTTTCCATTTTAAAGAACTTAGTTTCTTTGAATCGAGCCTTGTAACCTTAGAGCACCCCATAGTGGAGTCGAAGTCCCTTTTCTCTACGTAAACCAAACACTTGCTGGCTAATTATGCATTACACCCTTTGCTAATCCTCACACCATCTCCTGTTGCTTCCTCTCCGGAGCCCACAATTTCCGTATAAAACCCATCACTGACATAACTGTTAATGCACTTCCTCCAAGTTATTATTGGGCTACTCTACGTGCTACCGACGACTTCTTCTCCCTGCCGCAATTCGTGGAAGTAAATTGAGATGTCAACTCGGTGGCGATGGTGATTGGATCGTGGAGGGAGGGAGGATCTGATGAGCCAACACCGATAAGGGGTCTTTACCCAGAGATACACCGATACACCGATACTTCGATACTTCGATACTCCGACTGGGTGATGCAAAACGTGGCCACCAAGCACCGACCTACCGAGATTTACGATGGAAAGTGTGAGAACTCGAGAAGACGCGACAAATGACACGGAGCTGGAAACAGTTAGGAGTCCCCGAGATGGGCAATGACTAGATCATTATCTCCGGCTCGGATACCCCCACTTTTTCGGTCATCAGTGAGCCGTGAAATATGATCAAAATATTTATGCCCTGGCCGCAATTATGAGCGCAGACAGAGACAGAGACCAAAACCAAAACCAAAACAGAAACAGAGCCAGAAAAGGCAGGCATAAAAAAGAGGAATCTCGACCCTCGCCCTCAGGTTGGGATTTTGTTACCTGCAGAGCCGCAGGTATTCATTTTATGACTCTATTTTTTGTGCATTCACCATCAAAAATTGTTTTTTACGAGGCGGAGAGTTCGGAAGTGCAACGAAATTGCAATAAACATTCCGATTTGATTTGCCCTGATTGATGGCTGGAATGCTCAAATAGTCTTTGCCCGCGCTTAAATGCAATTAAGAGGAGAGCGGAATGAGACTTCTCAGGCCGCACAGAGACAAAGAGAATTAGATTCAAAGACAAATTGTCGACAGAACTAAGAAGCGACACTGCAATTAATTATTTTGTCAGGGCGAGCACTGCACCTGGGCCAAGTTCCCTGTTTTTTCTTCTCAGCTTTGGCGAGTGCCAAGAGAGACAAGTGAGAAATTAAAACTTTTCCGCGGCCGCTGGAGAGACAAAGGGAAAAGCGGGGTAGAGTGCACTTCCGACAGGTCAAAAATGAATCGCACAATTAAACAGTTCCCCCGGGTTTTTGGGACAGGGTTTCGCACCTCCCTGAACTGCCCGCCTTCAGCTGCAGAAGGTGTGAAAACTTAATTAAGCAAGAGAGTGTCAGGCGGAAAATGCAAGATATTGCTGGCCGATTAAAACCAACAAACTTAAAGCTTAAAGACTGGAATCTGAATCCCCAACCTCAAACCTCGAACAAACTGTTGGCAATCCCCAACCAGAGTTGCCAAATAGATTTCTGCGGTTGCCTTCTGCGGTTGTTTTGTCAGCAGCAGCGACGATGGCAACAGCAACGACTTGTTTGCTCTCAAAGTGGGGTTTAAATAAATTGAAATAGAAACTCGGAAGGGGAAACATTTATGCTTGAGTCAAATATTTATGTATTTATTTGGTAAAAAGTGAAGAGCATGCAACAATTAACATTGCATGAAATATTTGTAACGCTTTGAACATCAAAGACCCATTGATTATTTCCCTTAGAATTCTCCAGAATTCCTTTGGATCCTACCTGACCTTGCACTTAGCACTGGCTGCCTACCTAGCCGAAATTCCACTCCATCGATAAGGAAGCATTCCCCGGAGTATGCGTCACAAAGTCATGAAAACTATTTTCATTGCCTCACGTGATAAGGCTGCCTACCAATCGAAGGCCCAAAAAGTGATGCCATCCTTGAACAAAGGACTCGCCTTGAGTCGGAGTGTGGTGTGGGCGTCGAGTGAATCGAAGAGAGAAGACCACCGTCGGGCTCTGACTGCTGACTGCTGACTGCGACTGATTTATGCGTGCTGGGGAATTTCATGGCTGCTTAATTAGTGATTAACCCAACCCAAAACACTCCCACGAGCTGGGAGAGTGCGTTTCGAGAAGAGAACCGAACCTCACACAGCGTCGACTCGTTGGAGATGGATGAATGGAGCGAAACAATCGCCTCGAATTAAACAATTAATGTGTAATTATCACAGTTTGCCAGCGATTCCTTTTTTGCCCCGGGCCAAGCGCCAAAGAAGGATCTGCAGTCGGGGACTTGGTTTTGGATTTGGAGGAGGGAAAAAGGCGAAGAGAGTCGTCAAAACGCCCACTAGAGAGGTGCGGGCGTCGCCGATTTCGTGGCCAGGGCGTGCCGACAAACGATCCTCGAGGGCCACGGGCATAGCAATACATCATCATCAGAGTCAAATACGGAGGGAAAGTGCAAGGGGTTGAGAGGAGCGGAATCGGAAGCGGCGAAGCCATCAGGATCCTTGGAGTGTTGAGTAGTTGAAAACCGATTCATGTAATTTGGCCAGATAGATCGTTTCAAACACACTTGGAAAAATATACAAATCATTTTTGAATGTGTTTATAATTTCCAGCTATTTTTTCTCGGCTAAAATAATTCCAAATAATATTTTCAAAGGCAGTTTTTTTGGTATATACTTTAGGCGACAAGTTTAAATATAACTTATTTAAATTTCTGTTTCAAATAGATGTTATATATTTTTTTTGAGTGCTTTAAGACAGAAGATGATCATCGTTTGAGGGGGCACAAAACAATTAGCTTTGGGTCAGCGTTTTGGGTTCGGGGATCGCCACTTGATCAACGAGCACTGAAGGCGCCGCCGTCTGTCAGTCGGAGTCAGGAGCTTCAATTATGTTGTTAGGCTGGATCAAAGCGATCACCGATCACCGATCACCGAACTCCCAAACAAGCTGAGCCGATGGGATCACCGAAAATTGCTTCGGACATTGAAAGGGCAATTAGAGGAGGCCGAGAGGAACTCGAACCGAACCACGTGGCCAAGTGAGACACCGAACCACTATCGGGTCCTTCAAATTATGCAAATCAGTTTAGGACTAAGTCCCCGAAAGGACCAATTGAAACAATTGCATTAATGGCGCTGCAAGATGTCCTTTAAGCTGAGTTCACAAGGATTCCATCTGCAGGAAGAAAGTAGTTTTTGTAAAAGCGTCTCTAGGCGTGATCCTTGGGATTGGCTATCATCCTTGGAGGATAATCCGCAGCGGCAAAGCGGCACAAACAAACAAAGGACAATTAACTGTATCGTGCTCTAATTCAGGTGCGTGAGCCGGTCCACACAGAAATTGATGGCAATTATTCGGAGGGCTGCTGAGCCAGCTTTAACCACAAAATTGTCCCAGGTCTTTCTCCTGCTGCTGCGTGTCGTCTCCTAAGCCGCATTGTCTCCGTTTGATCTCTACCGAAGGAAATGCCCGCATTTAAAGCAAAGTTAAACTCTGATGCCGCTGCCTGGGAGCGATGAAGACCGATGAAAGACCGCTTAAGGCGCCGCAGATCTGCAAAAGCATATAAAGTGATTAGCATAATTAGTAGATCGAACGTACCTTTCTCTTCGGGCGGGCCATTGTGTGCGCTGAAAATCTGCTTTGCCCTCATGATCTCTAGTTTAGGCAACTTAGGCAATCGCATAATCGAGATCCCTCAGTTTCCACACACAATCCAGAAAGAAATTTCCAACAAATTGCTAGTCAGCTTTTCTTGATCCCCCATAAATTCGTATGAAACTCCCATAAATGTCCAAATATTTACCCGAAAAGCGAGCATTTCTTTTTTATGAACAGAATCTCGGTTCGTTCCATTGAGACATTATTCCGAAGGGACAGCTTCTGTTGTTATGGAAAGTGCAGCGGGGCAGAAGCGTTTTCCCACAGAGCTTTCCTCCGTTCGCTTCGGCTTTTTGGGGTGCTTTGATCGCGCTTTTGAAAACGAAACGGATTTTCATTCTGGCTTTTCTTTTATGTGTGTTTTTCCCTCTCTTTGACCAATGACACCTGAAAGCGCCCACACGAAATTGAGACATCCACTTGGAGCCCTGTTCCGATCCCGATTCCCATAGCTTTTCGAGTGGAGGAATGCCGTGACGGGTGTTGCATCTAGGGATTAGTGGCACTCCGGGCACTTGCCCGGCAAGTGATCGTAATGACTTTTGGATTTGATTCCGTGGGAACACAGCCAACTGCAGTGACACCGACACAGCAAAGTGGTGCTGGATCTGGATCTGGCTCTGGAGTGGATCTTTCGGATGACAGCTGCTCATTTGCATAAATTCCGATCCGTAGCTGCGTTCGTGCATTAAATTGTTCGTCGACCGCAAGAGGAGACACCACCTTTGGCCTGACCAATTTCTGCGGTTGGAGGAGCTTTCGTCTTCGTGGGCTCCATCAAAGTTCAGGTGCAACAATGTTGACATCTTCCCGCCTCGCCGCTGGCTCGCTCAGGAAATATTTGGAAAATATTATGCAGGGTAATCCCTTAATCGCCCAAGGTCCAGCCTCCTATTGTTTGGGCCACCTTTTTCCACTAATTTCCTACCGGGCATTTGCCATTCTTTTTGTTCCTCAAAAGGAAGCGAAATTTCTAATAATCCCTAAGTGGACTAATCCCTTTTTGTGTGCTCTCCGGTCCTCTTCCGTCGTCGTCTTTGAAAATTCCCTACAATTTTTTAATAACTCTTTTGGAAAGCAAAGGAAATGTATTGGAAAAGTATTATCCCGGCGATTGTCCTGTGGGCGGATATGGATATTTAATACTTTTATTCATGATTGTGTTGAAAGGCAGGGCCAAATGTGAGTTAAATTCGAACGTCGGCAAAGTTTTGAGGATTTCTCCGAGGCGGAGAGAGTTTCCCGAAAATCGATCGAGACAATTGGTGGACAGTGGACAAGTGATCCGCTGGCCAGAAACGAGTTTCCCGTTGGACAAGTCTTATCTGTTGCATGTGACACCATATGCTTGTGTGTTTATCACCCCCAACCCTGTCCTCGGAGACTGTGTCCAGCGAGCTTCACACATCTGTTCGTCGTTCCCCGATCGGACCGGAGGCTCCGGAGTCTGCCATTCGACGAAGGTGGTCCAGGTCTGTCTCCGCTTAATAACCGAATAAAAAATGATAACCCGAAAATAAGAAGACATCAAAGAAGCCCATCCACAGCCACAGACTGCAGGCCAAATTAAGAGAACTCTCTGCGGCTGCAGAGCCTAACAAGCTACAAAAAAAAAAGAAGAACAGATAAAAAGAAATAAGGGAGAACTGGTACATAGGTAGTTCGGCTATAGGATACCTTCTATTCTAAAAATTCTTAAAACTGATCGATTAGTTTATCGATCTGAAACTGGGTGTATCTCTTGGAATTATGCTTGTATTATGCTTGTAAGGAAATCAAAATCTTAAATATTTAAAGAGAAGCTCATGCCATTTGCAAGTACTTTTTAGTTCTTGTCCATATTTCATAAGACGTGTACCTAAATTCCAATATACCTCACACATACCCTGGGTTCAAGAGAGAGAGAGAAGCGAAGCCATAATGCACAAAGGGTCATAATGATCGGCAAAGATCGCAGCGCAGCTTGGAGACTGAAGAACGAAGACCACCGCCGTCTAATTTATTCACAACGAGATGTGGGGACCGTTGGATTCTGTTTGGGGCTTGGGCCTGCGTCTCTGAGCTTGGACATATCCCCGAGCCGCTCTTTAAACTCTTATTAATGAGCCGCGCAAGTGTCGCACGCAACGCGCCGATTAAGGCCCAGTTAACAGGCCTCGAAGGTGGCGACCGACTGTGTCCATGTCCGATGTCCAAATCATGCTCCGTATCCATGCACTTAAACAAATAAGAGTCTCACTTTAAAAAACCACAAATAACATAACTTGTTTTAGTTTAAACGAAGATAATTGCAGAATTTCGAAATTAGTGGATAATTTTATGTACATTTCCAATTAATATTGTTCTTTGGATCTTTCAATACTTCTAGATGATTTTCAAAGTGTATCTGCGGATCTCTGTGGGATTAAAGTGCAGCCAGGCCGACGCTTTTATCGGCCTAATGGTCCCCGATCCGTGGACCGCCTCCGTGTGACAACTGGGAACTTGCTGTTTCAATTAAGGCTGCCATAAACTCTCCCGGCGAGAATCCCTTTCTCCTCCGCTGTATCTGTATCTGCGTTATCTCCGCGGCTTGTCACTCGCCTCGATTTTGTTTTCCACTAAATAAAGACATTAAAAGGGCCGGCTGGCCAGGCAGGCAGGTTCTGTTTCGTGTTTCGGACTTAGCTGGGATTTATTAGGGACCACCTTTCGGACTGTGACTGTGGCTTAACACTTTTTTAATTTCACTTGCCACAGGGGGCAATCAATCTTGGCCCGGGCTCGGAATCGGAATCGGGATCGGGATCGTTACCGTGGAGTTATGGGCCTGAGAAATGGTCACCGGGGACGTCGAGGAGTAGTCATAAACCATCATTAACAAGGCAGCTGCCTCCCCGGCGCTTCGAGCGGTCATAACCATGGATTTCGGACATGGACATGGACATTGGATGCAGTTTTTGAGGGCAACAGCGATCATCACAGCGCAAGTTCCATAGAATCCAACTGCTGTGCGGTAAAAGTGTTGACATCTCGCCTTCTTGTGGGGTCTGGTGTCTGTGTTTTTGGGAATTATGTTGGGTTCGGAAGATTCGAGGGAATTCGTTACGCAGTGCAGGCAGAGCTTTCTGCTCCAGTTTTTCTATTATTTTCCTATTATATTTAAGCCGATTAGAGGTCCACTAGGGGTTCCTCCTCCTCCTCTTTTGCTATCGCCAGCTGTTGGAAATAGCAGTTTGCAGTATATGTATCTTCTTATACATATTACTTCTCTAGATCACTTCTCCGCGCTTAGCATTCTATTTAGCTTCGAAAACCTTTTATTCATGAAAATATACTTTAATTTCCCGCAGTGCTTATTTGCCTCTGATATATACCTGCTAAATTGGCTTTAATAATCCTGAACCGATATCTTTTTCATACCTACTACACTCTACAAGGGGTATCTTTATTTACTTGAAAATATTTTTATAAACTCTACAAAAAGATTATCATTGTAGACTCGTCTTGGAGCCTCACAATCTTCGCCTCTAATATCCCAATTAACGTTTCGAACATTTAACCAGAAACCTTCAATCGACGTGTTGAAATGCATTTATGTTTTCCTCCTCTTTCCCCTGGGTTCCTTAACCCCGGTATTACTTCGTAATCCCGGTAATCCAACTCGCCAAACGACCGAATCAAGCACATTTTCATGAATGAATGAGCTGAGCTACTGAGTGAATGAAGTTTCGATTTCCACAACTCCTACACAATAGAGATACATACATATGTATATATATTGCGGGGCAACTCAACCTACTCGCGCATGCAAAACACGATTTACTATTAAGGCAAACTCGCAGACGGAAAAGATCGCGGAGTGGCGAGGGAGCCAGACAACAAACAACTTTTGACGTCGTCGTCGTCGCATAGAAGCAATTGAATCGAGTTGGAGTGAATGGAGGAGTTCCAAGTCACAGCCCGAAGGAGTTTAGAGTTTTTAGACCCGGCTCCATTCATAAATGGCCATGGCAAGCGGGTTTTGGCAACGTGCTCTTCAGTTCCTCAGCTGTGCAGCTTTGCAGCTCTCCAGCGGATGAGTCATCTCCTCCGTTTGGCTGGCAATGGGGCACGTGATGCCATCGTCGAGGTGTGTCAATTAGCAGTTAGCTGTTGGAGTTGAAGAGGCGGTCACAGGAGGAGGAGAGGCCAAAGGAGGAGCTGGATGAGGATGAGGAGTAGGTAGTCGCTGGTGGCTTAGGTCCAGGGCGTGACTCATCTCTACGGAGTTGTTGTGCAGATTAGTTCTGACCGAAGAGGTTCGCTCAGGCTGGTTCCAAGTCCAAGTACTATAAGCTCAAGAAATTGGTTGAAAAAATAAAGGAACTAGTTGTTGAGTTTTAGAGAAAAGAAAAGTTTTCTTGAAGTCTAAAATTGTAAATTTCTTATTTATTTAAAGTAAACCCAAGGTCATACCAAAGAGAATATAACGTATGGCGTTTCGTATTTTATTTATGGCCTTTACCAATGATTTATTAAGATGTTTATCATGACCTGTTGTTTCTATATGTATAATATATAGAAATATATTGAAATATGTTTCGAATGTTGCAAGTAACCTTCATCGGTTGCTTTCTTTAAACTAGTTCCCAGCCATGGGAACCATAGTGATCAGCTCTCGAGAGGCAACCGCCTTTGCCAATTTATGAATGGAGCAATCGCCAACTGGTTTTCCTGCGCCGCGTACAGACTCTGTCTGGAGCTGAGACCGAAACCCAGACGCGGATTCAGACAGAGACTAGCGGCGACTGGCGACTGGAAGTGGGCAACCCACATGATCCGTGGCCCGCCGATTGTGCGGGTGTCCACATCCACTTTAATACTGTGTATCCACATCCGCTGGCTTCTCTATTAAATGCGGAAGAGGGCGGCGTTCATTTGTATGCAGCACCTCCTCATCCGAGGCCCTTGGTTCGACCACATCCAGCTCACGTGCTGGGCGGGATTCTGTCTGAGAGCTCTGGTTCGGTTTGGGGGTTGGGGCTTCGGTTTCGGCTTCGGCTTCGGATCGGAGTTCTGGGTTTGGCATTGTCGGCGGCGCGCTTTGTGGCGCCCACAGCCGCGTGCCGCTTTGATTAATTATGCGGTGCAATGTGGCCACCTCCTCCTCCTGCGTCCCTTTGAGTGGTTAACTGTCATTGTTCTGGAATATTTGTGTGGTTCATTCGACCGTGGCTGCCACACACAACAAGTGACCCAATTATGAGGACATCGAAATGTGTTTCTGGACATGGCGAGATGATTTTCCATGTCCATGTTCGATAGCAAAACCAAGTTATAATTATCTCTGAGTAATATCTTTTTAAATCTGAATTAATTAACAAGGCCACTGAAATTCAGTTTATGGTTAATTAATATTCCACGAGCTATTTAACTTATTGATTAGAGAAATCCTATCGCTCCAACAAAACACTAGTTCCCAAAAAAAAATAAGTTCAAACTCTGTATCAACTTCTGGTTAAGCCAAGCCCTACATTTTCTATTTAACCCGTCCTCTGCATGGATAAACTTTATCCTTGGCTTAATTTCTCGGCTGCTCCGCTACTTGTTCTTATTTTGATACAATTTTCCTCGTTTCTCGGCAAATTTCCCTCGAAAGTTGCAACAAAGTGGCGAAAACAGCCGCCAGGAGAAGGAGCTGTGCAATTTTACAGTCAATTAGTTGACGGCCACACGACCAGAAGTCAGTTTATTGTTGAGGCGCCTTCAAATTGTTAACAGGAGAAGGCAGTCAAAAGGCGTCAATCCATTCACGGAGGTACACTAGGCAAAAATTAGTACAGGAATAGAGTAAAATTATATAATAGAGTTACGTTTATACAAAAATCGTATCTTTTTTTTTAAAATCGCAACATAATTGTGACTTTTTTCAAATCATATAAGAAATATCGACATATGTATACTGTATATATGTAATATCGACACAGTATATCGACATAAGTATAAAGAGTTTATAAAATTGAATATTTTCCCAATCTTATTGGCTATTTTCCATAGTGCAGAGATCTAACCAAGGGCAGGTGTGTTCTGAAATGCCAGAAAAGAGCGGGGATCACGGTCAGGAGCAGGGCAGCCGGGCACGAGCGCCACAGCAGCTGCTGCTGCAGTCGAAATCCAAAATCTGAATGGACAGCGGCTAATTCCCCGCCTCGCCTGGCAAAAGGCAACAATGAACGCAGAGGGTGAAGGTCAGATTTCGGGCAATCAAACACAATGGACAATGGCCGGCCAACAGAGGCATCGTTTTGAATATGAAATGAGATTGGTAGAGGAGAGACCTGGCCTGGCCGTAGGTGGACTCCAATTACCCTACGGCAGCTGGAATCGCCTCGGATTCAGAATCGGATTCGCAATCTCCTCGATCTCGATTGATCTTTCAATCAATGGCAGCTGCCTCGTCTCTCTGGAGTGCGCCAATTTTCAATCCCAAACGTCAATATTTGCTTGGACTTCCAGACGAAGATTCGGGGAGATTCCAGGAATGCCTGCTTTTGGGTGAATAACAAGTTGATTTTTGTTTTGGTTAGGGGAAGTAGTAGGTTAGGAGGTGCCCTTTATTTAGCTATATTGGCTTCAACATTTAAAATAAAGAACAAGTAAACGGTTTATTAAATATTTATTATATTTAATTTTATAAAAGGTACAATTTATAGAAAAACTTCAAAGCACCAATTAAAAAAAAGGAAAACAGACAATTCTGTGATAATTAGTGTAACTGCTTGCTACTTTCAATTAATTCTTCATATATGATGGTCAATTATTGGTATACCCCCAGATATCCCCCACTTAATCCACTGGGAATCAGACACGTTATCGCCTGCTTTTTATCGTGCCTCTGACCAGGACGACGCCGCCCAAAAGGAGCAGCGTCATCAGCGCAGATTGAAATAATTCAGAGTTGCCAACTTGCCAAGTCATCACCGAATGGCCGATGCCGAATTGGCCAGCGGTCGCGGCCTGTGATCTTGGCGAGAGAACTCCTCAACATAGGAGGAGAAGGACCGGAGATCGCGTGCGATAGGCAACGTCAATATTTGTGTTTATTTCTGGCCGTTCCGCCGTGGATTCGGGTGATGGGAACAGCGGCGGTGGGATGATGATTATGAGGTCCTTGTTAGTCCGTTTGGATTGGCGGCGCTTTCGCTTTGAGGTCGCACACAAGTGGCTGCCCAATTTGCGCTCTGTTTGTGTATCATTTTGTGGGCCTGGCTAATTGTTTTGTGCCCTCGAATATCGGCTACCTGACCCGATCTCGATCTCGCTCGGCGTCTTTATTTGCTCTGGTTATCCTCAACATTTTTTTGTGGTTGAGATGTGGGAAAACAACAACCAGGCTTTAAATTCAACAAGTGCACAAATTCGTTGTTACATTTTATATTTACTGGGCACTTTTGACAGGGTTAATAAAACAATGAAACATTAGTTATATCGTTTTGGAAAAGGTATATGAAGTATGGTTTAATAGATGAGCCAAATTACCTCCCTTTTTCATCAGGTTATCCAGGGATGCCACTCTCTGGTGGAAATGGTCACAATCTTTATTGTTGCCTTAGTGGCGTAGTGTGTGCATAACATATGTACATATATATATTTAGCTGCTAAGGAACTATTGCATTAAATTGGCATATTCTGCAAGGATTAGCTGACTCTGTTCTTTGATTATTTCTATTAATTTAAATAGTTATAGAAAAGTATTTGTCTCAATGTAAAAATTTTAAATTTAAGCATAGGAAGCCTATACAACCCTGTTTAATTTCGTCGTGTTTTGCAGGGTTGCACTATTTGGATTAAGTTGGCAGCCCGTTTTTATTTATTGTGATATTGTGAACTTTTCGTGCTCTTATTAGATTGTGCATCGTGTTTTTATTGTGTGTTAACTTATTTAAATATAAGGAGCTTAAAAAAATGGATGTTAATGAGATTACAGTGGCCGAGGATTCATCTGAGTATGTAAATAATACTTTAAAAACTTCAATATCTTGCATAAATAGCACTTTTGCACTTCCCAAACTAGCGGAGCACCTATGGAAATTGCAGAGGCCGTGATTGTGGAACAGGCAAAAGAGAAGTCACTGCTGCAATCTGTGCTGGACAGCAAGCTTAAGCATGAGGTAGGATCAATAATAGACTTCATGTTCGTACTATTCTTATATTATTATTATCATCTATCAGGACCTGGTCCGCGAGTGTCTTGAGAAATATTTGAAGAATCCGATTGCCGCTCTGGTCGACATACTGCAATTCGTGGTTGAGGCCAGTGGCAGTCAGTACCAGATTCCCAAAGACACAGTACGCCCCTTCGTCTACAGGGACATCATTCAGGCCAGCACCGAACAGTATAGAGCAGTAAGTGCTGGCTGGGATTAGGTTTGATCCCCAAATGTAATTACCCTTTGCAGGTGAGCCAGCATTATCCATTGATAATCAAGAACAGTGCCGAGACCTTCGAGCGTAATGTGGGAGGATTTGTCCAGTGTCTGCTCAAGTTAGCCGATGGCACGCCCATTATTTCCGACCATGTTTTCCTCTTTGAGGTGACGGGCTTTGTGATGGCCTGCGCCGAGTCCAATGTGCGTCCTATTCGCCACACCAGCGTCTTAATAGGTGAGTGTTTCCAAAGGAAGTCCCTTAAATAATATATTATTATAAATAAACTTTTGGTTCTCTTTTAGGCCTCAAAATGATGACCGCTCTGAATGACTTGCCCAATGTGGCGGGTGGGAACGGACCACTGAAGAGACTTTGGATGCGCATGTTCGATTGCCTCTTTGTGGGCCGTCAAACGGATGTGGTGACAGGCATAAGGCTCCTCTGCCTCAAAGAGCTGGGCCACTGGATGCGGAAATATCCCGAGGGCGGCCTGCAGGCACACAGTCTCCGCTACTTTTATGAAGGTCTGAAGGATAATTTCGGAGATGTGAGGAAGTTCTGCTTGGAGCGCATCAAAGAGCTGACTGCTGGCAACGAAGAGCTTCGTCCCTTGTGCCAGGAATTAGGCAGGGAATTCCGCGACCGGCTACTCCTCCTCTGTGTGGACCGAGAGAGCGAGGTGGGGGAGGATGCATTGCGCATATTGACCGGTCTCTATGAGTCTTCGCCGACGATCTTGAGTGACGTCGATTGCCGGGTGCTGGAGCAACTGATGCTTGCTGCCAATCGTGGCCTGTCGCAAGCGGCCGGTGAGTTTTTTATGCTCCGTTGTATGGAGCCCCAACGAGAAGTCTCTCCGTCCCAGGTAGTCAAACGCCTGCTGGATTTCTTTATTGGCTACGGCCAGCATGAGCATGCTAGCTATTTGGTGGATGCCCTGATAGACAGCTGTGACTTGATTCTGGATTGGGAAACCATGGTCGGCATGCTAATGAACGACGATTCGGAGACGAGGCTGAGCCCAGAGGAGAGCTCTGTCCTTATTGAGATCCTTAGCCGGGGCGTTAAGCAGGCCATTACCGGGGAGATACCGCAAGGAAGATACACCAAAGATTTGGCTAGGAACCCAAAGCCAGGAGCTCAACTACGAGCCACTCTGATCCTGGCCCCTATCCTGTCGGAGCTCCTGCTGAATCACGTGTCGTTTGTTGCCGATATGGAGAATCTCTTGGAGCTGCCGCAGCACTTGTATTTGGACTACTTTCTGGAAAGCAGTAATACCGACCAGCTGCAAGTATTGCTTGGGCACATTAAGGAAATTATGCTAAAGCAGAGTTTCACGTCTGTGCTGCGGATAGGAGCGCTTACCCTTGAGTATCTCAACGAAATACCCGACACCAAGCCGCATCTCGAGGAGCTGCTTAACAGTGCAGTGGCTAACTACAAGTTAGCCCATCGCACATGGCAGCAGATGTACGGTATATCCCCGGCGTCATCGCGAGCGTCGTCCCAGGACTCCCATAGTGGCCCCAGGAGACGCTCACGCAGCCTGTTGCGGTCACTGCGCTTGATCTCGGCTCTATACAGAAACTTTGATCTCAGTGGCTATCATCTGACGGAGTCGGTTCTCTCTAGCCTGAAGCGTGTGTTCCGGGATCACGGTCAAGTACTCAGCAGGGACGACCTGCCGGCTGAGGCGATTCTCCAGTATATCGAGGTGTGCTACTTTACTCTTAACTGGGACTTGGTGAGCGTCAAGAAGGAGGATGTGAATCGTACCGATCTGGAGATGGAGGAGTCGTGTGCAGCACTAAGAAAGCATTTAAATGAATATCTGAATGTGACCATTCACTTTGTTGCCACGGCAGAGCGGTGCCTGGGTTATTTTGTGAGTAAAGTCCTTTAAAGAGGTCGTAATGTTTCGCTGTAAATATCTCCTTCTAGAGTTTTGTCGTCACCTGCGATCTGTATCTACTGTTCGGTGACCCACTGCTCCAGAGTCCAAGCTCCTTCGTACGCTCCGTCCGCTACAAACCCTCTGTCCGGGAGTTTGACGCGCTGGATAACTTTGTTCTGTTGCACATCTTCGAATGCAGCGCCCAGGTGCTGATCTCGGACGCTTTCTTCGACGAGCTGCACCGAAGACGCGAAATTCTAACTGGATACTTCAAACTATTGGCCTTTAATGTGATTCCGAGTATGCGGGCCTGTAAGATTCTGCGGTATTACGACAAGGTTAGTTGGATTAGCTAGCAGCTACTTTCCCATACATATTTTATGTATCGTGTATCTCCCAGTACTACGTCCCCTTCGGCGACCTCATGCGAACCAGCTTGGAGCGGGCCTTGGACATCAATCCGGTCAACTATGGGATGACCATCCTGCACACCTGCCTTTTGCCATTCAAGGCAATTATGAACGATGTCAACCACGATGGCGTCAGGGCCATGAGCACTCTGGAGTTCCCGCAGCTTCTCAGCTTGGCACGCCGTCTGGGGGAGATTTTTAACAGGGATCTCCTTAAGAGTCGGCAAGGTGTTTACGCCCTTCACAGAGCTGGTATCTGCTATGTTATGGAATCGATGTCCGATGTTCCGATAGCTCCTCCGAAATATGTTCTTTTTCTCAGTGTCCTTAAGGAGTTTGTGCCGCAGCTTCTGCATCAGGACAGGGCTAGTGTGTCCAAGTACCTGCAGCGAATCGAGCAGCCGGCACTGCCGTCGGTCAACAGGGTGGAGTGGCAGCCACTGGAAGAGTATCGTGCCTCTTTGGTTACCAGGAGTTAGTACTTCAATTGAAGTGGTTCCAATCCTTAATTATTATTAATTATTATTTATGATTTTGTTCTCCATCCAAACTTCTGAATAAAACATAATTTCGGGTTGGCGTATAGCAGGGAGCGTGCTTTAATTTATATTCCTACATTTCATTATATTTTTCTACCAGTTTATTTGCAGTTACTGCAATAATTTTGCGAGTTCCATTCTCCACTTACAGCCTTCCCAAATGTGTTTCCATTGGCAAGGGGAGTGAGCTTTTCCTGCCACTCAAATGGCCACAAAAGGTTGCGTAATAACGCCCCAGTCCCAGTATCTTGTATACTGTATCTTGTATTTGCAGGCTGCAAGGCAGACAGTCAGTCAGCTGCCGGCGATATCGAGTTTCCAAGTCCTATTCATATCGCAGGCTGCTCGACAATTTTCAATTCCAATGCCCATTCGCTGACAAATTGACTCGCACAACCTTGTGGGTTCAGTTCACGCGGAAGGACATGGGACGGGTCTTGGATTCCTTTTAGCTGTCCAAAAGGCTGCACGAGCCAACAACACGGCCTTTGACACCCCCGAAATCGAATTGGATTGAATGGGCGGAGGAGAGAATCCAAGAACCCAAGCGCCCAAGGTGTGCTGCGCTGCATTTTGGAAACGAAACTAAATGGAATTCAAGTGGCTATTGGGTCACTTCTGGTTTTGGTTTTCAAGTGCTTGTCGCTCCGCCTGTCCATTTCCTTGGCACATGCCAAGTGGCGGAGTATCCGATTACGGGACGTACGACACGTCGTCGTCGACATGGGGAAACCTAAAAACTTCCACTTTCGCAGATTCCATGCGGTGGCAGGACACAGCTGTGGGAGATGATGCTAAGCGGAACATTCCTCAAGCCATCAAGCACACGGTGGCTCAAGATCGGTCGATTCGGGGAGCAACATCTGGGCCTACTGATCTTAATTGGAACATCTCCTGGAGGAAGGCACACTTTGCTTGCCTTTCATAGTGCACTGGGCGCAATAATGAAATAAAGTCGAGGCTTATAATTTGTTTCATTAAACCAAAGACACTATAAGGGTCCTTTTGCAGAGTTTTAACTGCACTTTGCCTACTAGAATATAATAGGTCTTACATACATTTGTAGTATTATTTTGATTGATAAAAACAAATATCTGTAAATATATGCAAGACGTTGAAGATCTGCGCTGTTTTCCCCAGTGTACCTGGACAGGTAGCAACGAACCGAGGCGAGACCATCAATTTCGCGTAACGGGCTGCAAGAACCGCTAGGCCATGGCAATTGCATTTCACGCTCTCCTCCGATCTCCTACGATCTGCGATCACCGATCCGGTCCCGCTCCTTCAACGGAACCTGATCACAGATGTCCTGTCGGCCAGATCCGAATCTCCCTCGGTTGCGGTTTAACGAGATATGAGTGTGTGCACCCGCCCCCTCGACACACGCCTCCACGGAGGGAGCAGGAATCTCCCCTTGGACGATTTTTGACCCTGATAAACCCGGCTCGCGAGGCGAAAGTGTAGCTCACAGTTCCGAGACACGCGCATCTGTCGCTCGACTTGAGTTTCGGGTCTCTCCCGACGAACAGTTGTGGCAGCCCAAGACCCGAAGAAGAAGAACTGTCTTTGCAAAAAGTTAAAATACCAAAGAAGGGGCGACACGTGGCACCTGATTCGTATCACATTTCTGGACTATTTCGGGAGTTATCATTTCAGCAGGAGGCGAAACCCTTCTCCCTTTGTATATGTATTTTTTTTTTGTTAACTCCTCTTGCCAACTGTCAACCCATTTGGTCGATATTTATGGCCAGTTGCCGCTGGGCTTTCGGGTCTTTTTGCTGTTGCAACTGTTATTAACATGAATTTATTGCTTGTTTCGGTGTTTTTTCGGCTGCAAATTTGAATTTCAAGCGAACAAAGTGTGACCACACCGGAGTTTTAGCGCTATTAAGGCTTGAAAGGGTTAAGAGCGTTGCCAACACAGAGGAGTAAGGGCTAGAATGAAGGGGGACTTTCAAAACGCGTTATTTACGGTATTTCGATATAAATGGGATCTTAAATCTAATCCACTATAATCGTTATCTTTTTGTATTATACTTTTTAATGAATGTTTATACTTCTTGCTATAAGAAAAGGAAAAAACGTTTCTTGTAATTAAGGGCAGCGCACTCATCCTAATTTCCTATCATTTCTCAACCACTTTCAGGACCCTTTCCAGTTCCCATTCCACATTTTTGTTTTGATAAATCCCTTTCTAATCGCCTGGAGTGCAGGCAACAACAACATCATCAACAATATTAACTTAACCAAATCCTCGTGTTGGCCCCGTCAAGTTGCGTGTAAAAACATGAATTCCTCGATTCATCATCGCGACAGGAGGTTGGCCGCTGTGTCCCTTCGGGTCCTCGCCGCGGTTCCATTGATAAATGCCAAAAGAAATTTGTCGATTGTCAATCACAGGATCTTGAATTTGAGTTTGAGTTCGAGGTGATCCTTCGACTGACAGCAAACACGCGGTGTGTTGTCCTGGCTGGTGTTTTTGTTATTGTCGCTCCTCCTGCTGCTGCTTCTGCTGCCGTTCCTGCCTAATGTCTTGGCAAACAAGGAGCGCGCCGCTCCTAGTGGCGACGAAGACTTCTGCACCGGTAGTCCCGTGTCCCATGACATGTCCCTTAAATCGGGCTGCCTGTTTACAAATGTGTCGCCATCGCGTAACTCAATCCTTGCCGCGCGGCTAACACAGGATGCGCTCGACAGCCGTCGCCGGCTTGGCAAACCAATAAATACCATTTAGATGTTGCCTTAAGAAGGACTCTGGCCCTCTTCCCATCTGATGCTTACGTTTCCTCGTACACTGGGGGAAAAACCTACCTGCTTAGCAGCTATGAACGAATTAAATATATAAAAAAAGAATTATTTGAAGATGATAAAGGGTATAGTTGCTTGGGATATGCAGGAGAATGTAATTGTTTTAAATTAATTTAATTTGTGTAAATATATATATACATACATATATGTATAATATATATAAATAAATCTAAAACTTCTTGAAATTTCTCCGTAAAAATAAACCCTGAATATATTAACATTCATCCCAGATAAAGTTATCTGCATTTATGTTAATCTTTTGTTATTCATTTATTATTAAATCCTTGAATTTATTTTCTGTGCTGCTTGTGTGTCAACAGAGTCATGTGTGTTGGCATGTCGCCGACCTTAACATATGTCCTTTAACTCACACGCACTCGCGCTGCAAAGGACAAAGGTTCCAAGGTGCAGCTGAACTCGCTCAGGACACGCATAAATTAACGAATCCGCTGCGCTGATTGTAGCTCTAATCCCCGATCCTGATCCCGGTCCTGATCCTGCACCTTTTGGCCCCATTAGCACGCGTCCTCCACGCACGCGTTCAGCCACCGCTTGAAGGGCTGAATGATGTTTGACTCCACTTCGGCGGGATCGGGTCTCGAGACCTCCTTGGCTCAAGTGCCAAGGGTTAAAATTAGTCGAGCCCTGTCAGCAAATCTGATTTACGCGCCAGCTGCTCCTCCAGCAGAGATCCTTTTCCTTGCCCTTTGCCTTCCCAGTCGAGTTGAGATTTTCGAAAATGCCGCCTCTTTTTCTCAAATTATAATTTTAGTGGCAATCTAATTAAGCAATTACAAGCGTGTTGTTCAGTGGAGTCGCTGATTTATCTGTACATAATCCGAAAAGGGGGAAAATGCTGAAGGGAAGGAGAGGGACAGATGTTGTGAAGTCCCTGGAGACTTGAAATGAAGATTTTGTTTATTTTAAACATTTTTTGTAGGATTCTTGGGCATAGTTTTTAAGGGAAATCGCCAGCTCTTGTTTGCATTTTCACCAAAGAAGCCTTTTACCATTTAAAAAACTCCCGCTTCTCTACACTTCATTAGCTTCTCAAAATATGAAGCTCTTCTGGCTCATGACATTCCTAAACGCTTGACGCACACGGGGGCGACAGTTCAATTAAATGCGATATTTACTACACCTGACACGGACCACAAACTGGACAAATTAGTTGACAGCCCGCCAGGCCGACCTCACCTGACCAATGACCACAGATGGTCAAGGGTCAAGCGCTGTTCCTCGCAGCCACAGCTGCACTGTTCTTCCTGAAGGCAGTGAAAGGAAAAGTGTACTGAAATTAATTACCATATCCATCGATATGTTTTCCTTCTAAGGCTGTGGCTTTCCCCCCGAGATCCCCGGACACACATCCTCAACGATTAATCATGCGCGCAGACATAACTTTCGGTGGGATTTTTAATGACTGCGCCTGCTGTCATCGCTGTGATCGTAAAAACTCTGGCCCCGAGGCCATCAAATAGATTTATTATTGAAAATATTTTGGTTGTCCCCGGGATTGTTTTGGGTCCAGTGACAGAAGATGGGACAAGGACAGGCAGGACAGGCAGGATGAGGCTGCGTTTGCGGATGCCCAGAGCAAATGTTGTGTTAAATTTATTTTTATTGTACTTTTGGCATTTTATGATGAGTCGCCGCCCTCCGTTTTCCCTCTTATATTGTTTAGACATTTTCCGAAGCATTCGATTTCGATGCGGCGCGAGGCTCGTAAAATCGGCAAATGGTCAAATATTAGGTATTTCTTGGGGGAGAGTCCCGGGAGCAGCAGCTGGTCCCATTCCAGGGTAGACAAAGCCCCGTGTCTCCGGAAAATCAATAACTTGCAATCAGTATGCTGCAAGAACAGAAGCTCTTCTGCAGTAGCCGCCAGTTCTCCATAATGGCGGATGACCGTTTGTGCCGCCGACAATCCTGCACCACTAATTAACCCTTGTAGTTCCGAGAGATGGATGATGACAAAAAACGAGAGGCAGGAGGAACTACACACAACACCTTTACACATAATTAGGGGCCTGTTGACTGCGCCCGGTATCGGATATGTGTGTCTATAAGAAAGGTAAACACAATCTTCAGGCACTAAAAAAAAAGAATAAAAACAAGAGATGTAGAGTTTATAAAATAATACATGTTATTTAATTTTGGAGGTTATATATAAATATGAGCGTGCTTTATTTTGAACTTAAATCGATCTTAGCTTTAAATATATATTCGGAAACTACAGAACTCCAAAAATGTTCCTCAGTGTGCGCCTCACCTTCTACTTATCCCTAAGCACCTCCAGCTTTAGCTTCGGCGGAGCTGTTACTGCTGCCATTCATTAATCCACATAGAAATGCCAATGGCAGGGGGAGAGAAAGATGCTGATGGAGATGGTGATGGTGGAGCACTGGCTGCCGCCTGGTGGTGGCGATGGTGACCAAAGGCGGCGGCACAACAACAAAGCGGCTAAGAGGCCTATTAGCCACAATAAAGAGGCAACTCCACCTCGTCTCTCCCAGATGGAGATTCTATTATGCAGATGAATGGATGTGGGACTGTCTGACTGACTTGACTAGATGTTTGTATGTTTGCCCCGCCAGATGCCATTACAATGTAAACCCGACAAAAGTTCACTCGGCACACTGGATGCGGGCTGGGGACCCGCCGGAGACGTCTTCATCTCCGAGGCGGAGGCAGCACTTCCAGCCACCGCAGCGGAACAATTGATCAAATATCATAATTTATCAAATGACAATGCAACAGGCGGCGGCCTCTGAACGTTTTCATTCCCGTATTTACTTGCCCCAATCCCCACACCACACCACCGCCTATCTCCGATCTGGGATCTTGGATCGTTCTCTGTTCTCCATTCCATTCGAAAGCTACAACTTAATTTATTTGAACAATTTAGGTCTGTCGCCTGTCGTTTGTTTGGGTTCTCTTATTTATTTCGATGGCCAGTCCGATCGGCCCCAATCTACTTAGCATAATTGCAGATCAGACCGACCAGGTGATAGTCCCATATGCCCGGCGTGCATTCTTGTGACCCCACAGGCTAACTTGTAATCCTAGATAGACCCACTGGGTCAAATAACCAAATTAAAAGATCAGGGAAAATATTGGGACAAACCGATTATTGTTCTATTATGGTAAACCCGATCTCGCATTAGTTCTTATCTTTCCCAAGGGGATTCTGTTTATTGGATATGGAAAATTCTGAAACTGTGTCATGTTTGCTCACAAATTGATCAGTTTATAGCAAACGGATTGATTTCAGCGACCCGGTTGGTCTGTCAGGTTTAGTTTGAAATTTAAATAATATTTTTCATTCATTAAAGTAGAGAAGCTATGCATTTGTTGTTAGAAAGTATGTACATAACTTAAAGAAATCAAAGTAGACTTTATGGTATTTATATTTTATAAATTTTGTATACAAAATTATCTTAATAAGTTTTAATGATTGCATTAGATGCGCCATTTCTGGGAATGATTATTTTGTTGTAAATGTAATACTTATATTTAAGCAAATTCTGAAACTATATTGTTATTCACCATGATCGTAGGATCATTTATTTTCAGCCTTTCATATATTTTGTCACTTTTTTAAACCCTTAAATTTAAGAGTTACAAAAGAGCAACCTGAGTTTTTATTTTCGAGCAGATCTTATTGTCCTTAATTTTCTATTAATGTGTATTTTTTTCGGTTTGAGTGCAAAATTCGTTGGAAGCATATATTTTTCGTTTTAATTTTATACGTTTCCCTTGTCTTTCGCAATGGAAAAGTATGAGAAGGCCAGGAAGCTGCAGGAAGTTGCAGGAATTCCGTCGCCGGTGCTCACTCGTTGCTGCTGCAACTGCAAGCGGAAGCTGGACCCCTACCAGCTGTTTGACGACAATGTGGAGGACATAGCCAAGAGCCTATCGCAGATAATGCTGATCTGCGGAATCAGCACGACCAAGTCCCACATGGCCAAGTCGATAATCAAGCGGGCCTTCGTTTATCACGAAAAACTGCGCACCACCTGCCCCCCAGCGCCGGCACCGGGAACGCACCTGAATCGCGAGGATCTGCTCCAGGCACTGCGGTTAAAGTGCGAAATGGAGTCCGTGGAGGCGATGCTCTCGTATGCGATCATCAAACGCGCCTTCAAAGCCTTCTACCACGGTAAGCCGCCGGTGACCATCAGCAATCCGATCGTGGACGCGATGGCGGTGCACACCCAGCACTCAGCGTGGATGCACGCCGCCTACAAGACCGCCCGCATCTTCGACAACTACAAGGCGGCCTTCTTCTGGTCTCACCAGCACTACGAGCGTCAGATCAACCTAGTCTACAGTGCTCTGTACCAGCGCATGACGGCCAGGTCGGATCCGCTCCTGGTCCCCGGCTGCCCATGCAAGGGCTGCTCCAAGCAGGAGGTTCCCGGCCATCCGAAGGCGGGCCAGCGGCCGATGAAGAAGATCACCTTGTCGGAGGGTGGTGATCTGCCGGAACCCTGCATTATGTGCGGCCTGCAGATGCCCCGGGTGTCCGCCCATGATGTCAAGATGAAGACCAAGCCGCCGCGACCCATCATCAACCATGAGCTGAACCTGCCGCGGTGCCAGAAGTGCAACTCGCCGTTCCTGGTCTGCGAGTGCAACATCGACCAGCTGACCGGCGAGCAGTTCGGCGAGTGTGGCCAGGACTCGTACAAGGTGAAGTGGTACCGCGTCGAGGAGCCGGTCCGCGTCACATCTGACGGTGGGGATGGGGAGGAGGAGCAGACGAAGGACAGCAGCTATGTGGATGCGTTGGAGCCGCCAGAGGACTGGGTCAACCATCACTGCCCCATCGACTGCAAGCACGACTCCTGCAGCGAGGCCACGAACGTGTGCCAAGCCACCTCCTCATCGGGTGACGAGGACGGATCTACCTTCGCCAGCTGCTCACAGGGCGAAGAGGACATCGTGGCCAAGCTGGAGGACTACCTCAACAAGCTGTGGAACGAGGAGGTGGCCCAGAAGAAGAACCCTTCGTATGTGCCAAAGACCATCGAGCCGCCGGGTCCAAGGTGCCAAAGGTGTAAGGACTGATCTGTGGATATCTGGTTTCGGTTTCCCCTTCTCTGTTCATATTTTTGGAAAGTAAAATTTTGGTTATTAAGAAAATTGATTTTATATCTTTGGAGAGATGCTAAATTCCCCTTATTACGTTTAACGAATACTTACTCTACATGGTTTTATAGCCAGTTTCCTAGATACCTCGGTCTCTACTCCGGCTCCAGCTCCACGCCAAACTCCTCCACTGTCCACTCCCACACCTTGGGGGATCGATCGCCCACACGGTAGGGAGCTGGCGCTTATCATGCGCCCACAGATCGCGCCTTGACAATGGCCACTTAAAATGCCATTGCCGGTTGTAATCGCCTCTAAATTGCCGGCACCTTCTCTGCTCTGGATGGATGCTACTGTTGTCATCGCGGGCTCCTCGCAGCTCCTCGACTCCCCAGCTCCCAGCTCCCCATAAGCTTCCACATAAATCGCTGGCCTTATCTAGGCACTTGCATCTCCTCTGAACGCCAAACAAACCTCGAGGCGGATCCGCGGATTCTCGCTCTTCCTCGCCGCTTATCAATCTCAGCTCATCTGCACGCAGAACAGAACAGAACTGAACGGAGTCGCAGTTGCAGCTGGAGTTGGAGTTGGAGAACATCTTCTGCGAAAAATAATTCCGCAACTTGTCACATTTTGTAAGATTCAAAGTCGCTGTTGAGACAGGCACTAAACTGCAGACGCCTCTGCGCCAGTGATTTGGGATTCCGTGATTCTGGGAGAAGTCCTTGACTTGACTACCCTCGGAATCAAACTGGATACTGGGTATTTTCTGTAAATAAAACGAAAGACTCGAATTCCATACACAATGAATTTTTACAAATGTTGATATACATTTTATAAACATTCCAAAACTGTGCTCTGCTATTTAACATTTATTCCGATTATCTTAATGAGGTTCTGTCTTTAATATTATGTACAACATTTCTAGTACAATAACTATAACTAACTAACTATATCCAATTAAATTGTGATAACATTAAAGATCTAATCTATCCATGTTACACTCATAAAACCTTACTTAAGAATACAAAGCTATTAAACTAAATAGATTATTGCATGAAAATATAAATACAATTTTTGTAGAATCGTTTTTTGAGCCTCATAATATATGTAAGATGAAAATCGTATTTTAAAGAGGTAATTTACGTTCGAATTATTTCGAATTACCTTCACTATTTTTGGCTAGGCTTAAGCTCACCCTCTCTGTCGCAATGCATGTTGAACTGAAGTCACATTTGCATATAGATTTATTTTTATGGGCCCTGCCATGAACTATTTATGTGTGACGATCGGATCGGAACGGGGATTGGGGATGTTGGCATTGTAGTAGAGAGCGATCTCGACAAGAACTGTAGTTCTGGCTCTTGCCCAACGGTTCTCCATTAAATATTTGGTAATATGTATTGGAAATCTCCAGATACTGCCTGCCGTCTTGCCAAATTCTTAATTGTGATATGCTCACATTAGGTTTCTCTATTACCCCAGAAATTTTTGATGTGTGTCCCATTCCCTTCAGAGTGCGAGTATGGGGTAAACAAAGACTCACACTCTATCGAGGGCCACTTTTCGGATTTGGGGATGGAGGAAGGCTCTTCGAGACTCGGGAAACCATTGAACTTTTCAATAGCCATCAAATTTGCGTCTAATGCGAACCGAGAGACTCGGAAAGTTCCCTTTATCGTCGAACATTTTATGTTATATATGCATTCGATGGGCACACTGCAGCCACTCGAAGTTCACTTTGATTCTTTGCTTGGGCTGCATATGGAGAAAAACTTAGGGCTTTAGTAAGAAACTCAATAATTTCAATATTTATGGTAAAGTCAAACTTTTCACCATTTACTAATAAAATAAAATCTAAATTTAAAAGTTGTAATTGTACATTTCTAGACATTTATTCTGTTATTTTAAGCTAAAAGTTTGAACCATTTGCGCTGAATATTCGCCCACAGCTTCCTCTTGGGAATCCCAATGAACATATAATATATCCTTATCGAACTTTGGATTAGTTTTTCCGAGTGTTCTCTATTCTCTTCCGATCAGTTCGATTGTTGCGGGTCTGGAACTTAATAGTCTTTTTATAGCTGCACTTTTTCAACTTCAATTAATGAAGTGTCGAGTTGTTAACACCAAAACACACGCGGTTCTCCCAGCGGAGCAGCAACAACAGTGTGGAGCATCATCTCCCCGTGGACCGCGCGTCCCGTCTATTTCCAAACATTGGCGAGCTGGGAACAAACTTTGCCGCCGCCGCTGCTGCTGCTGCTGCTGCTGCTGCAGGTTGCAGATAGGGCAGCGAAATGTAAACAAACAAATTAAAACGAGCATCGACGGCAGTCGCCGCCGACTCTGCCACAGGTGAGAAAACGGGCACACACAGAGAATTTAGAATTGGGAAAAAAGGGGCCGAAGGGAAAATGCATTTTCACAGCAGCGCCAAAGCAAACAAGACCAGCCACCAGCCCAAGCAGAAGTCTTAGCCAGAAGCTCTTTTTATAATCCCAAAAACTTGGCTGGCACTTAGTGGTTTACGATTCTGGGCTGGGGGTAGGGATAGGAGGATGGGATAGGAGAAGGCCTCGTAAAGTATTTAGATATCGCAGTGGAAACCACAACGAGATGAGAGCCTTCTGTATTTTCCGTTGTACTTTTTGGCGACACCTTGTCGTGATTGAGTTGTTAAACTTTGATGTGTGACCGAAACGAAACTATAGAACACTCAAATCGTACAGTGGGGAAAAATGATTAGGAAGTGATTAAAAAATATAAATGGAATTATATAACTGAAAAAAAGAAACAAGAAGATATGTAAACTCAGAAAAATTATAATAATATGATTCTTCCTACTTGAAATAATAAGTTGTCTTTATTTCTCGTAATTACATAATAAATTACGAGAAATAAAGACAACTTATTATTTCAAGTAGGAAGAATCATATTATTATAATTTTTCTGAGTTGGTTAAATATCAAGATAATTAAATCATTTAATGAAATACTTAAAATATTTCCATGACTTTTTTGGTTATTGCTCCTCAAAGCTTGCAAGGCCTATTGATTTCTTCCAATCGTCGTCACACATTCCCCTCCCACAAAAAAAGGGTTCCCTTATTTATTGACCATTTAGTACACTTCTCACATCATCCCATTGTAGTTCAGTTTGCTCTGCTGCTTCACGGTGTCCAGAAATATCAGAAATCAGTGTGGGAAAATAGTTGGAGCGTCAACTGAAGCGCCGCTGCTTCCCACTCCAGGAATGCTTTCCGAAAAAGAAAACTCCAGAGAAGTGGAGAAGGCCGCCGCCGCCGCCGCCAACGCATCCGAGAGGAGCTGGAGTTGTGAGTGAGAAAAATGTTAATGATAAACCTGTTTGTCAATTAAACAAAAATATTGTAATAGTTGATAACAGAATGGGCAAACACGAAACTCTGGGCGAGAGAGTGAGATGATGAGAACTTCCCAGAACCGAAATGGGTATCCAGGAGAGCAGGGCACCCAAAGGTGCTGGTGGGGAGTCGTCAGGGAGAGCGGGCAACAAGGGACAAGCTGTCAACTCGAAGGGTCCAAAGGGCCTGGACCTGGTCCGATGTGCTTGACTTTGGTTTCATTATCGCCTCGCCTTCAACTTACATATTTTTTTTACCATGCCCCAGTCACAGTTTGGATTATGCAGAGAAAGAAATGTTGGAAAAATGTATCAGATATTGAGAGGTATTTTTCAAAATATAAATCTAACAATCTTAAAGAAAATCGGGAGTGTCACGGATTCGATTAGGGGATTGCGCAAAAGGATGCTATCTAATCAAGTGTTCTTTCTTGAATATTTCGATGACCACTTTTGGTGACCTCTTTTAATAGATTTCAAATCGTTAGCAATTTCTGTAAAGCTTTCCTTTAAACTCAGGCATAGTTTATTAAGCACTTATATTAATTGCTTGATTTCTTCCAGTGCAATAGCCGTCACAACTCTCAGCCAGTTGTCCGCTGTGGCTTATTGTTTAGTGAAGCATTTAACTTATAAATATTGTGTTGTGTGTGGCGAGGAGAGAAGTGTTTTGTGCCTGTGATACCGTTTTGAAAGACACTCCGAGTGGAGGAGAAGAGATGTGAGATGGGAGATTGAAGGGGAAATGGGGAGCACATCTTGGGCACTTCACTCGCTCACAACGCTGGCAACGCCGTGAAATATTTCCCATGACAATTCTGTTTGTTTTTCGTGCATTGTGTGAGCCCGAGCCGAGTTCTGCCGCCGCCCTGTACCTCACCTGGACCCACCATTATTCCACGTTATCCCACATTTCTGGACGGCACCGCCTTGTCTTGTCTTGTCGCCCACTCGCCCGCGTCCGGAGTTGCCCACTCCACTCCACTCGCATCTCCATCTCCATCTGGAATGGTCCACAATGGGGAACAAGTTCTACATATTTGCTTTATCTATGCCCAGTGCCAGTGCCAGTGCCGTTGACGGCTGTCCCTGTTTTTCCCACCAGCAAAAGGCTCCACTTGAGCGACAATAGCTGGCTGCACCATCGTCCTCCATCCTTCCCCCTCGTCTGGTGGCATACCGGGCTGCCTGGCACGGGTTGGCATGCCAAGCATCCTGCCATCCTGTGGACGACGCCCAGCCAAACCAGTTGCGAAAATACCCAAAATTTTGAAAGGGAATTATGCCAGCTTTTTGCTGGTCTAAGTTCGAATTTGGGGTGCCCTAAACAGCAGGGTGATAAGTTCCCAAATTCAAATTCTGAATACAAGCTTGGTAGTTTACACAAAATATAGAACATAAAGGTCCAAGAAATTCCGAAAATCTTTGGGAGCACTTCTCACCTTTTCGCCTCCATCTGGATTCCATTTAAACCCATCGCAGCCGATAGAGTATAACTTATTAAGGCTCCCTGCAACCCGGTGCTGTCGGCGAGGTCAATGGAGTGCCGCCGAAATTCCGCGGAATTAAACACAGCAAGAACCTCGCCGACCAAAGCGAAGAAAGCCAAAAGCCCAGAACTCAAGAAGTCAAGTCAACGTCAACTAAACGGAGCCACACCGATCAAGGGCAATTTGCGATCGTGGGTAATTATAATTGAGGAATTGGGGATTGGGGCATCGCCCGGGGCGGATCACAGAAAGGTGGTGGATCGATTGGGGCACTGGTATTTGGTCCACCAAGCGACGAAGCCCATCGGCGAGGAGAAGGTATCAATGCGGCGCTCCTCCGGCGGCTGCTGGAGGTGGGAGCAGAGCTCGCAGTAGGGCTGCGAGGTGCGGCGCAGCTTGTAGAGCGAGTGCCACCAGAAGTACCGCTTGTACTCCTCCGGAGCGTTCACCAGGTGCTCCAGATGCGCCGCCAGATCTTTGGGCTTCGGAAAGTCGCGGCTGCTGATGTAGGACTGCGGCGGCACCAGCTTGGTCAGGTTCCCGCCTCCGATCAGGACGGGAAGCACGAACTTGTACATGGCCACGTACATCTGGGCTGGGACGTAATCAGGACAGGCAGTCGAATCGAAGATCAGCATAAAGTGGTAGTGACTGCACCTGTGGCAGTAGGGATTCAGTGAGATTAGGGCGTTTTTGAGGGCTAATAGTTCCTCAGCATCCTTTAACTTACTCATCGGAACCCACACAGGTCTCGAAAGCATCGAGGTCCACATATTTGCGAAGCTCCACCAAGTACAGACTCTCCGGTAGGCTCGCATCATTCACCTCGTACACAAGGTACAGGGCGAGGCGATCCTTATTCTTCACCTGATTCTCTATAAGCTGTATCCTAGACCTCGACATATCGTCGGCGTAGTGCTTGGGGGGAATACGGAACGAGTTCAACCTCTTGGCTTGGTTAAGGTGCGAGAAGTAGTACGCAGACCAAACAAACTGCGAGTCCAGGCGATAGGTCATGGTCAGGTTGAAGGAAGGCCACTCGCCGGCGGTAGACAGTGGATCCTTGGCCAGGCTCAGGGGATTCCTGGCAGCGAAGACCGACAGAGAGTCACGAGTGCGGTTGATATTGCTCAGATCTTTAAGAGAGTAGGGCTGATCTGCGCTGAAGACGACAGCGTCATAGGGCGTGTCGATGTGGCTCCTGCTGGTGGTGATCACACAGCCACACTCCGTGTGTGTGGCTTTCCTGGGCATCTTGGACAGGTCCCTGCTCCACAGCAGGATCACGATCTTCGGTCCTGACTCTTGTTCCACATTCTGACCGAGGCGGCTAAGGAGAACCGTACCGAACAGAGTGCAGAACGCGATCACGCACACCAGCGTCTTCAAAAGGGTGATGTATTGGTTCACCGAGTAGAGTTCCCGTTGGCGGTTCGCCTGGGACATGGGGGATCTTAGTGGGGGTGGCAGGTCCATTGCACCCGCCGACATCCACCGTCCCTTGGGCGGAGGCCTCTGCTCCTGGGGCTTAGCTGTGCCAGTGCCGAGTTGAGGCGGCAGAAAGCTGGGCACATCCTCCATGGTCTCCGTCTGCTGCTGCGGATTAGGATTCCGCCGCAGACTTAGGATCTTGTCCACTGGAAATGGTCTAATTTTGTCCATCGGCACTACTTGGTCATATGGGAATTTATGTATGGCAGTGTTGTCCGAATAACAAACGATTTCGATTTTAGGTTCTGGGCCAACTTAATCTTGGAACCAACGATATTTAGAAACTCCAACCGAAAATGTTTGCAACAGGCACGTTACGCATCTTATTTTTATATTGTCTCTGGTCTTTCTTTAACATTAACATTATTTGCATTCACGTATACATCGTTTATTACATAAATGTATCCATTTACACTTTGCTACGTGATTTGTATTGAATTTATCAAATGAAATACAAATAGTCCATCATGAAAGTGTCGGGAAATTGATGGGCATTGATTGGGGGGGGTCTTGCACGCAGCTTCTGCATGGGAAAACCTTTTTCAATCAATAAGTCGCTTTTCCTCCTGCACTTTTCTCGCCACTCTTGCATTTCCGATTTGGCACTTTCATCATCGCTCTTTGCCATCTCCACCACTTCCAACCCATTCGTTCCGGGGAACAGGAACAAAGTAATCAATCATTTTGCCAAACCATCAGAAACATGACAATCTGCCAGAAAATTTGCGTAACGTTTCACGATTCACCGTTGCGGGATGCGGACAGAGGGAGGGGAGAATATATGGCCGGAGCGCTGAACAATCCATCGATGATATATCACTGCAATTTCGAATATTCATTTCGCATTTGTTGTTTTTCGACGCCCGACCGACCGCCTGCCCTGCCCACCCGCACCTCATCTGGGCTCATTTCAAATGCGTTCCGCATCCGCGACAAGGATGTGGACGTGGATGTGGATGAGGGGACTACAATTGGGCGGTGCTTCCCGCGGAACAGTGGACACTAGTGGAAACGCCACTTTGCGGACGTGCCAGGCGCTGGAATGAATGTGTATGTACGGATGATGCCGTTGTCATTGTTTTCTCGCCCATCGTCCGCCACGCACGTTGTCTCTCAATTATGGGAGAGTGGCATTGAGAAAGATATGAGAGAGATGCACTCAAAGAAAATCTATCTGTTTCTAAGTAAAATCTTTTTCTCGCTCCCTCTTTGCCTGCAATGCACGAGCATAGCGGAAATAGAGTTCTTTTAATTTTATGCTTCTGCTACTCATTTGCATTATTAAATTAAATCATTTATTTTATGTGTACGTAGTAGTGTAGCGGGACGGGAGTTGCCATTTTCCAATTGACAACCATTTAAATGTTACGCATTCATGTTAACTTCCACGACGTGACTCTGTTGTCGGGCGAGCAGAGAGCCGAAAGTGATTGCAAAAAGGGTTCCAGATTCCAGATCCCACATTCCGGATTCCGGGTGGGGGCAGGTCGGAGCGGTGACAGCCAGCGATGTAAATTGCCTGGATCCGATGAGTTATGAAAGTGAAATGGATTTGTGATTGCCCGCCGCCGCCGCCAGACGAGCAGCGAAATCGTTGAAACGAACGAATTAGAAGCAAAAAAAAAAAGGGAAACAAAACAAAGAAATCCGAAACCCAACCAAACCGAACGCCGCGAACCCAAACATATATAAATTTTAATTATTCCCGCGAATCGCAGGCGGGAGAAGAACCAATGTGCATTCTGGGATGGATCCAGTCCAAGGCTGATCCTGTTGCTACTTCCAAGTCCAAGGCGGCGAATGGAATTGAAATTCCATTGTGAATATTTTTGGGGGCGTTGCCGGCGCGTCGAGAAAAAATGCAATAAATATGCATATGAGAGAGCTCACCTTCTCCGGGAAGGTGCTGCAAAAGGACTGAGCCCAGAGCGCCCAAGGAGCGGAGTTATGGCGATTTGAATAATTTGGTTCCCACACTTTCGGAGCCCGAACACCGTTTTTAATTAAAGTTATTAATATGGCTCCCCCGACTAGGTGATTTACCTAACCACAAGGTCGGTCACTCCAGCGTCTGACTTCTGACTTCTCTAACTTCTCCCTCACACATGACGCAACGGCGGCGGCTACTTATCGGAACTGGCAACTGCTGGTGTCCTCAGAGGCTGCGATCTCGATCACCAATTAAATGCCGCACACATTGTTGGCAACTGCTTAATTATCCATTCGATCCCATTCGATTCGATTCGAAAGGAGCCGCCTTCTCCAACTTAATTGCGTTGTCTCTCGGCTTTAGGAAAGGAGCTAACGAATTAACATGTAATTATCTCAGCTTTGGCCAGCGCTGCCCAAAGGAAACGCATCGAATCGCCGGCGACACCCGGACCAAAAACAAGCGCACCCAACAGAGATGAGAGTCTAGCTATAAATTCTATATGCAGTTTTCTTTTGAAATATTTTGACTATTTACTTTCACTTATTTTTTATACTTAGTTTTATAGTTTTTAATTTTATTTCTAAAATACGAATATTGCTTTTAAGATTCGTTTTTTTTTTTAAATTTTTAATGTTTACCTTTGGCGGTAATTGCTTGATTTGACCTTAATATGTTTAATAAATCGGAAATATCATTACATAAACTTGATTGTAATACTTTTCGGACCATTTCTGATGGCCAACACTAGCACTAAGGGCCAAAAGCGAGTCTGTGCAGCGTAGACCCAGGAAAAGATACCCAGATGCCTGAGACTCGCAGGAGAGTGGCCAAGGGATTGTTGATTCCACAAGCTGAGGTAGCAGCTGCCGCAGGTTGCGTGCGTGCCGCATATTCCTCTGCCCAACTATCGGGGCGTGGCCCTTCTTAGGCGGATTCCCAAATCGATCTCGTTCGGACCCTCGCACCGAGCGACCGACCACCCGCACTAATAAGCATCATCCTTTGAGTAGAGTCCGGACCGGGGAAGTGGCGCTAAAGTTGTCAGTCGCCTTGTCCGCAGGCGACGATCCTATACACCCTAATTAGGTGTTATCTACGACCCTTTTTGGGCCTCGTCGCTCCTTTAAAGTCAGCCGACAAAGTGAGAACGGTTGTTCCACCAATATATGTGGTCGAGATACACCTTAAGACCTCCAAAGACTTTCACTCGCCCAGCCAGCGATTGGCGCCACCCGAAAGGGAAATAATTTTCAACAAAATTTCGGACTAGTTCTGGGGAATATTTAGAGCAAAATGATAGAAAATACTAAAAGAATTATCTAAAAAATGATGTTAAACATATCAATTTTGTACTTTCCCTCGGAAGACAACATAATTTCGGTGGCTGCTATGACGATGACTCTGTTGATTCATCGTCGCACGCATTTTGGCGCCACTTGCTGGGAAAGTGAGCGTAATCCATCACTGACACACTTGCCGCGGCGTTGTGCTTATCACTGCCCGGCACTGCCATTGTCCATTGTCCCAATTCACATTCATCCCGTGTGCCTGTGTTTTGCGCAATTGATGGCAATCAACGGGAAGGGCACTTGGCGATCAACAGCTGTAGAAGAGGCAGGCTCCTGCTCTATTGCATCATGGGATGACACATCGAGTCCCCGGCAGCCCGGATGCTGGTAATCAGCGAACCAGACCGAAGCGGTTACCGCTGATTGAAGCGGGGGAATGTCAACTAATTGTGACCCACTCTCTCGCTGATTTCCCTATGAATGCAATTGGAAAAGTTCACAGCAAATTGGGGTAAACTAGTCGACAAATCTCTATTATGAGATCTAAAAAAACTTGTGTGCTAAAGGAATCGCTATCCGCAAAGATCGCAGAGGTTTATGCCTACGAAGTGCTGGTTTGCCTGACGCTTTAACTCTGCGAATCGGCTGATACAAGCAAGAGGAATGATTTGTGGTGATTAAAAATGTATTACTGCCCGAACTGCTCATCTTATTCCTTATATTGTCGTTTCTGTTACCCTATGAGTATAATTACTGAAAAGGAAAAACAAGAAATATATACCTTTTAGAGCTCATGAATTTTATATATGCTTTCCATTCTCTTTGCTCCCTTCCATTTGTTTTTCGTACACATTTCAAATTCAAATTGATGCGACTTTAAAGGACTCTCTCCGAAAACAAACACACAAATCAAGCTGACTATGTATGAAACTCCTGTGCACCCGAGACTATATCTTTCGGGCCGTGTTTATAGCGTTATGGCGTGAGAGACACTGAGACATGGGCAATTATGTAAATATGCGGCGGCGCCTGAAAAGCGGCGAAGGACGAAGGTCGACGCGGAACGAAGGACAGACAATGGGACAACCGCAAATTATTGCCGGCCATTTGGCGAATGAATGCGTGACAAAACACAGAGGACGACACTCCTTCGATGGCTGGCTGGAGGGCAGTATTCACAAGAGGCATTCGCGCACAAGGACAATGGCCAGAGCGCACGGGACATGGGGCACGGGTGAAAGGACACTTGGCGGGCGCAGCAGGAGTGGCAGCGAGGTCAAAGGTCAGCCGCGCTAATGTTGTGCTAATTGCTAATGGCGATTGGAACCCGAAAACGGGACAGCGAAACGCCAGGAGCTGCTGCTGCCGCTGCGGCGCTCCGGCCTAATTGAAGTGTCCTTGTGTGTCCTGTTTTGAGCGATGATTTATAGCAGCGACTGCGATTTCGAGGGCCAAGGAGGTAGCAAGCGATCTTCCTTCGCTCTTCATTGCCAACGAAAGCGGCGGCGGCCTGAAGCATCCTCCGAGTGGCCCACCCAGGGAGATGATCAAACTGCTGTTCTTTTTTATCCTGACAGGAGGTCCTTGGCCTCAAAAACCCGCTCTCCTTCGGTCGGTAACTAGATCTGGGGCACGCGTGGCCAAGCGTCAAAGCCCCAGAAAAAGTATCAGAAGCAAGAGCGCGATCAGGATCAGGGATCTCTGTCTCCCCCTCTGATCTTTTTCGGCGGTCGCCAGCGTTTAGAGCTGGGCCAGGTGTCAAGCGTGTGTAACTGGATACACTCGAAGCTCCTCGGGGGATAAGGTCATCTTTAGTCGCTTTTGGCATATGCAAAGTGGACCACCAAAAGAATTGCAGCCGCCGTCTGCTGTCTTTCAGCATTATATTACTCCCCCCAGATCCCCTGAACTTTTTGGGGGCATTTGTCATTTTTTGTTGGCCACCGAAGTCGATTAAGAGTTGCAGCCGAAAGGCCAAAAGCAGCTGGAGGCAGCAGACTGGAAGCAGCTGCTTTAAGTTGGTCATTAACGTTAACGTTAGCGTTTAACGTTTAATGTTTAACGCCAACTTGGCCCACTGAATTTCTGTCGGGATGTCGTCGTCGCCGACGAAGCGTTAAAACGCACACGTTGACAGGTTGTCATGGGTTAACTGAAGCGGCGGCAGTTGCATTTTGCATTTCGCATTTTCGTTGCTTAATGTGCGATTTCTATCTGCAAATATAAATTGGAATTATTGCATTGTTGCGTCGGAGTTGCTGCGGCAAGTTCGTTGCTTATCGCCGCCAGCCATCAGGCTGAAACTGTGTAAAAAGAGAAAAATTAACGAAAAATTGCAAATGAGTGTCGAAAAGTGCAGTAGCGTTCACCTGGCATTGTTCTCCCCTTGCCGAGACACACAAAGCGAAACAAATTGCCCAACTTCTGCCGCTACCTTTCGCGCTTTAACACTCTTTTTTTAGAGTTTTTATTTGTGTTTTTTTGAGGGGTTTGTAAAATTGATGATGGTGCCTTGGTGACGACAGCTGCCGCCGCCGTCGCCGCTAGAGTGGAGCACCATCCCATAGATGACCACCCAGCTCTCTGGGTCTGGAGCAAGCCAGGAAAATGATTGAAGAAAATACATTTTAATTACGGCGCTCCACGAAATGTGATGAAAATTGGCCCAGCAAGAGAGTGAGAGGAGGAAAACAAAACGCGTTAATCAATAAATTGCCGCTCTGGGCAGCGTTGGCTCTTATGCCAGGGAAATGCATCCAACGGTGCGTATGAAATTGAAAATCAAGCAACACAGCGGCACAGGGAGCCTCTCCACTTGGTGGAGCTCTGGGTAGGGAATAGAGACCACACCAATGGCGCCCCCATAGGGCGCGAGAAACCTCTCCTTGGACTGCAGGTTTGATTTATCGTCCACTGGGTAACTTGGAGTCGAGTCTAGTCGATATGTCTGCCCCTTTTGGTTAGTGCATCACTCACTTGTTGCCTGTCTAAGCCACATAATACACTGGGAATAATATTATATATGGCTATTATCTAAATAAAAATGTAGATCCTTTTCTCGAAAATGTTAGGCAGTGTCCTCTGTATTCGCCGGTTTTTTAATGTAGATTCAAGGGAGTTTCTTAAGGGGTTTGGGGCGGTTTTTTTTTTGTTTCTGTTGAAGAAATTTATGCATTGCTTTTTGCAGAGAGTTTTAAGGCGGTTTTTGCAACTGGTTTTGTGTCATATTGTGTATACATTTCATTAATGAAAAAAAAAAAAAAATAAATATATAAATATACTTACCTTCCTCTCTAAAATACATATATAAAATTGTAAGAAATAGTATGCCATTCCAAGTATTTAATTTCGTGTTCCTCGATTTGTAAATAACCTTTTTTCTTTGTGTATTAACTGCGGCTTTGATTGATGCCCCCACACACATGCACATGCCAGAGAGAGAGAGAGAGAGAGAGAGATAGAGAGAAAGAGGGAGAGAGACCCCCATACTGGGGACACACCCAGGCCAAGAGCGAGACGACACGCCGGCCTTCGGGATCGCCTTCGCCTTTGCCATGGACTTGGATTTGTGGACCCGGTATGGGTATGGGTTTCTGGCTCTTAGCTGCGGTCATGGCCCGTTAATTGAAATATGTTTTCGGTTCGTGGTTTGGTCAGATGAGATCAAAGGGATCGAAAGTGGCGTTCGGCGATGATGATGATTTGATTAATTCGAATGGGAATATAGAGATCGCCTTCGAGATGCACCTAACCACTGATGATGTGTTCGATTCGGAACTAATTAAAACATTTACAGAATATAAGAACGAAACTTTTCTTATTGGGCTGCTCTGAGGCTTGGAAATACGTGGAAAAGATAACATTAAACAATCATAAAAATAAATACATTTTCCCACACACTGACGGTGAGCTGTTGCTGTTGTTGTTATTGTTGGGACAGGCAAAATAATAATAAAAACGAGAAGCAGTCGAGAAACTTTTGTACTACATGGAAATGTCATTCGCATAACAACAAAAGACAACGACAACCAACGACAACGATGATGATGATGATGATGATGGTGAACAACCAACAACGAAACAAGGCACAAAGTTTCAATTCCCCTTACACTTCCCCTAACCCCTTGATGGCCCAGTTTTGGCTGGCCAAAAGTTGGTGGCACCTTTGTGTGGGGCCTGCGCTGAGATAACAGCCAACAAAATGTTTGATGTACTTGAAAGTTAATGTTTTGTGGTGTCAACTTTTGTCGGGGCTCCTCCATGGTTGCTGGGCTTGGGCTCTGTGGGCTTTGGTTTTGCAATGAAGAGTCAGTCGGCTTTTAATGGTCGGGGATTTTCTCTAATTTGGCTCCACGAAATTAGCCTTTAATCGCAAGTGTTGTTGAAACAAAACTTTGACCTTTCACACGCTCCCAGTTCAAGGAGACCTTCCTTCTCTCCCTCTCCCCCCTCAATTACACACTTTTGCTTTCAGGGAATTCTGGTTAACATGGGGACGTTCGTTATCAAAAGAACTTTTAGCCGCCTCATTTTTGGGGCCAAGAAACCGAAAACCGAGAAACTGAACTACAAAATTGTTTTCCCACGCAAATTAACACTTGACTTTGTTGGCATATTTGCCCAAGATGACTTCATTTTCTTGGGGCTTTTTCCACACACTCACCACCACCCTCACTTCCCTAAATATTTTATTATTGTTGACTTTCCGCCGCCGGCCCCCGACTTCTCACCTCGACCCCGAAGAGACACAGAAAATTTGTGTCTCATCCGAGTCTGTGTTATAGATATCGCACTTGTTTCAGTTTCAGTTGTGGGTGCCGCCGCCCTACGTTTGCCGTCTGCGTCATTGTATTCCGTTTTATGTGTTATTGGGTAATACTTACCATTATACCGCTACGATTTTACAGTCACTGGCCATTGTCAAGTCTGTCTTGTATGTGTCCGGAATATTTCAGGGAATTCCAAAGCTAGAAATTTGGCAGATAGTATTTTAATTTAATTAGTTCTAGTGGCGAATCAGAAGAGATCGCAAAATCGCGGTTCTGCTCCGAGAAGACTGCTATTTAAACTTATTTTTGATTAGTCTTTGGTGGTGAACCGGATGAATATAAAAGGGTTTAGCCTTATGTATGTGAAGAGCTCTGCCGAGGAGATCTCGGACTAATTGGCAATCTTAGTCTGAGACTCGCACTAAAATAGTTATTATCCAGCCACTTATAAAATTTTGTGTGTGGATATAAAATGAAGTAGAAGTTGGTGCAGTGCTTCTATATAAAACTTTCAAGTGTTCCTCTAATAAAATCCCATATTTGCCTAGATTTGAACGTCAGAACTTTTGAAGAACTCTCGAAACCGAAACCGAAACCGAAACTGAAACCAAAACCCCAGGCATCAACATGAAGCTGAAAAGTAATTTTTCACCTCCCAGAAGTCCTCCCTGTCCCTTTCAATAACCCAGCATAATCCGCATGTCCAGCTGGGCTTATTGCCGCTGCTGGTGCTCGCCCGACAAGCAAATAGACAAAGGACATCATCGTCCAGGGGAAACGGCAAATGGGGCGAAGCCAATACAGATGGCAGCAAACTTTCGCCGGCGACTGTGCGCCGCCCAATCAGGACGAAATGAAAGCTGGAAAAGCGACCTGCACTCTGGACTTTTCACTTGCAATTGCAGGAAAGGCACTCGAACGAAATAAATTCAAACTCCTTGAGCTGAGCTGTGGACGAGGTCTTCTTCTGGATGCATGTGAGGCCAAGGACCCAGAGCGGAGACAATAAACTTGCTGCCACTGCAATTTCTCAGTTATTTGCTGGGGGAAAGGGGAAAATGGGGATTGAGATATGATAGGAGTGGATGACACTCGTGTCAGCCATAAGCAGCCGGGATCAACTTTTCCCCCAATCTCTCTCTGTCTCTGTTCCTTGTTTTTTCTTTGTTTGCATTCGCAAAATGGGATTTGAAGGAGCAGAGCAGAGCTTGAGCTTGAGTTTGAGCTTGGCCAGGATTTGTGCAGCAAATTAGCTTCATTAATGGATGACTTACCCCCTCCCCCAACTGAATCCAAATATTTTTGCATCCTCGCTTCTGCATTTCGCATTTCGCTCAATCAGCGCTGAGAATTTATTATGCTCCCATAATCATTTGTCATCTTTCTCTCCATTTTCCCCATTTCCCCAGATCCCGCCACCCGCTCCTGGCTTCCAATGTCACCATCCATTTCCATTCCCATTTGGCGCCCGCAGCTCTCTTTCGAGCGCATTAAAATTTTTCGCAACATTTTTCACGCATATTCAGCAGCATCCCCGTCGACGGCATTCAGGGGAATCGCAGCAGCCAAACTAGAGCACGGGACACGCTCCATTTGACCGGCCAGTAGTGGTGCCATGGGATCCGTATCCAGCAGCTGGGTCATAAATATCCGGAATATGGTTAAGAATATAACAATTCTCCGCTACCAGCGCACTAATGTCAGCTGCCATTTCCCTTTGCTGCTGATGCTTTTTTATGGCTAGGAGTCGCCTCGTATTTTTATGACTGTCCGAAGGGGTCGGTCCAGTTCAATATGGTGACGTTCTCTGGTGGAAGATTGGATCAGAGACTTTCGAATTGTACGTTTTATGCTTTATTTTTAGCGAAAGGCTTTCCTTAAAATGTAGCATATGGTAAAAAAGATCTGATTCTGCAAACGGTTTCTGCAACTTAAATCGTTTCTGCGGATTTCCTAGAATAGAAATTTTTGAGCGAATATTTTTTCCCCTCAATATAAATCCCTTCATATCCTTTATATTTTCTTAAATTAAAGTGGTAAATATAATTTTCAATAACTCTTCTATTCTTGCTTTATAATTATGTCGATTTCAGGGACATACCTTGTGCCAAATTTAATATTTCAGTATCTTTTTGATGTACATAGTTTACCTAAAGTTTTCCTAGAAATGGATCTACATTGGCGTTTCCGAAACCCATCCATTTAATAGAGAACAGCGCATAATTTACTATAAAACTCCCTCCCGCCATTTCGTAACGGCCTTGAATTATTCAATAAATTTGCAAAGAATATATTTCAACAATGAAAACAAATTTCGCCCTTGCATTCTTTGGGCAAACGCCGCCATAAGGGGAAAATCCATAATTCATGCGTTCGCCAAATAAGAAAAGCGCCGGCAAAAGGGAAAAGAAGGACGGGCAATGAAAACATTAACAAGCAGCAATAAAATATGAGCGAGCGAATGTAAATCGCTTTCCATAATTCATTGCTTTGACTCGACGACAACGAGGAGCTGGTGCTCCTGGGCCTCCGGCGGAGATTTCCCGGGAAGCAGTGCTCGCTCTACGTCGTAAACCCATCGAAGGCTGGGCGCTCGTAAAACTAATGAAAATTCAATTCGAATGACGCGACAACGTCTCCTGAACCTGATCCCGAACCTGAGGAAATTCCACGAAATTTTCGCGCACTCGCCACGCCAACGAAATTCATAAATTTCTCGGACGACGCCCTCTGCTCATTCCATTTTTTCCCACCTCGAAGGGACAACGGAAGCGCAGGTCCGGCTCGGCTCCCCGATGGACTCTGGCCAAACGACAGGTGAATTTATGATGAAGTGAGTCCTCAGCATTCTCTCTCTCCCATGGAATCATAGGCACCTCTCCATCCCGATTTCCTAGGCAGGTCGCGTGTAAATTATGAAAACCGGTGATAAAAACGAAAGTAATTCAAAATCTTCGACGTGTGCGAGGGTTTATCGCCTCACCTACGGAAAGCCTTACCTTATATCCTATACTGCTGCATCTCACTCCTCCCGCTCAGATTTATATCGCCGGATTTATGATCCTGTTAGCGCCACTGCACTGGCTTATCTAATGTGTAGCCATCGCGGATAGGAGAATAACTTGTTTATGACCTGCGGATAGAATGAGTAAATGCGAAACCTTTCCTACCTGAGTTTCACTTTCTTTTCTTGCGATTCTGACTTTGTGAGTTTATTTTGATATTTGTCGATATATGATTATAAATATTTTACAAATTTGATGGAACTATGGGCTTTAGCTCGAAGTATTTACTGACGTGGTTAATATGCTGAAAAAGGCAGAGACAGAAAGCGATTTTACTTAAAATTTTAGAATATTAGTAGGTCTACTTAAAAAAACTAAGTGGGCTATTCAAACAGCACAACCATAAACCATATAACTACCATACACACGGATCTCTATAGAGATCTCCGTAAAAAAACAAAAATGCCGACAGACAAAATTAAAGCGATTCCTCTAGTGGACAAGATACTCAGCTTACGGCGGATTCCCGATACGCAGCAGCAACAGCAGCAGACGGAGACGTTGGAGGGTACAGATCCTCAGATACCTCAAGTCACCACTAAGGAGGGGAGTCCTCCGCCAAAGGAGGACAGTCCTCCGCCAAAGGAGGAGAGTCCTCCGCCAAAGGAGAAGAGTCCCCCACCCAAGGAACACAGAATTGTGGTGAGTGTATCTGAGAGCTCTGAGCCCCGGGTGAATCGCCAACGACCGAGCTATGTCCAATACATGAGCACTGTAAAGACTCTCCTGGCCGTTGTCGTGGTCTGCGCCCTGTTCGGAACGATTCCCCTGTACCGTCGTGGCCAGCAGATATTGCAAGAGTCCAGCCTAAAAGTGATCATGTTGTGGAACGAGGACCTGGACAAGATGCCTAGGGGTTCGGCGCACATGGAGTGCGGCTGTGTGGTCACCACCCGCAGGAGGCACTACGAAAGGCCCGCTGACGCCGTCGTCTACAACGCTGATAGGCCGTACTCCCTCCAACATTTGAGTGATATAAACCGCACTCTTGACTATCTGTTGGTCTTCGCTGCCAGGAACCCCCTGAGACTGGCCAAGGATCCACTGCATTCCGCCGGCGAGTGGCCTTCCTTCAACCTGACCATGACCTACCGTCTGGACTCGCAGCTGGTGTGGTCCGAGTATTACTTCTCGCACCTTAACCAAGCCAAGAGGTTAAACTCGTTCCGTGCCCCCACCGAGCATTTTTCCGACGATATGCCGGGGTATAAAATTCAGCAGTTGGAGAAACAGATCAAAAAGAAGGATCGTCTGGTCTTGTACCTCCCCTACGATGTGGATGATGATGACAGCCTGCCCCAGAGCCTGTACTTGGTGGAGCTGCGCAAATATGTCGACCTCGATGCCCACATGAGCTGTGTGGGCGTCGACCAGTAAGTTCGAAGATAATGAGGTCTCACCCTTAAAATGCCTCTAAGCTCTCCTCGCACAGGTGCAATCACTACCACTTTATGCTGATCTTCGATCCGACCGCCTGTCCTGATTACGTGCCAGCCCAGATGTACGTGGCCATGTACAAGTTCGTGGTTCCCGTCCTGATCGGAGGCGGGAACCTGACCAACCTGGTGCCGCCGCAGTCCTACATCAGCAGCAGCGACTTTGCGAAGCCCAAAGATCTGGCGGCGCATCTGGAGCACCTGGTGAACGCTCCGGAGGAGTACAAGCGCTACTTCTGGTGGCACTCGCTCTACAAGCTGCGCCGCACCTCGCAGCCCTACTGCGAGCTCTGCTCCCACCTCCAGCTGCCGCCGGAGGAGCACAGCATCGATACCACCTCGTCAATGGGTTTTGCTGCTTGGTGGACCAAATACCAGTGCCCCAATCGATCAATCAGCTTCCTGTGATCTGCCCCGAGCGATCCCCATTCCCTAGTTGCCCAATTATAATTACCCACGATCGCAAACTGCCCATTGATCGATGTGGTGCCGTTTAGTTGACGTTGACTTGACTTCTTAAGTTTTGGGTTTTGTCTTGGTCGGTGGTTTTCTTGCTGCGTTTTGATAACTGATACTCATTCGCCGTGGTTAAGGTGGAGGAGGAGGACTTAAACCTTCAGATTTAATTTACTGCTTTTAATATAATAGCTTCCCTAACTGGTTTTAGAATTTAAATTCAGATCTCGGCGAACTTAAAGGACTCGTGTTAAATTTCTCGTCCCCTTAAACGGCCTGTTTCCGTGTTAAGCCTTTCCTATTTTATTTTCTAATGGTAATTGAAGCCATTTTGCTGTGACAGGGCGACGCCATATTAATTGGACTGGTCTGAAACCGCAAATAAAAACGTTGCATTTAATTTGAGCTTGTGTTGGTGCTTCTTTATGCATTTCGCTCAATTAAATGGCACTTGAACCTATTAGACGTTGAATTGCAACCGTTGGCAGGCGGATATGCCAATGACACGCGATTCACCGATCAAAACTTGCCCGCCGCCGCCCTCTTTAAAGGCTCGGACAACAGTCCAGTTGCTGACCACATTAATTTCGATCCGTGTGTGGGTTCTGCTCGCCTTTAAAGTTGTAATTAGGAATAGTATCACGGCCTCACCTTGCAATCCTCCATATGAAAAGTGTTTGCTCATTGAGTGGGCGTGGTCCCGCTGGCCGTGTAGCTGCAATTAGGACCTCTTCCTCTTCATCCTGCCGCGTTTCTTGTTGGTATTTGCGGAACGCGGAATGAAAAGATTCGCGCAGCGTTTCAGGGTTTGTTGTTCTGCGGTTTTTCTTTTCGGAATCTCTCTTTTGTTGGCGTTAAACTGGCAGGCAGATATCACTTCTAAATGCAACAGTGGGTCAAGGGACCTGGGAAGGGATGTACTTATATCGAGAGAAAAAGTCCGATGTGATAAATCGAAATTTTAAGAATACAAAAAGAGTATTTAGGTTTAAGATATCGATATAGTCGAAAAAAAATGTATATTTCTTTTATAAATTATAATACAAAATCATTAAAACATTTTGAAACCACACAAACTACATTTTTGATATCCAAGAGAATAATTTTTTTATAGTCCATCTTTAGATAAACGTTAAAATATATAAATAAATAATCAAATATATACATACTTGTATATTTAAAAATACACCTTCTATATATCTTTAAATATCGATCCTATCTGTCCTTAGTCCTCATAGTTGGAAGTTTGTATTGCTACAAAGCTGCTAAAATTTGTATATTAGGGATAGAGGACGGTTTATAATTAACTAATAATGATTCTGTTATAATAATCGGTTCTTCTAATAACAGATTTAAATAGCTTTCGATCTGTATTTGCTTGGTCCAAGTAATGCATTCAGAATAAAAAAACGGTGAAAAGACGTTCCTAATCAGCCCGTTTCTCTTATCCGGCAAACTGTTTTTTCGCCAGCTCCTGTATTTTTAATGAATGGAATGCCACGTTTCTTATTTTCGCCACCCTGCACCACCGTACCGTGCCTCTGTGCTCCTCCGCAATGCAAATGGCAAACCCATTCTCGCTTTGCCGCTGTTTTTGTGGTTGGAAACGCTTTGTTCGCACCTCGCAGCTCACACACACATCTCATTGTTCCGTATCGGCGCTTTGTATCTTTAACAAAATTGCCAAACCGCAGGGAAAGCTGGAAAAGCCAACCGCGAGTAATGCGATGCGAGGCGCCTGATTAAGCTCCCGAAAGCGACCGCAAGGGGCCGCGTATTAAAGGGGGAAATCCCTAATCTAAGCCAACAATTGAGGCAGAAAATCTACTCAATCGTTTATATATATTTATGGGGACTGGCATTTGCATTTAGCAAATTATTTTCTTACAATTTTCCACACAATTAGACAGACAGATAGGGGGATGCAAATCTGCCACAACCAAAGCTACAACTCACATGCAGCCACTGCCTGGACTACAGTGCTTTGTAAATTGTATGCAGTTGAGTTTTAAAGGCAGAGATACATTTGTATCTTGGGCTTAAGTAGCTCGACAGTTTCCAACTACCTCTTGAGAGTAGAGGAAAACCCAGTCTACTTGCAAGGGAAAACAGTGCACTTGGTAAAATATCTACAAATACAGGAAAATCCAATTTATATATACATACATATATATTTTTATATTTTTTAGACTTCCATAAGACAAGACATTATAAGTTCCTGGCATTACTTTTCCTATTAATTTTTCATGAAATAAAGGAAATCTTTGGTTATCTTAGTACTTTTTTTTCTGAGCGTAGATATTTACTGGGAAAAACTAGGAAACGCCGGCAGACGTGTGGAAAACTTTTCGCCGAATTTTATATTTATCTGTTCCACTTCCATAAAAGGGCGGCGATTGGGGCGTGGCTGGGACTCGCCCTTCTTCCAAAAATAGGCGTTTTCATCGAGCGGCAGTCGTCGTCGTCATCGTCGTCATAAAAAAACAAGACGATGGCAAAAGTTTTTCAATTTTTGCTACAACTTTGCCAGGCTGAGTGAGTCCTTGGGTGTGTGTGTGTGTGTAGGTACAGCCCTCGAGTTGTGTAAACATTTGTAGTTTACTTTCAGTTGGCAGGCGGCTCGTAAAATCTGTCCGTTTCGCTTGAACTAGAACCGTTTTTGAAACTGTCTCGTAACTCAGACCCGCAGGTTATCCCATCTCCCTCGACCCCAGAAAACACGGAACTTTGGGTTTGTTTTGCTAAAAAAAAGGGACCACCGATTGAATTAGAAAATTATGCTGAAAGTTATTTGGATTAAAGGAAGAAGGGACGAACTGGACTGACTGCCCATTGAGAGCGAGGAAATTAGGTAATGGGATAGAAAATTACTCAGGCAGGGCGCAGAGTAAAAGTGGGGATTTGGGGGAATTTAGTAGGGAGAATAATAATAGGAAAACACAATTTATACGTCAGCAAATTAAAAGAAAACTTTGGGTCGTCGGTCACCAGAAAAACAGCAGTATTGACAAAATCAATGGAATTCGATTAGTAGTGGAAAAACGAATAAACACAAGAATTCAGAGCAGGGACTAGTGACTTTTATTTCTCAGAAACTTTTTGTTGAAAAGAAAAATGCTAAAGCCACGTTCATTAGAAATAGGGACTGGATGTTAAAGCCTATTTATAGATACCGTAATTGTTACAGATAATATGAAAATTAAACAAGGCAATAAAGAAGTAAAAGAAAGAAACTTTGTTACGAGTTTCCCATACCGGGAATTGAACCCGGGCCTTCCGGGTGAGAGCCGGATATCCTAACCACTAGACAATATGGGATATAAGATCTTTAACGGCAAAAAAGTATACGTAAATAAAGCATTCTATTTAAAGCTATTCGTGACGTCGAATGCTAATAGATTTCAAACACAAACCAATTAAAAAGTATATTTAAATTTTTTTTTATACAATATTTATCATCCTTTATACTCTTTTTATAGCGTCAGTACCAATAATATATATTATAAAAGCTCACAATAGGGATTATTTATTTAGCCTCTATTATTTTATTTGATATTCAGATATAAATTTATCAAAAAAATAATCGAAAAAGTTTCCCATACCGGGAATCGAACCCGGGCCTTCCGGGTGAGAGCCGGATATCCTAACCACTAGACAATATGGGACTTGATAACGGTGCTGCCCACTGTTTTTATTCCCCTGAACTGACAAGTCCTGTTTTTTTAAGTAAAAACTTGTCAGATTAACTTGTTATTGACACTGATCGTTATCAGGACTGCAGTAACTATAATCCCAATCATCCGAAGAGTCTCTGTGATGGAAATTGGGAATAAATAGCAAGTTATGAATAATTTTATAAAAATACCCAATTTCCGAAAAATCACACTCCCGCGGAGAACTACACAGTACACAATTATTATTAGACTCGTTCAAGCACATATTACAGTAGACTGCTGGGCAGTTGGGCGAGGCGCAAAAAACATAATCTGATCTGCAGATGAAAAGAGACATTTAAGGATATTTTTTATTAACGAATTAAACCTTACTTTGTCAGTCGTTTGCTGCAAATAGTGCAGGATCTGCCTATAAAGGAGACACGGCAGCCACCAAAGAACCTATACAAATGTTCTTTAAATAAAAACTCGCTCTGAAGAGGAAATCTTACCAGTTGGTTAGCGAACTTAGGTAGGAGATGCAGGATAATTTGTTCTCATATAAATAGAAATTGAAATACGGAACTCTTTGACAGCTACGTTGAAGCGCCGATTCTAGGGAATGAATTTCATTAATGATCTTCAGATATTAGTACTGGACTTGACTAACTTCTATCTTTGAGTATTCTATAGTGTAAATACCGAACTCTTCTTTTGCATTCCTCTGGATAAAAGTAGCCCATTATACGATGTCGGTGACGGAGGCCATAAGGCTCCCAGAAGACCATAATCCAAGCCATCACATATAGCACTGAGATCCAGAAATATCGGAAATACTTTGGCTTTCCTGGGACTGGATGACAGTTGTAAGAATCCATTTGAAATGTTTTCGGCTCAAAAGCATTAACAAAATCCTGTAAAATATCACCAATTTTACCGCCACCTTCGATTACCATTTTTCTATCAGGGAAAACTAAAAACTAAATTAAAATATATAAACAAGACTCCATCTAATTCTTACGTTGAACTCCAGCCGTCTCGTTACCATGAAGGGACATTAAGACCAACATGCTGTAAAGACTGTAGTCCACAAGACAGAGACAGTAAAGTTGTATTCCAGTGATGAACAGAAAAATTCCAGAGCGATACATTGTTTTACACTCGTTGGGCAGAAGTTTCACTGATTTTATCTAAACAACTAACGTAAATCTGATGAAGCAAAAAATACAAATGTACAAAATCTACCTTAACATATTTATTCTCTTCACAACTGTTAAGGGGCAATACTTGAACTCCCATAATCTGCGATTGTTGTTCCTCGTAGACCTCAAACTCTTTCGTTATATATACATTGTCAAAGTGATCGGACATTAAGTAACGGACTCGAAAGTCTATCGATCGAAGGATTACAGTCAACAGGAGAATGGAAACCATTAAGTAAAGCCAAAAGGATACATAAAAGAACTTGTGTCTGGTCGCCTCCAAATGGTTTTTCATTTCCTCATTGTATATATGATCTCTGTCAGTTAAAGATACACTTGTGTTGGGTCTTGCGCTGTGATCAAAACTAATGGTAGCTATGAACATTAGGCGGATCTTGAGAAAACATATTTGCAAGCCTGTAAGAATCTGAAGGCTTATGAGTTTCATAATTTGTACTTTGACTTACGTTGAAAGATATCCTCAATTTGGGGCAATTGCAGATTGTTGCCGAAGAAACTCTTAAAACCCCCGAGACTTTCACAAAACCAAGCGAATAGCTCTTGGGTGCAGCAGCCCCTTTCTGGCTCCCCAAATTCACTTTGGCATTGAAAAATACTCAAGTTCCCAGCTCTCAGGCAGCGAGTGTACGGCGCACCCATCGTGTGGTCAAAGTAATCGTTTTGTAAGACCAACCAACTAGCGCAGGTCCTATGCGAGGCATCTTTACGGGGAAAATGTTGTGGTTAAAAAAATATAGAAAAATTCTGCTATTGGATAGTCACATATATTTGCAATTGGTTGCTCTAGCTTTACAAAGAGCTTATCCAATTTTATCAGTATCGAGCGCATTTCATCAATAACTCTCTGGAATGACTCCTCCATTGGCTGCAAGGGATCACTTATAATGCGGTGCATAAGTCTAAGAGCATCAATAAGTTGACTTTGACCGCAGCTAAGACTGCACGCCATGATGTTTAAATTCTGGATGATATTCCTCACAGGACCCGAAAGAGCTATCAAGAAAGCCAAGGCCACCATTACAGCTCGACATTGGTAGTGAGCTAATGTTGGAAAGCATAAAACTGCAATGCATCTATAAAGATTAACTGATTTGTTTAGTAAGAACATTTATATAACTAGATCTACCTTGATGGGCGTCTTTGAAGCATTATAAGTAGTAAAAGAAAAAAGAAAATTAAAAGAAGCCACGCTCCACCAAGATCTGTACTGGCCCTTTGGGGATTCTGATAATACCAAATGAGTGCCAGCAGGATCCCCAAAATATATCCCGCTACAAGGCACAGTACAACTTGGACCTTACACTTGCCGGATGAGGATCGCACTTCAGTTGGAATGCATTCTGGTTCGGAATCGCTCGGATTCGTGGGATAAATAGGAGCTTCGCCATCTGGACTGGGATGTCGACCTTTTCTCGATTTTTTCCGGAGATCCTTTTGCTTTCGATGGAAAGAATGCCTTTGGCACATACGATATGAACCCTTTACTGCCTTTTCAGTATGCAGGGACGATGTATTCTCTGATTCAACAGTCTCTTCCATTATTACATGACCATGTTATATATTTGCTTTTTTTATACTCTAGTACTACATGACAGGAAAATCATAAAACTCTGGAGTGAAAACGGTGGGAAAAACATAAGGGATATGAAACAATTTGAAAACAGCTTAATGAGATTAGCTTAATAATATAACTGGAAAGGGACTTTAAGTAAATTATAAAATTATTGTGTTACTTTTATTTGAGGCTTATTTTTAATAATAATAAATGAATTCTAAAAAAGTTTCCCATACCGGGAATCGAACCCGGGCCTTCCGGGTGAGAGCCGGATATCCTAACCACTAGACAATATGGGACTTGGCCCAGGTTTCTGTTAGAAGCTTTTTGAAGGACTGAACGAAGTCTTCAATCTGGGGCATATCACTTCTGTTCATCAGTCTCAACAAATGCGCTTTTCAGCACTAAACCCCCTCCTCAATAGCACTCACACAGCTTTTCAGATTTACTGTAATAAGGGTTCAACTTCATATAACCTTTTCCGGAATTAATTAAAAACCATTCAACAACCGGCACTGGCCGATGTGCGACGGACTCCAGTGACTGGGAATGGGGCCCATAATCATCAATTATTCGCACAATTACCGCAAACAAATAAATATTCTTAATTTATTGTGTTTTCGAATCGGGCTTGGCCGCCCACAATGGCAACAGGCGGCTGCGGCAGCGGCAGCGGCGAATGCAGACGAAAAATCGCTACGAAAAAATATTAAAAATAAATTTTCAGCCCGAAACAACAAACACAAATTTCGGGACGGAGCGGACGAGATCAGGGGCAGGGACAGGGACAGAGGGATGTGTTGGATACTGCGGTATTGAGATTGATGTCCATAAATTAAATCCTCGCCGCTCCGTCTCGTTGCGCTGTCGGTTCATTGTATTTTCTGTTTTTTTTTTCTCAGTGAGTCTGGGTGTCGTGCGATAAATTTCATAGATGCATTTGGTAATTTCAATTTGTTTTAATGTGTCGCCTCTATTCTATTTTATTCTCGCTCTCTCCGCGCGGAGAACGGCACATATAGCACATATAATTTGAGGTTTATTGGCCGTGCCGTACCGTGCCGTGCCGTGGCTTTGCTCTGCTATTTTTAGCTGTCCTCGTGGGATAGTCTGAGGCTGAGGTGGCCCCCGAGCTCCCAGCCACAACAATTGTTGCTGCTTATCAGGGGTTGGTCGAGAAGCGATACATGTGGGGGCGGTGGAGCTTTTGAAGTAGACGCCCAGGAGCGGAAATGTATCTCTTGATCAGTATGATCTGGAATGATCAGGAACCTTGCATCGATGCACTCGGAAAAAAGTTCCATAAAATTCGAAATACTACTTAAAAATTAAAATTAAACTGTGTTTCTAGTAAGAGGTCTTATGACATTAATAAGAGCGGTCTTCCTCTTATATATTAAATTTTGTTAAAACATTATAATACTTTTCTTCATTTATTTTCGATTTTATTTTGGAGAGATCTTATAGTTTTCTTTAGTGTCTCAAAGATGAATTTTTCCTTTTAGCCAAAATTACTATAAATCAATTTTTGTGCTGTCACACGTCCTCGATGTCACCATTTTCTGAACTCCCTTAAAGGGGATTTCGGAAGCTTAGGCCGCGTGGCGCCATCATTCGTTACCGGAGAGGATTAGGGCATTGGATTTTCCCGGCAGGCAGCTCCATCATAATTAATAAACTGTCGCTAGTTGTGTGTGCAGTCGCTAGGCCATATTTTTATATATATCTGTCCGGCCGTGTCTTGTTCTCTTTCAACATAATCTGTGGGCCTTCCTACTACATGTAGCAGTCGTAAAATAACGTAATTTCGGTTCTGTTCCGTCTAACGATGTCATCAGCAGCGTGGCTCTCACCTGAACGAACTTACCGGTAATCGCCGTTTAGAGCCGGCTTCCCCCTACTGCCACTCCACCACCACAACTTGGGTGTCCGAAATTTGTCGCGCGATGAAGGAAATTTCGTTTGAATGGTTTCCGCAATGAAGCGACAAAAGTGACAGCCATCGCGGAGTTATCGCTGCTGCAGCGCTTCCCCGAAAATTCGGCGGCCCATAAAGTGCGGGAAAATCATCACCAACCGTTGCCCAATCTCTTCACGTTTTGAGAACTTCCTCTGCTCTGTCCGTCTGTCTGGGCACTGCAACTGGTCTTCTTCGGACTTCATTTCTTTTCATTAGCCGCCCGCGCTGCCTTCTACGGACGGAGCAGGGTCATAAAACGTAACTGGTTACTCCGCGCAATGTTCTCGTAACTCTCTCGGCTGTACAGAGAAAGGAAATAGGAGCACCTTTACAAAATTCACATTAAAATATTGTATAATGATGTAATAGCGAAAATAATCGATCTAGTCATGCCCATCAGTATGTTCTGTACGTTCTGATCTGCTTTCCGTTCGTCTGACATATTAAAAAAGGGAAAAGTTTAGATAATAAGCGTAGAAATTGTAACTTTATTGTTTTTGAACGTAGGTTTAAAAAATGCAGATTTAGGATCTGGTAGGTTCCAATTTTGTTCTGTGTTGGCACACAACTCACCTGATTACCGGCTCGTCGGCAGCCGGCTCTTTTACTATGTAATATATGTGTTACTGGCACAGACGGACAGCGGCACTTTATTAATGAAAAGCGCAGAAGTTCGTTCTGTCTACTACTAACACTTTTTTTTTCCCATCCCTTGCTACGTGCGGAGCGTGTGTGGCCTGCATTGAGGTCAGGGCAGCGGCAGCGGAGATTTGTTAACTGAAAGTGAGCGGTTTCTGCAATCATTGCGGCCAAATGAAATGGCCAAAAAGACTGGACACGACCACTCTGTTATGAGGAAAGTTTGTCTGCAAAAAGGTTAGCAATTAGAGAGAGTTTTTTTTTTGTTTTTGCTACTAAACTGTGTTTTTAAGCTGGTCTAGAAGGGGAAAGCAAGCCGGCCATAAAGATATGGTTCTAGTTAGCATGGGAAAGAATCTCATTTGGTTGTGGGATAAGCTGGTAGGAAGAAGTCATCAGCTTTTGTAAGAAATATATTTTGAATGAAAAGTTATTTATAGTTAATGAGGTAAAAGTGTTAGGGGCTCGTGGGTTTTATAGAATTAGGTTCCTGTTTCCTAACAGTCTTTTAAAATTATCTATCATTATCTATTCATTTGATTAGAAAAGCCACAATCTCATAATAGGACTGCAGAAGTCATTAAAGAACTCGTAAGCCCAAGGAATCAAACATGAAGAACCTCAGCCAAGTGCAGGGAAACAGTAACCGATAAAAAGTGGATTCATTGGTGGCGATTATAGCGATCCATCAGAAGGGGTATTGCCTCCTTTTTTCTGTGGCCTTTGTTGGCTGGGATTGGGGATTTACTTTATTTGTTCTTTGCTTTTTGCCCGACTGACAAGACGCTGGCATCTCTGGCGCATGCTAATTATGCCAGCGGACTTGACTACCTTTGCTGCTGCGGCTCCTCCGCGGATCCCCCTCCAGAAAGTATGTGGGCCGTGGCCACGCCGCGGAGACCTTGACTCTTGCGAAGATCTTGATACGATTTATACAATTTTTGATTCATGGCGTCTCCGCTGTCGTTGTCGCTATCGCTGTGCCTCGCTCTCTTTGGCCGAAAACCGAATTAATTTCGTAGGCAAAAGGCGTGTTGCCGTATTTGTCGAGGCGAGAATTTCGAGTTCGAAATTTTGAATTCAATCAGCAATTTGCATAAATTTGCAGGCGCGCAAAAAGAAGCTGCTTAGGCCGAAAAAGGCGAGATTAGCCAGCTGGATGGACGCCCACGGAAAATGCCTCCTACAAAAAAATGCAAACTCGAGCCCCCCCTTCGATAAAAAACATAAGACGCCGTTATGGGCCGCTGACCCAAAGTGTGGCTACTAATGGGACAGCCAAGTGACAAACTGGCTGAGGGAACGGGTGTGTGGGCCGCTGATTGACTGACTGACTGATTGACACTCTCTGGGGTAGACTAAATAGGGTTCCCATCGATCTAGCCCCCGATTTCCTCTTTCTATCAGACCCACATCAGACTGCTGATGCTTCAAACATTTGCAAATTGCTTCGCTTTTGGCTTTTGTCGCGCGGTCACCGAAAATAGATTGGCCAAAATGGGGGGAGGTGGGCAGATCGCATCTGTCTGCGATATCGTACGATTTTGTATATATAAAGCACGGAATATATTTTTGCTCTTCGAGAGGTGAGAATGTTTGAATGCTCTCCTCAGACATACTTTTTATATTTATTAAATAAATAATAAAACACAAATGTGTGCTTATAATTCCTAAATTACTTATGTTGAATATTCAGAATAGTAACTTTGACGTGTTCTTGTGCCTTGGCAGTATCCCAATAAGAGTCTTTAAGGTGTGATTATAATTTCCCAGTGGTTATTTTTGAAGAGATTTCATTAGATTTATCTACTTAAGGACAACCTTCTGTGTAAGGTTAATGGTAATACCCTCTAGAAGAAGTGTAACCCTATAAATATCGTGCTGCTGCCACTGCTGCTGTTTTATTTCGGCTTCTATTTCGAGCTGATTCATTCTCGTCTCGTTCAGTGGGCTGATCGTGGTCGACTCGTCGTGGTGGCTGCTAATTTTAAACTTAAATGCCCAAACATCCATAACGACATTCATGAGGATCGGATAGGTGCACCTCCCTGCGTCCCCTTTTAGTGCCCCGCTCGCCGCATAATCTACACAATTCTCAGAATTTATTTGTATTAATTTCGCGGCATTAAAAACTAATGCGTCGACGCTAGAATTAAAGCCGTCGTAAAGCTGACAAATATTTTAAGGCGACGACCGCCGCCTGCGAGTGTGAATAAAAAAGCGCGACAAATTAATGAATTTATGGGACACTTTAGGGGGTCTACGTTAACACACACCAGGCCCGTCCTCCAATCTCCACACCGCCGTGGAATGACACCTGTCTCCCCCTCTGTTTAGTATCACCAGGCGCCAATTGGTCGTCACCCCATTCCACCCAGTTCCCCTCTCGGCGGGCGTGGGCGATATTCAAAATGTTTTCCTAGGCAAAGAATGGGCTGACTGTCTCGTTCGTTTTTCCCCAAAAACAAAAGAGCGAACGAAATGTGAATGTTTCTTGGAATTTGGTTTTATTTTTGAACCGATGGAGGCGATTCGCAAACTGTGTGTTTGTTGTCACACCTCTGCTGCATGATCCGCCGAACTGAGGGGGGAAAACCCAGAGGAATCCCAGTGGGCGGTGTCCCTAGACTGGCGCATTCCTCGACTCCAGCGAGGAAGACGAAATCCTGGGAAACTGAGTGGGCGATCTCAAGCAATGTGTGCCTCCAGAGCTCTGGAACTCTGAATCTCTGGTCGGGGGGCAGTCGCCAAAATCAACTAAATCAAATCGAGAACCGGCCCGACTCGTTCCTCTGCCGAAGCGCCAATTTTGCTGAGGATGCATCACATTATTTCTTGGCCTGTCTCCGTCTGATCTACAGCTCTTGCTGCTTTATGGCCAGCCAATGGGCAGATTAATTGAATTATCTTATTTAGGCGAAATTACAATTACACACTTTTTCTATGACTTTTTTAACTTTTCACATACATACGAAATGGAGAAACCTTTCTTGGCGGCAACCAGTCTGTTACTCGATGTTAAATTCTATTTTCCGATGTTAGACATATTTTCATGTGTTCATTTTCCACAGTCTCAATATTGCTGTTGCTGTTGTAGACCGCCGCACGCGTTTCCATAAACAAAATAGCACAAACTTGAGGGAAACCAAACCAAAAACCAAACAAACAAAATGCAGTACACAACCAAGATCGCGTGGCAGTCGCAAGTTTATAAAATACCAGGTGCGGGGAAGGTAATAAACTGTTGAAATGTGGAGTACTAGTTTAGAATTCGAGGTTTTCTCAATTATTATTTAAATCACTTGAATCACTATTAATATTATTGAAAAACAAGAAAGTTACTTAAGTTACAAGGTTTCAATTAAGCTTCGAACAATTTGCTGTTTTTAAGTTGATGAACTTATTTTTATTTAGCTTGTATAGGAAACTTAACTAAATTTATTGCCAAAATAAGTTCAGGCAAATAATTAATGGTTATTCTATGTGCCCTTTTGTGACTCGATCCGCTCCTGTTTTTGGCAGCGTCTTCGGTGCGAGCAGCCTGTCTCTTCTCCCAACGCAGAGTTCGTCTATTTGTTTTCCAAACAAGCCTCTTCTTTCGCAGACTGGCAGGCGGGCACAGATGCAGCTACAACTTCAGAGCTCCTCTAGCTCCTCCAGTCCTCCAGCTTCTCCAGTTCAAGTGCGTTCAATTTTCAATAAATCCATAAAATTCAGCTTCGCTCCCCGCAACCAGAAACGCCACAGCTCCAGCTTCTCCTGCTCCTCCACTTGCTGACTTGCTCCCAGCTAGATGTCTGGGCCAGAGTCAGTCAGTCCATGGCTGCATTTTTGTTTGGGTCTGGGCGGAGTAAACAATGCACTAAAGCAGGCGGAGGAGCAGGAACTGGGGGCCAGGAGTTGCTTTCAGCACATGCCAGCAGATGACTCACAGGACTGTGGAATCGAAGGCATGACAATGTTGGACCCTATTATGTTATGAAAAGTTTAATTGGCCAACACAAGGATTTAAGAGTATCAGGACATACCGAGAAAAATTTATTCAATTAATTCGTTATATAAAAGTATATAAAAGAACTACAAAACAATAGATCTCTTCTAAACTGTCTTGGAATTGTTTAAAATAATTTTCATTCAGCAACCAAACTCGGAAAGTCTGCTCAATCTCCTTGCTCGCAAATAAAACGAAATCGGTATTTTATTTATGCACATTACCCACATTGTAATCTTTGGTAAATATTGCTCCAAGGAAAAGTATAATGTTGAGTTTTGTTTACTGCTTGATGGACATACAAATAAAATAAATTACCATAAGCACATGGCAAATAATGAACAAATATGGTTAATCACTCCGTGAGGAGTATATAACAGTATTAAATATAAGTATTTAAGCTGATTTGTCTACATTTAATTACTACACTTCCACTGTGCAGATGTGCCGACGGATTGGCCCGTTGAAGTTGTAAAGTTTCCCTCTCGGAGATGCGAATGCGAACTTTGTGCATCTGTTGATGCTGCGGTCGCCGGGCAGCGTCATCTGTAACTCATCATTTTAAGAAATATTGGTCTTTTGCATACCTGCAGCAGTCTGGGTCCATTTCAGCAATTGATTCTGTTCCCTGCTCTTTCTGGCGGGTTAACAGAACTTAATTCCGAGCGATCGGCCGTGGGATTTCAATCACCTCTGGCAGACGACGCCAGCACAGACATAATTTATTGCCACTTTTCGCAACGATTTCCATTTCTTGCATTGATGTTTTTCCTCTCCTCCAGAGTTCCCTTCCCGTTCCTCCTTCTCGGCGGAACTAATTGATTGGAGGATGCTCCAGGAGCTGCTCACTTGGGCGAAAGTTAATTGGCCTGGCCCAGACAGGCAACACAGGTACTTGTGGTCACTTAAGTGCGTTTAATTAATGCGAGCCGACGCGACGGCCAAGGATTCCCCTCCCCAGAGGGAGAGGGAGATTGTTTGGGCATTAGATACGCATCCGGGGGTAACAAGCGCGTCGCCTGTTCTTGGCTAGGACCTCGGCGGAATTGGCGAACGGAATCACTTAATCCATTGCAGTCGAGGCGGCGACAAATGGACAACCAGAACTTGTGCAATTTTTGCCCGCCTTGTTGTTGCTGCCTCTGCGGGGTGTATCTGTACAGGAAGTCACTTTTGGTTGGGTATTGTGAGCAGGTGGAACTAGGATAATTATTAAATGTTTAATGAGAATCGAGCAAAGAATACTTTGTGTGATATTGTGGAATATTCAAAGTAAACTACTTTAAAATTGTTAGGAACATTAAAATTAACTTCAATTGAAGTATTAATCATCCATATGAACGGATGTTCTCAATATTATGGAATTAAACTCTCGGTTAAATATGATTAATATGAAATATTTAATTTAAATATCTTATCTTTCGCAATTTTATTACTAACCATCACAAACTCTTTGTTAAATACGATTAAATATATAACAGAGCCCATAAAGAACCTACATAAATAGCAATGACTGAAATCTTCTTTTTAGAATTTTCACAATTTAATCTAATAAATTAAACTTCCGAGTTTCTATAAATTGGATTATTAACCATCTCAGAAATCTCAACTTGATGTTAAGGCATTAAATACTCGGCTAAACCCGCTCACTCCTGCGTGGGATGCCAAATGTTTGGCGGTGGCTGTCAACTGACACCACCGCTAGTAGTGACTTTTGGTGGCCAAAATGTGGGTGCAGCCCGGGAAGAGGGAGACTCACCTGGCTGCTGCTGCTGCTGCTGCTGCTGCTGGATTATCCTTTGTTGGCCATCGACAACAAGCACAGCAGCCAGCGAGGATGGGAGCCCGAACATGGAACCGCTTCGTGTTGGCCTTCTTCTTGTTTTTACTCCACCCGCACAGAGCCACGACGCACTTTTTCGCGGGGCTTAATTGCGAGGTGTTCAAGTGAACTCTGATTGCCGCTGCCCCGAATCTGCCGCCCCGGCCTCTGCTCCTCTCCGGCGTTAATTGGGCAGCAGCAGCAGCAGCAGCAGGCGAAACATTTGGCTGCCACTTTGATGCCCTGCCGATGATACTACTCCGACTTCAACAAGCTGCAGTCGCAGTCCCGAAAATTTGCATTTCAAGCAGCCCGCGATTTATGGCCGCCGAGGATCCGGGGGAGATGGTGGAGGCGACGGCAATGTGCTTTGGGGGAAGCTGTGACGAATCCAATTATGAGACGTGCCAGCTGGGAGGGGCAGAGGGGAGAGTCCGGAGCCAGAGCCAGAGACAGGGCCAGAGCCTGACGGGTGCCATGTGCCTGATGCGATAATGCGCCATCAAATGGCCATAAATAAGGCGCACAAAGCGGATTAAGCGTTTTGTTAACAGATTTATATTGAGCTGAATTATGAGCCAGGGGGCGAGTTGAGATTTAATGAGTCCACCGAGACATGCCAATGAGATCGGGATCAATGAAATTAACTCGAGCTCGGGCACGGAATCATTCAGGGGAAAGTCTTTGGTTTAGTTTTAAGACTCTGCAACTTGTATTTATCAACACAGTAGTTTGGAAAATGGGAAAACGTTTACAATCTTATCATCTTATGGAACGATATTCTTCCCTAAATAATTAAGCTCTTACTCTTATATCCGAACTATGCAAATCGGTCTCTAAATTAAAATGAATGTCAATTCCAACATATTCTCGTTGAAAAAGATTCAATCCAAGTTTGAGGCACAACATAACCGTATGGTGAACACCAATGATTGGCCTGAATGTTATCGAATTATAATATTTATGCATTTCCTTTGGCCTCCAGCTGACATTTCACAAGCTGCAAATATGAAATCCCTGTACAAGTTCCTGTCACATCCACTCTGGGTTGAGTTGTTTCCATTGCCAGGGAACAGAGTATGAATTAGAATTGATGGCAGATGCCAAAAACAAGAATTTATGCATATATTTTTCTGATAAATTCATGGAGCTTCCATCGGAAAGTTGCCACTTGCAACAGAGAGAATGTGAATACTGCTGCCATTCGGACTGTTGTTATCGATTGAAAGGACATGCATATTGTATTTGTTGCTTTTCCTGGCCATTTGTTTATCGAATTTAAGTGCTCCCCAAAGGGGTAGAAAAACTGTGACACTCTGGGATGGGAGTGCATCCATCCGGGGTGAACAGTCACTTAATGCCTGGCCCCAAAAAAATTACAGTCACCCCGAAAAAAAGAGACAACCAAAATGTTGGAACAAACAAAAAAAGATGCCATAAAGACCCAGCTCCAAATTGCCCCCGAGGGCAGAAAAGGCACTTGGCAAATTGAGGCTGCCGCTGAAGAAGCCGACGCCGCCGCCGCCGCCTGAGCGGAATCAGGCGGGGATTGGCACTGCTGGCCCCGCCGGGTAGGAGGATCATCCTCGTCATCAGTCGATCGACGAGTGTCGGCCGCGTGCTGAGGCACATCGGGGCACTGGCTGACTGCAGCTGAGCGTCGAATTAAGCAAATTACGGTGGTCTCCCAGTGATCGATCCGAATTGCTGCCCCTTTTGGTACCGCCCTTCCCCGATCCAACCCCAGAATGCCGCCGAGCAGATGCCGCAATTTGCCTTAATGCCCAGGATTATGTTCGGGGCTCGACTGCGAAAGCTGCAAACTGTTGACTCTTTTTTTGTGCCGTGTCCCCTCGAAATTGGCGCATGTAAATTTCTGCGTCGGCTCTTGGCCAGCGCGACTGTAAAAAGTCGCTGAACTGCAAGGGTCAGGCATATGGATTGCCAGGATAAGTTGGTCAAGCTATGTGGATTTTTAAAAAGTCTGGCTTCCAGCGCTGTTTTTAATTAACTGTTTATGTTGTTATTACAAAGATAAATACCATCAAAATTCTAGTAAATCACAAGAGCTATGTGTGAAAGTACCTATCTTTTTGAATATATATTTTCTTATATCATTTATTATAATAAAAACTGGGAAGCATTCATTGCAGTCCTTGTAGGGAATTCACCCAATCTTCTCGCAGCTCTGAGCTTCGATTCGCTGCTGGAATTTGCCTTCTCCTTCCCATGCCCCCTTATGTTTCTCAACGCTGCTGACATTTGTGTGTGCGCTGAAATATTTTTTGAATGCAGATTTTTCACTTAAAATTATTTCAATTACGCCAAGTGCAGGCCAAGAAGGAAGCCGAGGATTGGGACCTGGCGTTTTTTTCGTCCTCTTCTCCAAAAGGCAGCTGCTGCTGCAGTTTGGCTTTCAGTTTTCAGTTCGCAGTTCCCAGTTCTCAGTTCTCAGTTGTCGCTTTCGGAGCCGGCAACTTCAGCTGCAAGTAGATTAAATGCCACAACCGCAAACAGACAAACTTGGTCAATTATTTTCAACGGCGGACACAAATTATTGATGCAGGTCCTCCCCTTTCTGCCCCGGAATGGGAGATGGAGCCTGGAGTTTTAAGAGCCGCCCGGACCAAACCGCAGCCTGCAGCCGAAGCTCATCAATCTGGCGGAGAGTCGGTCCTCTTCTCGAGTGAGAGAATCGGAGAGACAATGGACTTGCCCCCTCCGCCTTTCTCGCAGAAGGTCTTCATTAAATTAGTGAAATGAGCAAGTCGGTCGCAGACTCAGCTGCTGCTGCAAGTGAAACTGGGACACTTGGAGAAATACACCACAAATTGCACTTTTCCTTGGCAAGTTTTCACGGCTTTAAAAGCGTTATTTAACGGGGCTTCTCCAAACTTTGGTGTTAGCAAAACATTCTAAAGTTCGCTTGATAAATGTAGTTATTATAAAGCTAAAAAAATATACTTAATTTTGGCGCTTATACTTACATCTGAAGACATTTTAAAAATCAATTTACGCTCTTTATTTCTGAGAAAACTTGCAACAAAGTTGAGAGTGTATATCTTTTCTAATAATTGTAATTCTTGTTGGATAAATATTTTAGATCTTAACTCAAGAGTGTATTCTTAGTTCAACTTATTCTTCCAAGTGCAGAATCTTAACGATTTTCTGAACTCTTTCATTGGGAAGCTTTTGAGGGCTCGAAGGAGCCGTACAGCCGCATTTACCGTCGCAAATATTTGTTGTCAACTGTCAATGGACGACTTGGGGATCCGGTCCAGTGCTCGATACCCAACGAATCCAGGTGATTCTTCCCGATGCCACTGGTGACGACTTAACGAGAATGTGAGCCTTTGCGATCGGAGATCACTCTTCTTTTCCAACTCTGATCGCAGCGATTGCGGAATCGCAAATGGCTGCTAAATTGGCTCAACTGGCTGGGTGGGTTCGATTGTTCGATTGAACCATCAATGTCTCATCAAAATGCGCTCTGTTTTGGGTGGCGCTGTGGTCGTCTCTCCACTGCAGTGCAGAGCTTGCTGCCGGCTATTGAATTACCAACACAGCCAGCTTGCGGCCAAGTTTACAATTTCATTTTTCGGCCACGGCGAAATCTAAAACCATGGGGCTAATGAGGCCAGCACCACCACCACTCGACGGGGTAATGGCACTGCCAGAGAACACAGAGCAATGTCCAAAAGCCGGTGGCTAATTTCAGTTTTTGTTTGTTATTAATTTCTCCCGCTTCCCGATTTCGCGCTGCCCCTCAAAATGTTGGTCTATTGAATGCGGCAGTTGCACCAAATTGCAGAATTACCAGTGATTTTAGCCCGCTCTTTACCTCAGGCTGGGGCTTTGAATGGAGTGGCTTTGGAGTTGGAAATACGAGTCGGAACATTCTGGCGTTCTCTTCTGAAAATGTTATTTATATTGAGTTCGCTGAGCGAGAGACGGGAATAACAAATGTTGTGAAGTTGGGACTTGAGAACTCACTCTCCCTACTTTTTGAATAACTCTACTTACTCTTTGTAAGGCTGTAATTGAAAATGTTGTAAATGTAACGACTGTGGCCTTACCTTTTCAGTCTGTTGGGATACCGGTGAATAATCATATAAACGTACAAGTACTCTTCAGTTTGGTGATTTATTGATCAAGATTTCTCCTTTGAAATTCTTTATGGATATATATATATATAAATATATATATATATATGCTTGTCTTTTAAGCTCTGGTTTGGCATTAAAACTAAGTAGGCAACCTGATGGAGGTGTGTCCATCATCGGTCAGATAGCGACCCAAACCCGATCCTAAGTCTTTGATGTGAGCCAGGCTCAGTTCTTGAAAGGCCTTTGAGCAACTCTCCCTCTCCTCCGCACTCCTTTGGCATTGGCATAAGATACAAGTTGGGACTTACGAGCTAAGAGTATTTTGAGCGTTCCCCCTCTTGCAGCGGGAGCCAAGGACATCATGGGATATCCGATATGTTATATATATATATGTTTTGAGCACACTGTCCTTTATGGGGGTAGGTCTTACCGACTAGTGACTAGACTAAAGCCTAAGGGCAGAGAGCGAATGCAGTCTTGGGCTCCTCCTCACCCCATACCGAGGTCGTGCATCAGGTGCTGCCGGATCACCTGACCCTCCTCCTCTGCCAGCAGCTGGGCTGTGACCGTGTTGACCAGGTTGAAGGCAATCCCGAAGGCACTGAAAAGGCACCACACTCCCAAGGCCAGCCAGCGAAGGGGACGTGGCCGCAGTCCGCCATCCAGCTGCCGGAGTAGGAGCAGGCCCACACTGATGCCGGCCAGAGCTCCCGTCATGTGAGCGATATACGAGACCGAGGGTCTTGTCTGAATATGCTGCACTTCCAGTTCCCGGGTGTAAAACGCATAGCCCAGATCGCAGAAGACTAAGAAAGAGAATAAAATGAAGAGATCCAATTATAATGGGAAAATATGCTTCGTTTTCCCATGCAAACTCACCGAACACAATCACAGCCATCAGCTGGACAACTCCATGTCGCATCTGCCCAAAGTTGAGCAGAAGGCTCGCCAGTTGGGCGGCTAGCAGGGCATAGACTCCGCCACTGGCGCCCACCAGAAACACCTCCGAGTCCACCACCGAAGTGCCCAGTGAGCCGGCCAGAACTCCCGCCATGTAGATGACTCCAGTGCGCACCGATCCGTGCACTAGTTCCAGCGGCAGGCCAAAGAGCAGCTGGGTGAGCACATTGAAGCCCAGGTGACGCCAGCTGGCGTGGAGCAGCGCGTAGCTGAGGAATCGCCAGAGTTGCAAGCGCTGGTCAGGACGATACACCAGAAGGGAGTCCTCCGGTGGATCAGAGCCCACGCAGACAAATACAACGATCTTTGGGATTAATCAGAGGGAAAGGAGAAATTAGTTCTCCGATTTCGGGCTCCATATTGTAATTAAAGGCTGTGTATCCCAAGCAATCTTTTCAGTCAATCAGCTAAAGTCCATCTGCCTTTCCAGAGCAAGGGGATGCGCCGATTCCATGCCCCAGTTGGGGGAAGTAAGGAAAGGCAGCAATAAAATCATCAAACCCACAGAAAGCCGAGACAGTTAAGCGTTGCCTGACGGTAAGGGGCTGCAAAAGCAACCCCCTGAGGCGCAGACTGCCAGCAGACAGCGACGAGACGTCGCCATCAATTTCCCCCAAAGACCCTTGGGCTTCCTCTTTCCCCCTTTCATCCTTTTCCCTATTTTTCCGCCTACCCTGGTTCTCGGGCTCGGGACTCCCCTTTCTTCTTCTGGCGGCGTCCAGTCTGTGTGGTGTGCAAAAAGCCAGACGCGGAAAACAAATCGTAGACGTGTTGGATTTTTCGCACGCACTCTGTGTGTCCCGGCTTCTCGTATATCCTTTAACCGGAAGCCAACTTCCATTTACAAATGCATTGGGATGGGGTCGGGTATAAGTATTCAGTGTGGGTCTGTGTGTGGCCCTGCCGGCAATTTGTTTGCCTTAAAAGTCAATTGCTGGACCAGATCGACCATAGAAGCGATACTTGGTCGGCCGCTCTCTGAGCTCATGGGGGAATGCGGGATGCGGCGCTGGCTGGAATGGGGCTGAAATATGATACAGCATCTCTGTTATGGCCAAGCAAACAACCCTCTTCGATGGCCATCTCGTTTAACTCGAGACAAGCCCCCCCAGCCAGACGTGACTGCAAGACCAAGCACTATATACTTGAAGGTCTGGTCGAGGGAGAATAATGGAAATTGAGCTGAAACTGCCCAAATTGTATAAAAAACTGCAGATAGGTTGCAGAGACTAAAAGTTATAAATAAATTTGGCAAAAACCAACTAGAGGGATAGTAAACTTGTTTAGAACCAATTGATATTGCATAAATACCTGCAAGATGGATTAAGAAATAACAAAGAATGTATCAAATACTTCCCCTTGATAATAATAAAAAGCCCCATAATCTTCAAGATAATAAGTAATTGCCATCAGATACAAAAGACCAGGAGTTACGTCGTGGTCTCAATCCCCACAAGGGTTACAGCGGCGGAACTTCCACTTGGCGGCAATTAAAACACACCAGAATGTGGCCAGAATGTTGTGCTTTGCAGGCGATGTCATGGTAACCATTCCCCAACCCTTAGGCCACCCCAAAATTTAGCTTTTTACGACCCTCTATCAACCCTCTCGGGTGTGTAATCGCATTAAAAAGCGGTCACATTTGGGACCTCAAACTCACCTCTAAGAGCGAGGCCAGGACAATAAAGACGGGCGGCGGCATCCACTTGGAAGACATGGCAGCCACCCCCTCGACAAGATGCTTCTCCTTGTGACTGCTGATGCTCCCCCATTTGGAGGCCGCTGCTGCTCCGGATGTTCGCTGCAACGGGTGCGCCGTCGCCGCCATCAGCTGGTCACAGCAGACGCCCAGCACCAGGCCGGATTGTGACGACGATGAGGATGACGGAGCTGGCGGCATTTGCAAGACAGTACTAGGCGGCATCTCCTCGGGCGATTTTCTATTTTTGGGGCGTCTGCCTTGTGACGGTGCCCCACTTAGCAGGAGCAGCTGAACCGGCGGCGGAGGCGACGACGGAGGCTTCTGTCATGGTGAGATGAGCGGAATGCCGCTGTCTGGCCCCGGTGACGGCCTCCTGGAAGGAAACAGCAAATGATCACTAGAAAAAAATAAGTATTTACTATTCTTGATTGATTAAAATTGCTAAGAAGACATGTGAAATATTATAACTATTCCAACTCGAAGATAAGAGCATAATAAATAATTTACCTAATACGAAAAAAAGTACATATTAACGTGAGTTATTTTGTAAATTTAAATAGATTAATGTTGCAATTCTGAAGACTTTTTTCCGCGTGCTTGGGGGGATTACGCGGTACTGACTATGTCCAAATTAGCTCAAGGTTGTCTCTCCTTCAGCGACTGTCTACTGTCTCTGCGACACGACGACAACTGCAGCGCAATTTCTGGCAGACGACGGCGACTATATTCAACATTCGACAGCGCCAGAGGCGCCATCATTCAGGTCTTTATCCCCAGTCTCTCCCCGCCTGCTTCTCCCCCTTTTTAATGGCCCTAGACGGCCATAAAAGAGTCGAGCGAATTTATTTCTTTTTTTGCAAATTTATTTCCGCTGCGGCGCAGCACCAAAACCGAGAAAGAAAGAAGGCCAAAATGCAACCCCGAAAGTGTTCAGAGAGCTCGAGACTAAGACGAATTCCGAACTCTTATTCGGAGAATAAGGCGTCAGGCCAAGTCAAAAGAATGGCCAAGTGGCATTTTGCAATAAGCCATGGCTTTTCGGGAAGGATATAAAGCCAGTCTACTCTATGATCGTAAATCTTGAAATTACATTTCGAGAAGGAACGTAAAAATTAAGTAATAACTCTCACGAGCTTGGGGCTGAATCAAAAATGTAGTTTATTGTTATAAAAGATACACATGCAGAATTTCGAATTCCTATTCGGAGATAAGGCGTCAGGCCAAGTCCAAGCGGCATTTTGCAATAAGCCATGGCTCTTCGCGAAGGATATAAAGCCAGATCATAAATCTGGAAATTTCATTTCTAAAAAGTACGTTCTTGAGAAATAACCGAATCAAAAATGTAGTTTATTGTTATTAAAAACAATGTTTCTAAAAACATGAAAATCATGACCAAAACTATTGACCTTAGCACTTGTCTGATTCCAAATAAAATTTGTTATCCATTTTATTCCTATTGTTGTCTCTGTAAAAACAGATAGGTGGAACTCGTTTTCTAACGAGCCTGGTAGGGGCAGGGCTTCTGAGTCGGGGGCTGAATACTTTCTCTGCATGTTTTGGTTTCGGCTAGTTTATGTTTTTGGTTTATTCCAGACTGCTTCCACTTCTGAGGTCCCATGGCGTGTCCTGCTCCTTTCAAGCGGCGTGTCCTTCTCTGTGCTTCTGTTGTGGAGCTGTGCAGTTGCTCTTGGTAATGAGTTTTAATGGTGATTACCTTTGGCCCAAAACAACAGGAATAGTAGTAGTGGAGGAAGGACCTGTGTCGTGTTGTCCTCGTGTATCCCTTCTGGTGGGCTTTCTGTGTTTCCCAAAAACGAGTTTCGCAGGCGGAAGTGTTGCTCTTGGTCTTCCCCTTAATGATCCTGGCAAGCACACAACTGGCAAACTGGTTAATGGAACCCAAACCGAGGGGCAGGCGCATGCCAAAAACTGTAAAAATATCGACAGGTGTATCCTTAATGTCCTTAAACATCGATTCCTGGTAACACCGGTCCGCTTTTTCAACTTGGTCTGCTGCTTTTTGTGTGTGCTTTTCAGCTCTGCTGTTGTCCTTGGCACGCAACTTGTTCGTTCGTGTGCAGGACACTGAAACGCACAATATCCTTGAAACAAACATCCAACTTCCTCTGTGCCGGTCGGTGCTCCTTCTGCGCTTTGCTCCTTCTCCTGGCCTTGGGTGTTTGCCTTCCTGCTTGGCTCATTTGGCAAAGGCAAAAATCGAAGTTCAACTCGCCGTTGAAGTTGATTATGTAAGGCAACCCACCAGCCAACCAACCTCCTTGGAAGCTCTACCAATAATTTTACTACTTTGCTAAATACACAGAGAGGATTGTATAGATTTTTAGCTTGGATAAAAATGAGGTATTCTTCTTCTATATATATATATATATATATATATATGTATATCTATTTTATTTATTAATTGAAATATAAAATAAATATATAAATTTAAGTTAAGATTACAAATGCGTTAGGTTTGCTGTAACTCTAAGATATTATCCACTTTGGGTTAATGAAATTGCAGCAATCACCATATTTGCAAGCAGCATCTTTTGCCATTTCCATATTTACCAATTACTATTTTTGTTGGCAGCTATTTACATATTTTACCTTGCCAAACATATCGCTTTTATTGGCCCAACCTTGGGTGGTAATTGCTTTATCCAATATATATTTTTGCAGTGCGCCCTGTGCTGGCTCCTTGAGCTGCTGTTCTAGATTTCCTTAGTCGACCGACCGCATTTTGTGTTTGCATTGGGCAAACATTTCATTTACATAATGCTGACGACTATTTGTGTTTGCATTACTCGCTCGCTCCCCTACTTTCTTTAGTTTATCAAATATATGTGAGTGCGAGAGCGGTTCCCTAACCATTTTTTGAGGTTTTTGTCTCTATTGATTTATGCAGTTCAATGGGCGAAGTAAATTGGCTTGAAACACATTCGAAATTATTATACAATTCCTGGGAAATTGAAGGGAAAAAGATTTCCTCCCGAGGGCAAATTTGGGTAGCGTTGCAGTTGCAGAGTTGCAATTGGAAAACGAAAGGGGCAGAGACAGAGAAAAAACAGATTTAATTACTGAAGCCGCAGGGTGCACCACCACCACCCAAAGAAGTGGCAAGAGGCGAGCAAAAAAATAGCAAGAGAAATGTACTAAAGAAATATATAATTACAACGCGGCTTAAATGCCCTGGGTCGAGAGCAAAAGTTATGGAAAACAAGTTGGCAGCGCCGGTCTTCCTCAACGGCAAGTGGGCGGGTCGAAAAGTGAAAGAATAACGAAGAAAGTTACATTAACAAAACGCAACAGCAACAACAACCAACAAACAGACAATGAACACGAACTACTACCACTCGTACACCAACAATGACGAGAAAATTATTATAAAACTATAATTGAAAAATGTTTACCAGGTGGGTGGGTGGCTGTTACGCAGGGTTACGATGGGATCAAAGAAAAAAGTTATGTGCAAGCGATACACAGCGGGAATTACTTATGTGTTTCTTTGTTTCACCAGCAAAAAATAAAAGTAGCAATGGCTATTTTATACCCCAATGCGTCGTGAGCTATGCGTTCGAATCCTGCCTGGATTTCTATATCAGTCTTTAAGTCGATTAATACACTCTTATCATTTAGTTATTTTTATATATTCATTATCCATTTGTAGTTTATTATTTAATCGATATCTCCTGTATATTTTTGCGGTACAGTGTTCACCCATGGAGACCTTTCACTGTGACCCATCATCATCTCTGGGAAAGGTTTTCACTTTTTTTTTTTAATTTCTTCAAAGGTTTCTTTTCGCATTTTAGGTATGTGGGGAGACCGATAATGAAGCGTTATGAAAGATGTGTGTGTACGTGGAAAGCTGGGCGAATGGGGTGGCTGGGAGGTAGGCTTTGACGCCCAAAGTCTTAGCCAGTTTCACATAAAATTCCAACAATTGAAACGAATGCGATTAAAAGTCGCGCACGCCATCCGCCGAAGAAGAATGCGAAGAGGGGCCGGCGGGGCGCGGGCAAGTGGAGCATCGCGATAGCCGGCAACTTGGAATTCTCAAGCTGAGAAACTGGGAAATTGAGGAGCTGAGGAGCTGGGCTGGGGAGTACAGCCCACGACGACCCACGCAGGCCGCGAGGGCTTCAAAGTTCATTTCCATTCGGATTGCATGTCAAGCTGCAGTGGCAGGGGAGTGGGGGAAGCGTCTGGTTGGTCTTTCTCTCTGGGCTTTCAATTTAATTGTAATTTCTTTTGTGTTTATTGCGTTTTTGTGTGTGTCTGCTGCTGCTGCTTACGTTTTAATTTCATTAACTTGTGTTTACTGTGTGAAACACTTGCCCTTACTCGGACCGGCGGACCCCCCTTTGGACCATAAAACGTTCAACATAAAATTCAAACCACAAGAGATAGCTTCCATAGCCATTGTTATTGTTGTTTGTGCCATTTCAACAGAAGAATGGAGAAGAAGCTGCTCTTGATGTCGAGACGAGATTTCGGAGATTTAGAACAGCAAACGGAACGGAATTTCTTTAGGGCTGCCCAATTCGTAGGTGGTCTTAAACCGTAAAGTCGAGAAGACTAGAAAATGTGGTTAAAATAAAAGTCGAAAGACAGACTATAAACTGATTTAATAATACACAAAATGTGAGACTAAGATCTCACATTTTGCCTCCATAAAAATAATGAAAGATTAAAGCAACTAATATAAAAAAAAACAATTGTCACATTAATTTCCCATACCGGGAATTGAACCCGGGCCTTCCGGGTGAGAGCCGGATATCCTAACCACTAGACAATATGGGACTTGATAACCCCCGAGTCAATTCTTCTTTATTATTTATCAGACTTAAAGGACTTTATAGGCAAGCTGTTTGATAAGAAATCTAAAGTCTTCATATTATAATAGAATATTTACTGAAATTATACATATAATTTATGAGTAGAAAGAAATAATATATTTACATAAACTTGAAAATATATTTTTTGTAAAAAATACTTCAATCTCATGAAAATTTATTCTTTATTTATGTTAAAACAACTACTTAAGTTTATTGCAAATAAAAATAAATACAAAAACAATATAATTAAAAAAAAACAATTGTCACTATTGTTTCCCATACCGGGAATTGAACCCGGGCCTTCCGGGTGAGAGCCGGATATCCTAACCACTAGACAATATGGGACTTGTTTACGTGGCGAGCGAAAAGCCAACTACAGTGGAGCGGCAAACACGATCGTTTCGATGCTTGCCTCTCCGATGTTTGTTCTTGGAGATTTACTTTGATCGGCGGCTATATTTAGCAACCGAATCAGAGATTTGCTTACGCAGAAAAAGCAAGCACGATGACGAATACAAATTACCAATGGATCGAATCGAATCGGATTGGAATAACTCTGTCAATGCGATCTTTTGAAAACCGCAATTCTCTTCGGCTGGCCCGCCTCGTCTCCCTGCTTAAGTATTTATGCCTTTTCGTATATTTCTACGACTTCGCGTCAATGCACAAATCAGTTACCGTCCGGCAGACGTTGCACGTTGCTCGACGTGCGATGGACGACGGACAGACTTAATCACCTGCAGCAACAAAGACACCACCATTGAGTACCTGTGCCACCTGAGCCACCTGAACCACCTGACCACTGCTGCTGCTGTTGTTGCTGCCTAAACAAGTGCACCGGGTATCCATGTTTATTTTACGGTTCAACGATTATTACCAGTTATTGTCTAATGCCGCCGTAAAAGGGGCCACTCCGCCGACACGGGGAAAGGTGGTGGGAGAGGTCACACGCCCCACCACAACACTGCCAGCCAGCGCTGCACAACCCTGCACTGGCCCTTCCTTCCCCACACCACATTGACACCACTCTGCTCGCCCAAAGCAGACAGCGAACAGCAACCACAAAGCGGAAGAAAGGAGGAGGCACAGGCAGAGGCAGAGGCAGACCAGCGGCAGACAGTCAGTGGAAGCAGTGGAAGCAGTGGGAACGGGGAAGAAGGGGTAGGGGCTGCCTTTGGACAACTTTGGGTCTGCGACTGCGGCGACGACTACCACTGCCACTGCAGTAGGTGTTGCCTGCAACCACCGATGGTGCAAGGTCCAAGTGGGTGAGAAGTACACCGGGGATAACATTTAACACTTCTATTTAAATAATATTTTTAAACAATTCAATTTGTGTTAGTTTTTACTTCAATTATTTATTTATGCGACCTAAGGTGCGTCTGTTGATATCATTATAAAATTCATAGTAAATAATAACTGAAAAATTGAGAACTAATATTTAATTTATCAAAATTATATAATAAGACACATTTAAGATGGATTTCCTTTCCCTGCGAAATTATTCCAATGCTGAATTACAATTTTTTTCCTAGTTTCTTATTACAAAGAATATATCATAATTTAGCATAAAAATGTATTTTTCTGTGTGCATTTGGAATCGTATCTGACTGTTGGTTGTCGTTGTTGGTCCCTGCTCATTTCGCTATCAATATTTCAAACACGTTCCAAAACTTTTGCCTTTTTCGGAAGGGAGTCCACGCTGCAGAAAGAGCGGAGGGGAAAACGGAAGTTCACACGGAAATATAGGAAAATACAAGAATAATAATAAAGCGAAAAAAGCGAAAAACAAACCAGACAAACATAATGCTCGTTCGTTCGAACATGTAATCAAAAAATATAAATAAAAAAGTGAACAACCAAAAAATATGAAAGAATGAATCACGCAAGCGCCAAGAGTATGCGCTCGGATCAAATCGGGGTGGCTAAAGTTTCATTAAGTTTGGAAATTAAACATTCCCGCAAAGCCCAAAAGAGGAGAGGGGTATTTCGTAATATGGCAACTAAATCAAAATCAAAATCAAAATCGAAATCGAAAACGAAACGAAAACGCAAACTACAGCCGAAATCCAAAGACGAAGAGCCAAGTATTCGTGGAATGCCAGGGAGGAAATGACGAACACTTTGGCACGAGGCCACAGTATAGATTGTCAAGGAGAAACTAAATAAGAGAGGGGGAGTGACATCGAGGAGGAAACGGACGATGATGATGGTCAGGGGAAGTGGAAGTGGATGTGGTTTTGGTTGCTGGGCCGCCAGACGATGACATATCAATAAATTAAGCACGCAGCCGATTAAAGTGCGTAGCACAGCAAGGAGACACAGTCTAGACGAAGGAGAATCCAAAAAACCACCCACCACAGACAGACAGAGAAAAGAAGTGTCAGAAAGGCTAATTTTGAAATATTTTTTAGGGCACTTCTTAAAGCTTATAAATCGTTCACCTTCAAATAGTATATTCCAAATATTCCTATGTAAAGACTTTCAAACTAGATTTTTATTGTTCCGTAACCGTCATTTGGTATTTTTGCGCCGTGCAGATATTCCATATCCCACATAGTCGCTATATATACGTATGGCTAGCAGATGGCACTGTGAGATCACTCGATTGGAGCTTGATTTATAGCTTGGGACTTTCGAGCCACTCCGATCTAATAAATATCTATGGAAATTGCAGCACGAACTCCCTGCGAGACACTGTGATAATTAACTTCCATGCTAAGATACAAAGATACACAGATAGGAACGGGTCAATTGCCCTCTTTCTCTGCTGCCCGTGCCTCTGCTGATTGTGTCGAGTGAGGCAATTTAATGCAAAAGCCATCAATTAACCCGCTTTTACCGCCAGATACAGATACAAAAGTATCTTTCGCCGCTGCTCTCTCGAACGGTCGGTCGGAGATGCAACGATTTGCACGTAGTTCCGTTAGCTAATTGGATGCTGATGGCTCACGGCCTCCGATTCCAATTCCGATTTCGATTTGGAGGAAGGAAACTCCGCGGAAATTACCCCGGCTCTTGCCTGGCAGGACGGCGGAACGTTGACCCAGGGCAGGAATTCTCCCTGGGGCGCTACTCTTGCCTTGTTTGTTGCCCATGAATAATTAATTTATGATTTTTCTCATTGTAAATCATAACAATTAATGTAGCTTTAACTGGCCCAGGAGGAGGAGTAGCTGGTCAGCAGCATGACCAACATCAAAAGGCAATTATGCTCGCGCGGAGTGGGTGAGCAGCACTGGAAAATGTTAATAAGAAAAACGCTCCCGCAAAGGAAAAGTATTCCACGCGGGGCAACAGGGCGAAATTCGCACGGTAATGGAAATGAAAATGGAAATGACCTGACAAGCCTTTTGTGCTCGCATTTTTTTTCTCTCTGGGAGCCAAAGACAAATAAATGCAGGAAAGAGCCAAGGAAGGAAGGAAGGAAGTAGTTAGGAGAGAGGCCACTGAGAAATGCACTAAAATGAGAGACAGCTCAGATTGGTACTTAAACAGATTTTATTAAGGCAAACCATGCAAATTGTAAGAAAAGCAGCAATAACTAGGAAATATATCCAAAGTGTTCCCCTTGCAGATTAATTTCAGTAAGAATATCAAAGGTTTCAGTGAAATATAGAGTTAAGTTTTAAGTTAAGTTATAGAGTTAAGTTTTAGCCTTTTAGAGGCACTAATTTTATTAAATTTCTATGATGAAATAATTTGTTATAACATATAAAACTTATCCATTTTAAAATAGAAGGTCAAGTTATTATTATTACTTTTTTTTTCTTTATTCGAACATTTTCTGTAATTTCTTGAAATATTTTTTCCATCAGTAAGTCCAACGCATGATAAGAGAAGTTCAAAGTAGCAGGCACTGGGGATTTGCCAATACATATTCGCATTAAGTTTTCCCTCGTGATTTTCACCTGTGGTCAAGTTTTCCCAAGCTGAACAATCCATTTTTTGTGCGACTTTCCACACGCCGAGAAAACTGAAGACTATAAGCATAAGCGGAGCCATTAATGAGTTCAATAGCTGAACAGAGACGAAGTCGGGTGTAAATGCGGTTCACACCCCGATTTTGCCCCGCAACGGTGCCCTCCTCCGTCCTTTGGGAGCTCAATGAACCGGACTTTGCCCCGCCTCGATTATCACATTTCGATTAGCGACGTCTCCGGGCCTGAACTTCCAAGACAGGCAAGTCTTGACCCGCCAACTGGCGTTCATAACCACATTAGCACCGCTGGCGCTGCCCTCGACCCACCGATGACCCACCTGTTCAGCCCCGGTTACCTCTGGGGGTGCACAAAGAAAAATCAGTCGGAGTCTCTGTTATTCTTTCCTCTGCGAATATACAAGCGTGATATTTAGATTTGATATAGAGGTTTATCACCCTTCAAGCCTTGTTATAGTTTGGTTTCAGTGTATCTGCATATATATAATATATCCCCCTTGAGCGATCTACATTTGCTTCCTCATCGAGACATTCACTGGCGCAACATTGGCCAACATTGTTGCCGCAAAGTCAGTGGGTCCGATCCGCCCCTGGACCGCCTCTACTCTTCTTTGGACGAAAGCGGCGGCGCCTACCTGTCCCCTTTCCCTATCTCCCCACCTACCTGTCCCCATCGCCACACCAGTGCCTCTCTCCGCCGGCGCCCCTTTCTTGGCGTGGTAATTATTCGCGCTCAGGTGAGTACGCGAGTCTGCAAAGCGTAACTTGTAGCTTGTAGATACACTCACATATCTCTTCGCACGCATCTACATATGGAAAGCCATGGGCATGGGCCAAAGCTGGCAACTGACTAGAGATGAGCATGTGAACCAGAAGACAAATTTAACTGGGCTCAAGACAGTGGCTATAATACAAAAATATCTTTGTGTTCGATGGAACTTACTGAGAAGCTCAACCTCAAATTAGCGCAGCTACTAAACTCAGTGAGGTTGTAAAGGGATTTGACTTTTTATTCGAACTTCAAAATAAATAAAAATGATTTTTAATGTTTTATTATAACAAAAATTGGCTGAAAAGTTGCCAAAAAAGTTATCAGTTGGTACTTTTGTAGTGTCAAATAAGTCTAGGAAATATCTTAGTTGCCTCGTGAGTCACGCTGCCATCGCTGACGTAGATATAGATGGACAAAGTTAATCACCGTTGCCGTTTAGCTCACTGAGCTTGTTGTTGGATCTCTGGCTTCGTCTGGGAGCTGGGACTGAAGCTGAATCCAAGTCTGAGGCGCATAGTTTACATTTTATAAGTTAATTGAGTTAACTGTGCAACGCTCTCACTTTGCGCCCCGTCCCCCCTTTCTTCGCCTTTCTCCGCGGTCATTTGCAGATGCAGATTGCTGGGGCATCCGCTAGTGTATCTGTCGGATGCAGCTCGCGGGAATCGATCATCGGTGGCAACTAGCCATGGGTGGCCATGACTTCGACGAGCAGTACTGTTTTAATTATAAATATTTTGCACCTTTTTGCCGCCGCCGCCGCTTGTAAATCCGCATAATTCCGTGTTGCGGTTGAAAACATTAAAATTAAACAAAAACCAAAGAGAACATATATATATAAATATATATAGATATATAAAAAACGAAATAAACACTCGCTGGCGACCAGCACAATTTCTGGCGTTTGTTGTTTAATTGCCAGAATATTTCATTTCACATCTGAGTATTCAATGTATTTTTTTGTTGCATCTTTTTCTGTCATTTCTGCTGTGCATTTCTGTGTGTTTTCCCTTACTCTTAGTTTTCCTACTCTGCTGTTTTCTTTTTTTCATTTTTTGTTTGCTCTTTTCAGGCGTTTTTCCCCATTCTGTCAATGTGCAATAATAACCCAAATAGCTGTGATAACTCTTTGTAAACGATTTGCGTTTGGTTTGTCCGTGATTTTTGGCTTAATTCTATCATAAATACTAGATGAGACACTGATTTCAATTTTATTTTCAGGCTCTCTCCAATTAAAGGCCACTAATGCGTGGTTTAAAATGCGTTTCCATTTTTGGTGAAGAATGTGGCATAATTAAAGCGGATTTAAATAATGTTTCTCCAAAATGTAAGTAATAAACAAAAGTATATAATTAATACCAATAATATTTACAACTATTAAATGGAAAAACTAATGATAACTTTTAAGAATTGCAGTAGAAACTACAAACTACATTTATTTAGCTTTGTTCTTGGTGAACTAAAACCTTGCCTCTCTGAAAAACATTTAACCGAGTCTAAACTTATTAAATTATGTGATTTTAGAGTAAGTGGTGTTCAGTTCCGATTCAAATAATTAAATGTCTGAAAACTCTTCCGCTGGCAAATATTTGCTGAATGTTTTTTTGAAGTAGTTAAGGAAATACCCGTGTTATCCGGGGCTACAAATTTATACAAATTGTGTCAATAGCTCGGCTCTGATATGTGTTAGTTGTCAACTACAAAAACCAATTTCAATTGCTGACGTCAAAGACCGGGCCCACGCTTCGTGAGAAACTCGTTTTGGGCCGCCTTTGCCCCCTTCGGAATCTGAATCCCTCACATTTATTTCTTATCGTTTGCGGATTTCAGGTGTTCGTTCGCATTGCGTGGGCCTGACTCACTTCTGGCTCGGCTCGGTTCTCTAATAGAATGCGGCGACCCTGGCGGGGTTCCGTTTCACTTTTCGCCAGATTTATGCGCTTTGATTTTTCTCTTTTTTTGACTGCAGTATCAACAGCATTTGTTGAGACGGTTTAGTGTCGTTTCACACGTAAGTGTTGCAGCCAGCGGACCCACAGTGGTCATTCATTGAGTGAAAGATACATTTTATATTTTTGCATATTTATCTTATACATTTTTATTCGACAAAAAGCGCAGCGGAAATGATTAATCTCCGAGTGATGAGCAACTCAACTGTCTTGTAAGCGGCAATATCTTATTTTTACATTTTTTTTCGGCGCGTGAATGCCTCAGATTTCCCAGATAATAATCAGCCTTTTATAAGATATTAACCAGTCAATTTCTTTTGATTATTTACTGTTGCATTTTCAAAAATTACTGAAAAGAACTGGAGAAGTTAAGTTATTGACGAAAGTCTCTCTTTGTTTAAGAGATTTGGTTCTGAATTTTATGAATTTGATAAATGGGAGCTTCAAGATAAAAGGGTTTCTCAATAAGCTTTTCTTCTTCTGAATTTACTCAGAAAATAATGAATTATCTAGCAGGTAAAGGAACTCCCAAAACGGAGCTATCAAAATGCATCTTAAAGATATCTAAACCTCCATGAGCGGCCACACTGTATCTGTAACTGTGGGATGCATTCTCTCGGTCTTGTTTGTTTGCGTTTTGCATTGCAATACTTTTTCTGCACTTTTTGGTGCTTGTTGTTGCCAATTTGTTTTGTTTTTGTTTATCGCCAGCTCGCGGATCTTTGTTGTCTTATCTTGGCCCACTCTTCTTTCGTTTCGTACTTTTTGTTCTGCGTTTTCCCTCTTTTTATTTTCCGGCGTTTCTTTTTGTTTCAGTCGCGGGCGCGCGTTCGAAATTTTCACCTCAGTCGAACAGAGCATTGATGAATGAATGTGTTGGGACAGGTGGGGGCTAGGCAGGTGAGACAGAAGCGGGGAAATCACCGATAAGCGATGAGTGTGCGGAGTTCCCTTGGCTGGCTGTGGCTTTGCCTGTGCGCTTTTCGCCGCTGATTCTCGTGATTCATATTTCACTCTCGCAGTTGCATTTGCATTTGCATTTGCTTATTGCGCTGGTTAGGCATTCTTAGATTTCGGTGTGAAATATATTTACGTGCAGACAGCGATGTTCTCGCTACCTGAAAGAAGCAGCCTGCAAGTGGAAGAACTTAAAGTCGCAAACTCACATGGCGCATACATTTTTCCTTGGCATTTTTACCCACATTTATTTTCGGTGCATTTCCGCCTGCCATTTGCCAGAGAGCACCTTATCCTACCTTTACCTTTGCCATTTCCCCTTTCAGCTTAAAAAACTATATATATTTTAAGGGAAATAGGTGAGCCCCTTGGCACTGGTACGGGGCCTGCGATTTCTTGGAGTTGGCTTGGGTCTCTTTTTTTCTAGTGAAATCGTCTTCTTTATCGTCAACTTTATCATAAAATCATATTTTATAAAAAAAAAGAACTGAATTATATAATATTAAAGGTTTATTTAGATTAACAGAAGGTTGTGGGCTTAGTTAAATATCATTTTGATGGACAATTAAAACAGATTTTCCACGAAATTTATCCTTCCTAATAACTTCACTTCCCTTGCAGTTTCTTTGGCAACTTTTTGACCTTAGAAAACCATTTTTCTTGGTGTTTCGAATCCCGTCACTGCCACGGCAGCCCCTTAACTCCATGATGGGTGGGATTGGGGCGGAAAAAAGGAAGCTTCCTTCGCGCTTTTCATCTGCGCCTTTACTTTTGGCATAAACATTTCCTAAACTTTTATCTAATTCAACAAACTGCAGCGGCGGCGGCCAAGCAGCAAGACAGAGCGGCAGCAACAAAGCAGCGACAGCTTCGCTTCATCCATTTTGCAAGGTTCCCAAGACATTTCCACATTTTCCAAGTCATTGTTCTTGTTATTATTGTTGTTGGGTGCTCCATCTTTGAGCTTTTGTTTTTCTTTTATTTATTTGTTGTGCGACGGCGAGTTGTTTTTTTTTCTTCGCATTTTCAGCGTGTTTCAACTTGTTAGGCATTCAACTTTTCACATCGTTGCTCTGCTTCGTTTTTGTTTTATTTTTCCGCCGCGAAGGTTTTTCCTTCAGTTTTCCGTTGTTTTTTCGGACTTTTCGCTTCGGTTTTGTGCAACACACGCCACTTGAAGTCTTTGTGTGTTGTTTGTGTCGCCCTGAGACTCTGAGGCGCCCCCGAAAAGGAGGGGGCGTGGCAGTTGGTTGGACAGGGGCGAAGTGTAACTTCTGGCGGCGTTTCAACCTCAAATGGTTACACAATCCGTCAGCTTTAATGGAATTTATTAAGTTTCATCAGCATATAAACTTTACTTAATTTATCGGCTCTGATTCGTGTGAGCGTGTTACTCCATGGATGGGGATACTATATCTACTGCATTTAAGGCAATCGGATATATAACTTAGGGGAGAGTAAAGCACCTCATGAAGGGATAGATAGTAAGGGTTCTCCTAGTGTGTAAATTGTGGCCTCTGGCACCCTTTTTCTCTTTATTTCTAGTTATTTTTGTATCTCATTGTTCTTAAGTTTATTTTAATATCTCAAGCATTTAAGCTGCTCAAATGTACTGCTCTGATTTGGGTGCGTTTTGTAAAAGTAGATGTATCTGCATCTGTGCGTGTGTGCACCTTGAACCAGAAGACAAACTACAATCTACTGCCTGACTGAGCCATTGTCTTTGCAGCTCTGCTCGAACTGTCTGCTTAGATTAATGCGAATGCGAGAGGGTCTGACACTAATGAAGGTCAAAGGTGGTCCGAAGGGCAGAAAGGGGGCTGGTAGGCAGCTTAAGAATGATTAAATACTATAAACTCTTGACTTTGGCGATGAAATCTCGCCTTGAAAGTTCACATTCGAGAGAAATACGAATCAGTTGATGAATTTAATGGCAAAAGTCAGAAGTTCAGAGGAAGGAAGTGGCGGAGAAGGAAATATAAATAGTAATTAAAGTTTAGCAAGTTTGATGGTTATCTTAATTCCTAGCTCTAGATACTGTACTGTTGCTCCTTTTCCCCTTAGAAAACTTCTTCTCAAATTGCTTTTTCATAAGTTTTCCACTTCAGCAAACAAAAACATAAGAAAAGTAACCCAAAAATCGGTAAACAAAACTAAGCCATTAAGAAACCAGGTCTTTGGGTCTTTTTGCCTCGCTTAACTCCATCTCTCTGCGTTGTAAAAAAGCAAACTTGACACAATTAAAAAAAAAGTGTATTTACAAACAAAAAAGAACGAGAGCCGCCGGAGAAATTAAAATGCATTGCGTATGATTTTTTTAAAAATAGCCAACGCATTAATTTTTTCGTAATTTCCATTGCACTCGGCAGTAAACAATAAACAAAGAGCGAAAAAACGAAAAACCGAAAAAAGGCGACACAAAAAACTCAAGCAGAGACAAAAGCCCAAGGCAATGTCATTGAGTGCGTCTATGATTTATGTAGCTAAAAACCGACTCCGAATGCGTATCTTCTGCACTTGTTTGCCCGAAGATGCATGAATGAAACCGCCCCTTGGTTGTGAAAAAGTTTTCGAAGGCAAAACCAAGTGGAAAGTGAATAAAATTCGCATCGTTTCGATTGAATGAAATACTTTGAGGTGACTGCGTAAATAAATCATGCCAGAGTGTAAACAAAAGTCAGCCAAACTTGGCTGGTGTCCAAACTGGGACTAGTGGTGGGTCCCGTCCCTCCCACGTGGAGCAGTAGCACCAGCGGCTCTACTTTTTTAGACAGCTAACCTCTCCATCGATCGTTGGCCACTCCTCTGCCTACACGCACTCACGTCTGCTGTTTCTTCGGTTTGTGTTTCTTATTTTTACTTACAGAAAAGAGACAATAGACATCGAACGGCTGTCTGCGCCAGTAGCTAGCTGGCCGGCCGAGAAGTTGGCCAGCAGAAGTAGCACTTGTCCAAGATCCCCACAATAGATATCGAAAAATGGAGCAGGGCAGCCCACATCCACACTCTATATACTCCATATACCCAATACATAGCGGGGGAAAAGTGGTTGCCATTTGCTGACAGCTCTCTGCCAAGCGGCATTCAGTATAATTCGCGTTCTACTCGCTCTTCTACAAATCATGACAAACACTGCGTATACGCAATGTGAGTACGGCGGGTGGGAGAAGGAAATGCAGTTAGCCCTTCCACAGGGCCAGAGCCACAGCTACAGACACGGACACAGTCACAGCCACAAATACGGATGCCGAACGACAAGCACAGATGTTTTTACAACCCAAAAGATACAAAGCAGACACAGATACCGATGCTGAGGCTGCCTTTGCTGCTGCTGCTGCTGCACTGACAAATGCAGATTTCCCTGCACTGAGACGTAAAAAGGGTATTTAAGCCACAGGAAACGTGCAATTTGATTCAAAGAAATGTTCGTCAAGCTGTGCTAATATATTCTGATAATCAGATTCCCTTCAACAGTATAAAATTTTACATCCGCTGGATTCCTTTTTGTTTTTCCATGAGATCTTTGCGTGTCCACCAGGGATCACTTCATCGACGCATTTGCTAGAGCTGGAAAAACCTCGATGTTCGATTTCGATCGATTTAAATTCGATTTTTATTATGAAAACTTTACTACGATTATTTTTCAGATCTAAATTTCTTATCCTTTCGTTGGTGTAGAATTCCCAACGAGGTTGGTGGTAACCATGGTGTATATTATAAATAGTATATTGAATGAAACAAATGACTAAATAAAAGAAAAACTAAATAAAATAAAACTGAAAATGATGTTATAATGTTTTGGCTCAAAGATCTATATATAATATATTATCCGATCCGTATAATTTTTCCAGTGCATTCTCTAGTCAAATACGTTCAGCTTTGGCGTTGAGTTTTGCAAGTTTTAAGCCGATGGATTTATTTTTTTTGTTGAGGTTTTCATCGGGATTTTTCCGAGACTGAAATATAGAAGTGATGGGGAGGAAAAGTGTTATGACTTACCGAACTGAAGGGGGTGGGGCTAAGGAGATGTGTTGGTTTTTTCAGGACATCCGAGGGGAGGCTCACAAATTGTGGGGACTGTGCAGCTTCTGCTGGTGAATCCTAGTAGTACATTTTTTGGCAATACGATATAAAGAGTGGTGTTGCTCTCCTACAGTTTTCCCTTGAGTTTTCCTCCGTTTTTCCTCTAGTTATTTTCCAACTGTTAGTGGCGCGCGTGTTCCGCCGGTTGCCCGTACAAAGTACCGTTCACAACTGAGCTCGTTTTTTATGCGGCCCGATACTTTTATAGATTCGCAAAGTGCCGGGCCGGGCCGGACCGGGCCAAGAGGGGTTCCTCGCGAGGGCTACCCCGTGTGTTGTGTGTGCCAGTGTTAGTTGTGTTTTATTACATTTTCACCCCTTTCGAAAAGCCGGCTCCGGCTGGCCAAGGTAACACCAACCAACAGAAACAGAAGCAGAAACAGAAAAAGAAGCGGAAAGAAGCAAAGAAAGCGAAAAAACACAGAAATAAACCCTTGGCTCAAACCCCCGGCTTTTGGCCAGGTGCAGCAAACATGTTCGAGGTTCGAACGCGTTGCCAAGTTTCCCTTTGTGGTGGCTTTTCGCTTATTCCTTCCTCTTTCCAGGTCCCTTCGTCGAACGGTAAAGCGAAAAGGAGTCCGTCGACATTTGGCAGCAGCTGCAGGTGCGGCGCAGCGAAGGGGCAGTTGCAGTCGCCGCAGGTAACAGTAATTAACAAGTTAGTCATTAAGTTAGCACAGCCCCACCAGCTCCCCATAGACGAACGCCCCATCCTCAGCTCCACTTCCTTCTCTTTTCACTTTTTGAGTTACCTCTAATTAATATGTTACCAAAATAAAAGGGAAAAGAGGCACAACTATAGTTGGGACAATTAAAATCACATACTTTCACTCTCAATTATCATCCAAGTTCGCGAAACATAAGAAAATCACAGTTGAAACCGAATCTCTTTGAACACAGCTGCTGCGCTGCGCCTTGTTTATTGGGTGTCAAAAGGTGCATCCATCAGATGCGCGATACAAGATACCAGACTCGGAAGATACACTCACTTATGTGGGCTATCTCTGGGATCTCTGGGGCGCTCTATTGTCCCGTGACTTGTTAACATATCGAACACAATTTGGGCCGAAATAACAACCGAAAACGCTGAACAATTGCAGAAATATCTTCATCAAAAACGTCTGACAGCTGATGAGGGCCTCCCCTTCGCTCTCGCTGCTAAGATATGCCAAGATTTCAAACGCACTTCGAGTGCGGAGTTACAGGGGTCGGGACTTCACCGGTTAGCCTCGAGATAACCCCTGAACCGGAGGATATGTGGGTGCTGCTGTCGGCCCAATCACTGCCTCTAATTGCTGCACAAATTTAGGGGAATATCCGATTAAAAACAATCATCAAGAAATCCGCAATCCGAATTAACTCTTTATCAAATATTGAAGCCACTGAAAGCTTCTAATTAATTTCTTTTGTTTTTCCAACGTCGCCAAGGAAAACACTTTCAATCCATTCCCATTTTGTGGCTGAGTCGCAACAAAAAAAAAAGAAGGAACATCAGAAAACACAAGAAAAACATTTGCTCATAAAAATTGCATTGGCGAAAAGAAGACACTTTTTTAAGTTGTTATTATTTTTCGTGTTTTGTATATTTTTTCTCGACTCATTTCCACTCTCGCCCATTTATTTTTTCTTTTGGTTTAATTGCCGTCCCTCGGCGAAGAAAAAAAAAACGTATAAAAAGAATATTAAACGAAAACAAAGAAAAAATCATAAAGCCAAAAATACTACATACAAAAACAAGGTGAAAATATTGCGCAAAGAAAAAAAAACAAACGCGGCGAAAATACCAAAAACAACAAGTCTGAGCCTCAAAATCAAACAAATTCAAACAGATGAAAAAAGCAAAGGCAAAAGCAAAAAGCGATTTATGCAAAGTGCGGATAAGTCGAAAAAATATGTTGATGAGAGGGGGGAAGGGAGGCGATTAGGCGATTTAACGCACGCAAAATAAAATCCAATAAAATGCGATTAAGGCGGGCGAGTGACAGAGACAAGGCGAATCAAAACAGATGTTCGACATGGGCAGCAAAAATAACAGTAACAAAAAGACATGAACAGTTGGAGGAGTTGTGACAGGGTGCCCTCGATACAGTGTTCAAGCCAACACGAATTTAATAGCATGGGGGTTTTTTATATTAAATTATGAATTAAATATTAGATTAAATATTAATGTACAGCATGCAGGGAAATGGAAAAAAATTCTAATTTGCTCTGAACACAGTTCATACAACTTACAGTTAACTTATTGGAGAATTCACTGTACCTGCTTTATTTCTTATTTATTTCCTAACTGCTCGTGCCAAAGAAAGAGATGAAGAAACGCAAAGAGCAAGCCAGAAGGAGAGATGGCAGGCTTGGCAAGGTATCCTTTGACAGGAAGAGAGTGAGGAAATCAAGGATTTTGAGTCAACTATATTTTTTTGTCCGCACCTGCCGTTGCTGCCACATGCCGTTGCTCGAATTTCGCTGCTGCAACATCTTGCACTGCCTTCTTTGCAACTTCTTTCCCTTTTCGCACTGCTTCCTTTGCATTCGTCTTCTGCTTGTTATAATAATTATTATGACGTGCTCAAAAAGCCCCTCTCACTCCCCTCGGAAATAACACTAATACTGCGCTCTGTGCCTGAGCGGAAACAGACAGACAGGAGGGGGGAAGATGTAGTTGCAGCACGCCAAGGAAGGGATAATAAAATAAGAAAATAGGGAGGAAAGGACACGGATTGAGCAATAGTAATACCGGAACTATAATATTAAATATTAATACTAAAGGCAGGTTAATAGGAACAAAGCAGTATCAGTTTAACAAAGTTGAAAATTAACCTTGGAGCCTTGGAAATGTAACTGATGAGGAATGCTTGCAACATGCGAAACATCCTTAATTCGATTTATTTATCTTAAGATGTTCATTACCAATCTTTTGAATAATTCTGCTCAATAATTATTTAACTAATTGCAACTCCAATGAAGGCTACAGTTTCCCAGGCTAACAACTACGCCAGAAATGACGAAATGCTTAAACAACAAAAGCTTATGGCCCACAATAAGAATTTTGCGTGAGCAAATCGTCATCAGCTAACAAAAATAAGTTGGAAGCATTTCCTAAAAATATATTAATGTTCTATATTTCTATAATTATGCATAAACAAGAGCCGAAAGTTTATATTCGAGTTTTCATCGACACAAGCACTTTCCGTTGTTTATGGCGGCACCCAAAGGAGAAACAAAAAACAAGCAATAAAGTGCAGGCGTAAATAAATATTTTGGCTCTTTTGGAGACTACTTAGTTCCGTTTTCTGCGAGCCTGCGAGTGATCGCTGAAGTTAATTCCATTTGGAAATCACTCCGTGAAGCATTTCGAGACTTTGGACCTAGGACAAGTACTTGTACTTGAGGGGCACCCCTCCCCACATGTGTATAGTGCTCCTTCTGCCCACTAAACCCTTTTCGAAACACTCTTCGCATACGAAATAAGCAAGCAGCATCGAGGGAAGCGGAAAACGGAAAGTGGCTTCTTGTAGTTGTAATTTTATTGAGAAATCCGAACGGAAGAAGGGGCCAAGGCACAAGCCTGGAGTTACTAGCAAGGGGCGTCAGGTGGTCAAAGATACAGAGGAAAAATACTTAATTCAATGCGTACTATGATAAATAATTAATTTTTAAAATATTAGCAAAAAAAGCAAAAGAAGAAAGTGCATAGAACTACAGACAAAAAATTAAAGATGTCCAAAAAATGTTTTGAAACATGAAACGCCTTTTTGTATTTTTTCGGAGTGCACCAGGAACATTGCACATTCGGAACACGACGCCTGCCGCATAATAACAAAACGACAGTCGCAGTCCTCGGTAGTATCTCGGCGTTCGAGAGTATCTTAGGATCCGCGTAACCGCGCATCTAAGTAACTGCCAGATATATCCGCACGGTGGACAACAATGTTGCTGGCATAAAGCGAAGGAGAACCGAACCAAAGAAATCCAAACAACAACAAAACAAAAGCAGCGCACGGAAACCCGAAAAACTGAAACCACAACAACACCAACCTGCCAAAGAGCGAGCGCTCTTATACCTGCCAACATGTTCGACTCTCAAATGTTGCATGCCAATCCGAACAGCTGTTCGAACATGTTGTATATAAGAGAGCGAGGAGAGAGCCAGCTGCTGCTGCTGCCAACATGTTGGATAGAAGAGAACTACATTGTGTTGCTGCTGCATGCCTTTGTTGTAGGCTAAGAGGAAGTGGAAGAGGAAGGAGAATGGGGAAGGGGCGAGTAATATATGTATGAATGAGTGGGCTAACGAAACACGATCATTCGTGATCAATGGTGAAATTGTATAGGAAAATTGTGCAACTTGTATAGCGCAGTTCTGCGATGAATGTGAAAGAAGTTCTTCAGAAGACTAGAGAATCGAGAAGAACATTAAATTCTGTTACCCTTGCACCCTCAAAGGTTATTATTTAATTTAGTTTTTATCTGGGAATCCATTATCAAAAATAGGAAATTCATTCACCGAAAATGTTGTTTTTCCAGCCAATTAGAATGTGGAAAAGTACTACCGCTTCCGAAAAGTTTATTAGAGCAATTAATTGGCAAGTTCAAATAAACAAAATAAACGGGTTTCCTTCCCCCGAAAAAAGAATTCAAAATAAACAATTACTAATGCCGAGCACTTTTTTTCTATTTGTTGTTCTTTTCTTTAAATGTGATTTGCAGGAGGTCTTCCCTGAACTTCCCTGAAAACTTCCATCCATCACCTGTTCAAAGGCAACCAACTATTACTATTCAAGGCTCCTTCCTGCTCCTCGGTTCATTTTCTTTGGGAAACTTCAGTTGGGGCAACTAACTGTCTGGGCCTTGTCCATTAATTCAATGTAAACCATTCAAATGAAATCCATTAGAGTTTATATTTCAGCCATAAAACGTTGGGGGCTTCTTAGTTTCGGAGTTCTGGCTGGGAGTCCCAGTGCTGCCCAACAATTCCTGGCTTTTTCTCTTCAAAAATTATGTACACTCTTCTCCTTAAAAATAGAAAGATGTATTTATATTACGAAATTATTTAAGAACATATTCGAAAATAACTCTTACGAAACTAAAAACTTTAATCCTAACTAACTTAGTATGCAACCAAACATTCAGGCAGCACGTCAGTAGTTAATTTCCTCGCAAACTTTACCTATACTTTCTCCTATCGCGCCTACTAACACCTAACCCTAACAAGCACGTGCTTGAGTGTACTGAGCGTAGTCCAAGAAATAGGAATACTTTGGACAATTGTCCTGCCTACTTCGAGATGGTTTTATTCGGGCAGCACTGTCGTCCATTGACTGCTATATAGCCTCCTCTATATCCAAGCGCCCCTTGGACTGGCACACTCACATGGGTAACGAAGCCCACAAGGCTCAATTTAAAACCATCCAGAGCTGCCTGCCGTTCGTCCTTTGCCTCCTGCGCACACACACACACACACACACACACACACAATGGTCTCCATTTCGCCTTTCTCTCCGGCCAATGCCCAATGCCATTTCGAAAAGCTTAGCCAAAAAATATTTGCATAAGATTCAAACTGCAGGCAAGAAACGTTTTAGAAGCCATCAGCCTCCTGGCCCCTGCTCCTTGCTGCCTGCTCCCCGCTCCTTGCAGGCCAAAATAAAATGCAATTTACCCGAAATGAAACAAAATAACTGAAACCCCACACCCGCTCCCTCCCTGAGTGGCCTGGCAAAAGTTCTGCTCAAGTTTCGGCGGCGGCAGTCAAATGTGGAGTTCATATTTGCGTTTGAATCACCTACCTCCGACTCCCCCCTCCCAGCTGTGCCTAATTGTATGAAAATACTTGGATTCCTTAGTTTCTGGTCCTGGCCAAATGGGAATTTAAGCCGAGAGCCAGCGACCGCCAAAAGCTAAATGAAAACGAGACCGAAATCGAAATTGTGAAGCGAGAGGAAGTCAAGGTGTCGCAGTCGCTCGATTTCTCGACTTTCAACGGAACACTGAGCAGTATAAACTTGTTTAAAACAAGATATATATATTCTCTAGGATTTAACAATGAATATATAATTGCTAAGATTTAAAATTAGATTTTAAATTACAAAACAGTGCAGAGACATTCGGGATAAGTTCTCAGAATATTTGGGAAATTAAGCTAAGGAATGTATGTTCTTTAATTCAGAAATAAGCCAGAAATATTCGTTAGGAAGGAGGTAACACAATTCTTCAATAAGTTCCCCATGTGTTATCTTTACTTTCTACACAAACAACCTGCCTTTTTATTCAAGTGCAGGATCTGTGTGGCAGAAGAAAGGCGAACCAGAAATCGGGGCTAGAAGAAGAGTGTTTCAGGGATTAGGAGAATGTCACTCTCTCTGTGGGCAAGAAGCGTGCCATGCCAGGAATCAGAATCAGGGTCTGTGACGTCAACCGAGTGTATTGACTGGGCCAAAAGCCCCATCTCGGCTAAGGAAATTGGCTGGCTGGAAAAGGGAGGAAAGGGAGAAGCTGCGGCGAGAAAGAGGGTGGGATTTCAGCTCCGAGTGCAGCCGAGCATTTGACAGAACTGGCATATGCAAAATTTACATTTAAATTAAATATTTGACACCACTCTCTCTGCCAGTGGACCACTCCCACACCCAATCCTGGCCGAAACCGCACGCTGTCTGACATCTCTCCCTCTGTCTGCCTTCCCATTTCACCCGTTGGCCTGCAATTTCGGTAGATTAACTTTATCCTTTTTCAGGGAGTTTCATAGCTACCCATTTCGGGTGTTTTTCCTGTTACTGGGAATACAGAGAATAGGAGAATAATAAGAACTAAAACACTTGAAACTCACAAAGTAAAATGTTTAATAATAATTGGGGTTTTCTTTGGAGTTTTATTCTTTTTTCAATTTAGATACTATTCCCCTTATAGGGTATCCCGCAGCTCAGATCCCTGTGTGTTTTGTCATTTCTGAGTTTCTGCTAATTCACCCCTTGGTTCCTAGCCCTCTATTATATTTTCCAGTTTTCTTTTGTTTCTTGCTTAGTTTTTAATTAAATCAAAATATGTTGCACTCCCATGGAAGGGCCAGAGCCGTAAAGTAAAGGAGTGGGCGTGGTTAGTCCGATCGGAGCGATGGCGATTGCCAGCTCTGTCCAGGAGGGACAGTAGCCCATATACTCCCATTCAGGGGCTTCGGGCCAGAAAGAGGCAGCCTCTGAACCAGCAGGCAGATGATGACCAGACCGGGCCAGACCAGGCTTTGTGGGTCAGGTTACGAAACTGGTTTACCGCTCGCTCGCCTCTGATTGGAGGAGTCCGAAAATAAGTTAGGAGAGGAGAGGAATAGGAAGGGTGAGCTGCCAGCAGCCTCCGCTACCTGCGAACCATCAAGGGAGTTGCAGGGAGAGTCATCAAGTCGCAACCACAACGTCATTAATAAGCAAAGATACCTGAGGGAAGGAAAGGGTAGATCTGGCGGCCGAGGAAACTATTGTCCTAATGGTTAACACGTCGTGGCTAATGAGGCGCAGCCAGGGGAACACACAAGCAGGTTTAGGGAGAAAAGAAGCTTGATTAATTTGTGGGAATAGGACTTCCGAGTGTGGTCGCTGCAATGACCAGTTTCCCTCCAAATAGAATTATAATTGTGGACAGAAGATAGGTTAAGATATCCAAACCAATCTAGTTGTCCGTTCATCTGTTAATAACAATTAATTTACAATTTTATTCTATTATGCTGGGCTTGGAGATGATTTTCTGCAAGGTACGAAGTGATTAAGGGGATTGTGTGGATGACTATAATTAATATTTTAAATATTTAATCATTAAATATAAGTATTTCCCATTAATTAAGCTATAACTTAATGCAGAAACTAAAATATACCAGGAACCCTGCCAAGAGCTTATTACAAGTGAGAATCAAGACATTTCCATCGTTTTCAACAGAAAGACATCACCTTAGACTAAGCTAAAGGTTTTCCAGTTTCCGTGGGCATGCACCTGCCCGGAAAATCTGTGTCCGCTATTCTCGATTCCAGCAGCTGTTTCAAAGGCAATCGCCCAGTTCAGAGTTCACTTTCCATACACACACTCGGCGTAATCGCCTTCTATACGATTTCCCGGGATAGAGACACTTGCCGACAGATATTCTCCTATCTGAGAGACCGAGTGGCTGAGACAGAGGCTGGGAGAAGTCACAGAAGTCGCTGCAGAAGCGGCAACAACAATTAAACTGCACTCGGGGGAGAGCTCTCGAAATAGAAAAGCAATAATAGGGAACTTATGCTAATAGCGCGTACCAAAGGAGCCAAAAGAAAACAAACAACCGACAGACAATTCATAAAAAAATGCAATGCACTTGGGGGAAGAGCAAGGAAAAGCGGAAAAGGGATGGGGAAATATGAGGCCACGACCTCGGGGTGCAATAAAAATTAGAGTGCGCAGGCGCGGCCGGAACAGAGTACACGGAGAGAATGTGGGGAAATATGTAAATTGAAAGGAAGCTGCAGGAGTCGGGGGAGCCTTTTAGGAAGCATCATCAGTCAGGGGAAAAGGTGGCAATAGATCTCCCGCTCCCTCTCACCCCATGTGTTCTGTAGTTTTTGGGGGCGGACTTCATAAATCACAGCGTAATTGACTTGATATTTTAGCTCCTTAAGGCTACCCACTAAATATGATCTATTACGGGGGGGCTGAGTGCTTGATAAGGCAAAATAATGGGCATTAGTTGGGATAGGTTGATTAAACACTAAGTACGTTCTGGGAGAAGTGCTCCCGAAATAATTAAGGGGATCGAAAGGAACCATAAGTGTTGTGGAAAATGATTTAGAAACTCTGGAGAGATACATAAATGTATTCAGAATGTGTTTACAGAAGAAGGTTTTTTCAATTAAGTAATACATATTAAACATTACCAAAGATTCATTCACCTTAAGTTTTGCAAATTCTACTGCCAAGGGGAGAGTATCTTCAAGAACCTGCTGATGGCTAATTAATCGATCGATCTGCGATCGTTGTTGGCCCAAAGATGACCTCTAACCCAGTTCTCTCAGTTCACCGGAGTGGTGGAAAGTGAGTGCAATGCCTCGCCCCGAAATCTCCTTTGAATATCTCCTCGCGGGAGATTGCGATGCATAAACAAATAGCGTTGTCCAGAATCCGGATTCGAGCAGCTGCGAATGACGAAGATGCAGAGAGGCAGAGGATTTTCTTCTTCTAAATCATCTTAAAATTCTTTTCCACTTGTTTTTCCCCCGGAAGGTCCAGTGCTGGCTCCGCAGGGAGCTCGAGCAATTTATTACCTGCCATTTACCGTTCCTCATTATTAATTGCACGGCAATTAATCAGTTTTACTTGCGTTCAACGAGGCGTATACGCAACCCTCTCCCTATCTCACTTCCCCCTCTGGCCTGGCCGCTCAAATTTGAATGAATTGAAATGCAAATTGCTCTAGAGTAAATAAATAAACATTCCACATTCCCGGGGAAATTTTACGATGACTTTAAGGCGAGAGCGAGACTCGGCGCGAAATCGGAAATGTTTGTCGCCGTCACGCGTCCCTTTTGCCATTTTCCACTCTTGGATTTTGGATTTTGCCGCTGCAGGACGTGGCAATAAAATGCACCGACAGTTTCTGCTGTTCCAGTTCCGATTTTCGCCAGTATTATTACGAAATATTTCTATTCGATTCCCAAGTTTCAGCTGCATAAGTACAAGGCGGGGAACGGGTAGCGCCCAGTCCAAAATTCAGACCCCAAGGCTGTCCCTTCGCCCCGAAATCTGTCTTTTAGTCAATAAAACTTTTTGATTTCCGCTCGAATAGACGAAACTTTTTAATGCGGATGTTCTGCCAGCAGCAGCAAAGCAGAGAAGCGGGAAAGCGGGAAAGCTGAAGAGCAGAAAAGGGCGAAATAAAAGGCGAAAAGTGAAAAACGAAAACGAAATCGAAATCAAATCAAATTGAATCGAATCCAAGGCAAAACAAAGGGCGGGAGGATGAGAGCTGTAAAAAACAGAAATTTAAATGTACAATCAGAATCAATGGCGGAGGAGAAGTCTAAACACACCTGCCAAATCGCCGTCAGTTCCATTTTAATTCAATTGGATTACGTTCCGTTGCAACACTAGCTGCCAGGGACACGGGGACACCCATCACACCCCTTCGATGAGGGTGAGAGAGCCCAGAGCCGCAACACCAGACCCAATGCATGGGGCTTCTTGATCGTTTTGTTGTAAATACGAGATTAATGCACTCTCGGCCGGCAAATACAAATACCACGGGTGTATGTACGTACTCCCTCTCATAGCACCCCGTCTTCATCGCCTTTTTCAATCACTCAAAATGGCACAAGAATGGAAAACAAAGCCAAACCGAAAACAGAATTGAATGAAACCAACAGGTGAATGAAAGCGTCTGACTAATGTGCATACCACGCAGAAATTCTATACAAATGGAATGTGTACTATTGAATTATATTTAAAATGAAATCAGAGAGTTTCCTATTCTCTTTCTAAATATAAAAGCACAAAGAAACACATCTTAACTTGAGTTAGTGATGAACGCGTATTAGTAAATGGCCGGCCGATAGATATATCGATAGTGTGCCACCACTGGTCGTCTGTGTTCAGTTACACCTTTGCTTAAGGACTCTAAACAACTTACATAGCTCGATTGCAGCGTAAGGGTCTCCTAACCTTGCCTTATATTTTCCCTACAAGACTTAGCCTTTACTCAGCGACACATGTAATTACAAATTTATCTGTAAGTTACTCCACACCCTGGGCAGCCTCCACACCTTGGCACCGTCAGGAGGGCTTCGATTAACCCCAGCTTGAAGGGAAATAAGCACCGAAAGCGAGCCATTAACAACCTCAACTGCACTTAAGCCGGGGAACACGAGACGCCAACTAAGTGGGGGACATTCCAGCATCATCGGCAGCCCAGCATCTCAGCCGGGAGAATAATGGAGAAGCTCGTGCCAAGTCGTCGAGAGTTTTCCTATGGCCAGGAAGGAGGAGTAGGAGTGCGAGCAAATGAAACCGAAACCCAAACCGAAACCGAAAACGGAGACAAAGCCAAACAGCGGCGCAGCGAAGGGCGGAGGGCACACAACAATCACCGGAAGAAAAAGCGGAGCAGCAGCAGCTGGAATCTGATAGGAACATCATCTCGAGCATATCCGGCAAGTGCAAGTGCAAGTGGAGGAGGTGGAGGAGGAGCTGGAGGAGGAGCTGGAGGAGGTGGCTGCCACACGGGGATGAAGGCGAGTGTTGACGCTTCCAGCTGCGGGGTTAATAAGCGATATAAGCGACGCGATAACGAGTTGTGGAGTACACGAAGTGCTCTTCTCTTGCGAGTTTTCCCCCTGCGAAACGAACTCTCCTGCCTCAATGGGGATTAAGCTGAATGCGGGGATACACTGAGAGAATTGAACAGCTTAGACTGCGTACCAAACTCATCTCTTAGTACATGTTTTGCATGATGCATCTACTATTTAATATTTTATTAGAAAGCATACTTGTTTTCTTCAAGTGTCGTTGGAATCCGCTTTTGTATTCGCCTGCTAATGGATGCGACAAGGCATGTCCTGGCTGATCCTGCCCTGTTCCTGATTAAGTGCAACTTTGACGTCGAACGGTTAAATTGCCGGAACACCCAGGCTGCAGAGCTGCCCCTGCCCCTGTTCTGTGTCCTGTTTTCCTCCATTAATGAGCTATAAATTTGGCATTCATCCCTCGCCCGCCGCCTTACATGCAGGGAAATCCCTTGACTCGGGCCAGGCCGTGAGCGATTCGATCTCCATCCGATCCGTGTGCAAATTCGATCATTTCAATCTGCTTTCCATGTCCCTTGAACTCGCATCTCGCATCTGCCGTCGAAGCAGCAGCACGCGCATCCTTTTTGCAGACAAAGGACTTGCCGGGATCCCCCTTCTCCTTCTGCATAACTACGAGCACACACACATGTTGTCCCGACAGGAAGCGCACTGATTGAGGGGCAAATCCCGGCCAGGACAGATGTTTTTATTGAGGACGAGGACGAGGACAGACACGCGTGTGCCGCCGCCAGCAAATCGGAAGTGAAGGCCCCTGCTCCTCTTTGATCTTATGTGGCCTTTAGCCTACGAAATAGTTTTGGTTTTCAGTACCGCAAGATTTATTATTATTATTCTTCACGGCGGTGTTCCCTCTTCCATTGAATTCGATTGTTTTGCATCCCAATTGAGCCTTGTTGGCTGGAGGCCTAACCCTAGGACAAGTGAGGAATGTGGGGTTACAGGATAAGGAACATTTCCCTCTGATATTTGTAAATTAAGGGAAATTAGAAAGGAGACAATGAGGACACTGAAATCGCATTATTTTGAACTCCTTCAATTACTTCTTTTCATTTTTAAATACTAATAATTAGGAATATAACTTGAATTCCTTTTTATTTCGACCAAAGAACGGTCAGCGAATAACTTTCCTTGGCTAAAGCGAATCCTTTGCCATTTTGCCCACTGACCTGTTCCAACGCAGATAAGTTCTCCCTTCCATTTGCCCAGAAGGATCCTGCACCCATATCAAGTAATTAGATTTTAGAGCAAACCCATGCACTTTTGGCGCAGGTAAACAGCTTTTTCGGTGGCTAGCTGGCAGCAGCTCTTTCTAATTAGTGCACCGCAAACTATGAACCTGACCACCATCGAGATAGCATCGGATACGCTGCGTCTGGCCTCATAAATCCTGCCGAGCTGCCTGCCAGCAGCCGGAGGTTCAATTAAATTTCGACTTGCGAATCAATAAACCAGCAACATTTTCAACACAATTCATTTAGCGTTGCGGTGGGAGGAGCAGGAGCAGCAGGAGAAGGAGGAGCAGTTGCTGGAGCAGATGTGTGCACCTGGAGGAAACCAAAACCAAAGTATCGAAGAAGCCAAAAGGGAGCAGGAGCAGAAGCTGAAGCGCGTGTGCAACTCGACACCGGAACAAGTGGCAGCCAGAGGAAAGGTGCAGGATAGGCAGCAGTACAGTGGGACTTCAGGGTTCTCCCTTGCAGGAGAAAAAACTGAAATAAAAAATGTTAACTACTTGGAAAAGGCATCAAATTTAAGCACCCTACTTGCTGCTCAAATACCCCAGTGCTCCCTAGCTAGTCTCCACTGTACTTGGCCAACTGAAGCGTTGTGTGCTTAATGCGCAGCCTGGACAAGAGTAGAGTCAGTAGTTTGATGGTTCTGTGGGTCAGGAGAAAGGAGAAAGCAGCAAGGAGCCACGGGGAAAAGGAAACAGGAGCCAGAAGCCAGGAGGCACGCGCAACTGCCGCAGAGGCCAACATCCACAGGAACAGGAGTAGGAGCAGGAGGAGCATGGAGTTGGGACTACATACGGGAGGGAGAACAGGGACAATGGACAAGGACAATGAGCTCGACAACATCCTGTCGGTGGCCGACGAGGGCATCGGTGAATCGGCGCACTGCATTAATTGGTTCAGTGATTTTTTTATGGCCAACTGGCGTAGCGTGTTTCCACAACAAAAACGGCAAACGGGAACAACACCAGGAGAAAAATAAGAAAACGGGAGCTGGAATTACTCGAACCTCGAACCTGTCGACCGCAGGCGCAGGATAATCGAAGTGTTGCCGTTCCATGGAGTGGGAAAGGCGAGGTCCTCTGATGGAAAAAAAAGAAACGCAGGACTGGAGAGATGCGCTGCCTGTCACATGCTTGTAGCGAAGATGCTGCAGAGCTGATAAAAAGGCCAACCCAGGCCAAGGATGCAGCTCGAGATACCGACATGCACTGAGAAAAAGCAAAAGATATAAAAGAAATGAGTAAATAAGATATATTTTACAATTTTAATTTATTATTCACCTAACAATATCAAGATTACTTTAGATACATCATTATTCTTGAGATATATTGCCCTTTTATCCTATTACTTTTCTCTCAGTGGCCCTATCCTTGGCCCAAACAAGTCTCAGCTGCGGTGGAAGACCGGGCCAGATCCGGGCTAACGAGCGGAAAACACGATATTACAAGCCCATAACTCGTGCCCCAGAACCCAGGAGCCACAGCCCAGACCCAGAGACGGAGTCAGAGCCAGGACCTCTGGCACGCTCCTCATCCCTGGCGGCTTCTCGGCAGCATCCCGGCAGCTGAGGAGCCGGCGACAAATCTCATTAAAACTGAATCGAAATGGTAATTCGAGTTGTTCACAAACAGATCCCGATGCAACTGCGATTTCGTTTGCGATTGAGTTGATAGTGCGCCCTGTGCCCCATGTGTGTGTGGTGTGTGTGTGTGCTGCTTATCCTGCGCATCCTTGTCCCTATCGAAGACTTTGTTTGCCAAGACATCGGTGTGCCCATCGGAGCTGGGGAGGGTTCGGGTCGGTAGGCAAGGTGTGATTTGGCTGCTGCCATTGTCTGCAGGATGTGCCTGAGCCGGAGCCTGTGTTTTCAAGGCAGGTGGTTCTGCTGCTCCTTGAGCCAAGGAGAAGGTCCTGCCCGGGGGTAGGGGTTGTTTCCATCCGGCAAGTTGCAATTGACTGGAGTCCCTGTGTCTACTTGAGCCTAATTGCAATCTAAGTGCTCTGGATGCGGAGTCCTTTGGCGGTGAATGGACCTCAGACACAGCTTTGTGGGCTGTTATTGTTATAGAGTTTAAATTATTTAACAACAATCTGTATAACTTAAGAGAGGTACTTGGCTAAATAAGCTCTACCTTTTAAGTGTTATTCTTGAGAATAATGTGATTCCTTGTGATTTCGTTTAGATCTTTACTATTTCTTGTCGCGTTTTAATGTAGTTATTTGGCTCTGAAAAGATACAAGTCCTCATCAGTCATAAATATCCATAGAAGCTAATTAATTTTGGATATTTGTGATTTAAATCGCAAAGCAAAACAAAACAGGAGTTAAATCACAGACAATCCTAATCTGTATCCAACAGCAAATGCCGCGTTAATGAAAGCAAACAACCAGAGGCCGTAAATACCATTGCAAATAAACCAAACTGCGACTGTGAGAACCAAACATTCGCCACAGGCCATGGCACAGTCGCTGTGGATATTTTCCAGCATTTCCTTGGCATTTCCCGCACTCATCTCGACTTCCATGTATTTCAATTAAAACCCAACTGACACTGCATCGATGCGTGTCGATTATGACAAGCGGATTAGGCGTGTGATTATGAAAAATTACATTTCAATTAGGCGGCAAAGTGAATTTATTCAAAAACCCAAATCATTGACAAAGGACCCGCATGAAGGATTGATTTCGATTGAGCAGGATAGGGAGAGGGGCGTCCCTGATTGCCGCGTGATTGATGGATGGACAGTGGCACCAATTAAATTAAATGCAGCGGCAGAGTGTCGCTTTTAATTAGCCCCGAGCCGGTTTAGTTGGTCCTTGTCCAGCTCCGAAAACTGCGTAAAAGTCGGATCAGCATTTCCACGGCATCTCCACTCCCTCGCCCCTTTACAACTTTTCGCGATTGTTTTCCATTAAGCTGAATAATTAGCATTTCTTCGCGTAAAAGGAAAAGGTCGGTGCTCACGGCTACGTGCAAGTTTTCCCTTGAGTTTTCCCACCAGCAGTTCTCCCCCCTTACTCGGCTTTTTTATCGCAGCTCCAAAATTGATTTTGACACCTGAAAACTGCAGAAACTTTCGGGAAGCGAAAACTTTCCGGCAAGCCAAGTTTTTTCTAAGTGTGCAGCGAAATGGATGAGGCGCATAACAAAAACCGAATTAAGCATAAAGGGAGACCAGGTGACTCGGAATGGGGCCAGAGGTGGAGCGCAGATACAGATACAGATAGGGAGGGGAGCAGCGGAAATCGCAGTCAGTTGCATTTGCAGTTGGCAAGTAAGTTCTTGTCTCGAAGATTACACGGGCATTACAAGAAAATTCTTCCGACCTCGCCGGCACAAGTCGAAATTGCAGTTGCAGCGGCTGATGGGGAATTATGCGAGCCCAGTGCCTGAACTTTCCCCGCTGCAGCTTTGAACGAACATATACATATATAGTTGCGTATTCCTATATAGATGGTATTGCACGGAGGGAAAATAAGGCTGGTTTGGAAAGTACAATAATATTTACACTCAAGCCCTGCCCCTGTGACGCTGCAGGGCCAACAGGTTCCGAAGTAATGATACTTTGAAACTTAAAAAATGAATATCACTTTTGGAATAACATGTGGTTCCCAGTTCCCCTTACTTCTAGAAGGACTTACTTGATCTTCTTTGCAGTGGTGTAACTAAAAATTGGCTATGTTGCTACGTGGAAATTCTACAACAGCTGCTAGTTCATCTTTTAATTATTTCCCTCAATAAGAATTGATACCGAATATATCAACCTACACTTGGCAAAGACTTTCCCTAAATAAATATAATTAAAATCACCTTGCAAACTTAATTACCTGCCTCGGCTGACTCACTCTCCCCTTTTATTTGCCGTGTATGCACTTTGAAATTGATGTTCGTGTGGAGTGGGGCGGGCGGCAGCATATGTATGTGTGGTTAAGTGGGCGGGGCAGCCGCAATTGATGTTGCAATATTTGCTGCACCTTGTTGGCTTCCGCCCTATTCCCTTCCTCTCGCACTCTGCCACTTTCCCCTCCCCAGTGCCAGTTTCCTCTTGAGGGAACACGCGTCGTATGCGCAACTTGTGCAGTTTATTGAAAAACTTGCCTAATTTATGGGGCGAAGTGCAGTAAGCGGCGGCGCGAGGGGACAAGCCGCTCAGGTCTTCCATCTTGTACTTGTTCTTTGACTTTTCTAAGCAACCGACTGTCTGACTGTCTGTCGACTTGACAGGCAATCAAATTATGCAAAGAATGCGCAGTGGAAAGCCGTAAACAACAATTCCGGGGAAACGAACTCTCTCCGTAAACGCAATTGAGTTAAAAGTGAGGCGAAACAATTTAATTGGGGAAATTTAGCCGCTCTGAATTGGAACTGCGATTGGAATTGAATGCAAAACGAATTACCAAAGTGATTTGCCTGCCATGGGGTCGAAGGATTTCCACGGGTGATCCATTTAACAAGAAGTTCCTGCAGCACCGAGGCAGGCAGGGTCATGGCCAGCATCGCACAAGGAGAAATCAAACAGATGTGCGAGCAGCAGGACTCAAGAGAACGCTTAATGGCGCAGTAATCAAAAGTCATTATGTGGCAGGAGCAGCGCCAGAGCCAAGGACATCGAGCGTTCGACCCGTCGAGGGGTGCAGCCATCCCCGCACACATCCTCCTTCGGCGAGGACGAAAACTTCTCTTTAGCCGCTTACAAAAGGGAAAATTACGCGTATTATGACCACAAGCAGAGCGGCCCAATAACCACCAGGGGCGGGGGCTGCACTGAGAAAGAGACCTTCACAAGTTCCATAATAATAATGCGAATAATAAGAGAATGTCTCTCTGATTAGTTCCCAAATATCAAATTAGTATGTGGCGTATAAAGCTCTTAGTGATTTGAGAAATTTACTGCATTTCCAAACAGATTTTGCTAACCTTTTCTCTATCTGTATAAGCCCCCCATGCCAGAGCACGCAGACGACGAACAGAATCACAGGAAAAAGGGGCGCGTCTCAAAAGCCCAGCCCTCGTCGTTTCTCTATTAATTTGTTTGTCGAGCACGGAAATTCAAAATTCGCCACATCATGGTGACCCGCGAATATGTGAGGGGCAGCAGCAGGATTCGTTGAGCAACAGGGGTGGCCTTTCAGGTCAGTCAGCCACTCACTAACCCGCGGATTAGGCTCAACTGCACGCACAGCCCGGAAAAGCGGAAAGGCGGAATAATCGAGGGGAGCGGTCCGGTCCAAAGTGCAGGGGACGGACCCATGCGTGCGGATGCCGGATATCCTGGAACGGGATGCCAGGACACGTGCTACGGCACAAGAAACGAGATTAGTAGCAGCGACAGGGCAAAGGAATGGCGTTAGAGACTAACTAAAACAAGAAACTGTCGCACTCTTAAAGGATACTTACGAAGGAGGAGGACCGGAGGAGTAGCCAGCATGAAGCCATCATAAATTAGGGAAAATTATATGAAAGGAAGAATGACCTTACTCATTAAGTATCTGCGGTGGAAAGTTGACTTAATAAATATTTTGTGTGCGTGTTTTTATCCAGAAAATAAAATTCCCAGAGAATTTTTGCATCTTTCCAAACAAACAGATCGCCGAAAGCGTTCACAGAACAATGTAAAATCCAGTCTATAAAATGACTCAAAGAAGATTTCATTTAAGAGAATATTTTAATTATAAGAAACGGGTACGTATACCCCTGCGTGTATTTTATTTTGGTCTACCTACTGATTGCCTTATCATAATTATTTTTAAACGAAATCACAAAAGCTCTTTGCCCAATCAGTTTTGAGGAAAAACTAAGGCAAACTGGAGCAGAAATAAAGCAATATCAAGGGATCCGAGTCCCAAGTAGCCGCCAATTGAAGTTAATTCCCGGAATCCGATCAAACACTGGCCTTAATCATAATTTACCTGATAGAAACCATTAATTAAGTCGGGCCAATGAGTTCAAGGAACTTATCGTCAGTGAAAAAGCCCCCGTATATTAGCTGGGCCCAAGTTCTGCCGAAAATTGATTTGAAATATTATTTCAACAGAAAGTTTGAATTGTTTTGTAATAAATTGCCAATCACTCAGTGGCCACTCGGAGAGGAAACCACATCCTCCACACCCACCCACTACTGCCTGATTACAGGCCATAGAAGACTCTTCGTCACGGCATCAAGTATAGAACATTATTAAGGGATCCCGCGTCGGCTCTCCTGTGTGATTTTAATTTCGATTTTCGACTCAGCGCTTGTTTTGTGATGTTTGTTTACCTGGCCCGCCGATTGAAATAAACTCTCGTGCAATCCTCCGAAAATAGACTGTTGCCTGGCAGGGAAATGGTGGGAAATTGCTGGAAATGGGGCCCCGAAAAGTGCAAATATAATCAAATTTCTCGCGGGGCACACGACGCTGCGCCTGACGTCACGGCCGTGCAGCGTAGGCGTGCGCCGGTAAGTGGCGCCAACGTCATCGTTCGATTCCCGCCTCTCACGCGCTTTTATTTATTATTTTTGTATTGGCTTTGGCAGGGAAATGTATTCGTCGGTGGCTGCATCATTGTTTTGTGGCTTCATGACGTCACATGGATCGCTCAACTGGTCGTTTCCCGCCTCCGCTCTCTGCACCTGCTCTCCCCCCAATCAACGGGTGGTCAGTGATCAGTGTTTTCCCCGAAGAAGAATCTCTCGTCGATGATTAACTGAATGGCCGGGGGACTGCTTCGTCTTCTGTCTGCCCCTCGGAGGCTTCTTTATTTATTTGTATTTAACGGGAACCGGGAACTGCGCCTTGCTTTTGCTTTTATGCCAAAACGCCCCCACAGACGGCGAAAAAAAGAGTGCGAAGTGTGGAAATGTTATAGTCCGGTGCTTCCCGGTGGACTCGTGCGCTCGTTTGATGTTTGGGTTCCAATTCCCAGTTTATCGATTACGATCAAATGATCGCATAAATTAGGCCTGTATGCTGGGCATTGATGGATAAACACTCGAGGGTAATTCAAATAAACACTATTTGTCTGCCACGGAACAAACAAGTGTTTCTTTTGGCGGCGCAATTCTAGGCAATTCAAGGCTATTTTATGATGACAAAGAAACCCTCCTTGCAGGCCAAATTTAAGATTACTACATGCATTAATTAATCATTAATTCTGTCTTTCACTTTCACCTGAACTGTAAGCATATTTCCTGTTAAATTAAGTTGTGGCAATTAGCACAGAAAAAGCTACTGATGACGATCTTACTGCTGACATAACTCTCTAATTAATACCTTCAGCCAGTATTCCGATCTCAATTTCCTCATAAAATAAAGCATAAATCGAAGTACTTATTTGATAGCCTTTTCCACACCTACCCTTTAGTAGTTCGACAGCCTTATTATGTATCCCAAGTGATGAAGGCAGCCCTCAACAACTGCTGACCTCGGCTAGCCCAATTAAAACATATTTAATCGATTCCCTACACCTGGCAAACGATGTGATGAGCTGTGAACTCAGCGCTTCCTCTTGCTCACCTCTGACCCATCGCGGAGGGATTTGTTTTTCAACCCATCAGATTCCGTGATTATGGGCTGCAGATACGCAAAATATCCGCCGTATTATCACAGGTTAAAGTTGTTCCATTATTCCTGATTGACGTCGACAAATTGTATTAAAATCACGATAATTGGCATCTCGGGATTTCGGACTATCAGCAATTTCATTTTCATTTTCATAAAATTTTACGCCTATCATGTGTCGGCGAACTGGCAGAGGTTGGTGTCTGCACAGGGGAGGCGTCCGTCTGGTCTGGTCTGGTCTGGTCCATTGTTTGTTTTCATAAACAGATATAACTTATTTTCGAATACGTCGCTTTTTGAATTATTAAGTTTTCGATCTTCCTTCGCGCTCGATCCGCTTGTGACGCAAAGTAGTAAATTCCGACGCCCAACTCTCGCCCATGATATGATGGCCTGCGAATGAACGATTCCCATATGGACTGGACCTGGTCCAACCCCTATCCACCGGAGACGGAGGCGAAGTCGGAGGTAGAGCCGAGGAAGATCCCTGATTTCATTCAGCATTTCGCCGGCCGGTGCAAAGCCACAAATCAATTCGGGGCAAACAGACATCATTGCGCTTATAATCTTCACACCTCGTCCGATGACTATAAAAACACAAATCAGCCTTATTGGGTGTGTATATTTCGGGGCAAACACAGTCGTTAAGAAGCGCCGCAGGATATATTCGAGATGGAATACAATTGCTTCGTTTTCTTTAATGGCTGCCAGTTTCGTGGCGAGATTTTGGGAAAATCCGCTTGGATTGTAATTTCTAATTTATCAAAATATTTCTGAAGTGCAGACGTCGGAAAATCCCTTTATGTAGATTAAAAAACCATTCAATTGATGCGCAAAAATATGCTAGTATTGTGGTGGTCCTTAATTTTGCTTTCATATATTTTATTACTTTTTTGTGGTCTACGTTTTTAAGGTGAATTTGTTTTAATTAAAAGTTACAAACTGTTAACAATATTTATTCATGAATAATATTGCATTGTAATTTATGCTGCATTGCCATTCAATACATTTTTAATTTAAAATATTTTTTCAAATTTTAGACAAATCTTAAACTTATATTGGTACAAATTATAACTAACTACAATTAATTATTACTTTTTGTATTTTATTTATTGCAGAGGCGACATCATTGGATCAACGTCCATTTTCGGTACTCAAAGCAAAGAACACAACCCAGTCGGTAAAAACACCATGTAGAGTCGTGTAGAAATGTCGTCAGGCGCGCGTTATATATTCCTGATTTATAGTGTCATTTTGTCAGCAATTACCAAAAGCCAAACGGGATCTTAAAGCTAAAGGGAGGCTCGACTTGCCAAATTTGTTTCCTGCCATAATAATTTACTATCAGGAACATTCGTTTGTGAGTGGGTGAGTGGGTGAGTATTGTCAGTTATGTCACACATAATTATCGTACCGAACAACAACAAGAAATTGTTTTTATATTGTGAACTGTTATATATTATTTTATATTTATATATTGATATGCGTATATATTTATATATTTAGTAATTAATGCAGAAACTCTTATGAGTAATGTAAAGTTTTTTACATTGGTTTTAGAATCTGAAGTATAATTCCAAATTAAATTTAAGTATCTCGAAAACAAATATTGAGTGCCCAAGCTCTTGGCTCTATTATCTTATCGAAGCAAACAAACATATGTTTATATTCGAAATGCAAAAACACGTACTGTTATCAGATGATAAATAAATACTTCAGTTGATTGCGAATTCCACAATTAGACCAGGTAAGTGCCTCCCGTCATAAAGGTAGCCAGCCCCTCTCGTACTAATCTCGTACTAATCTCGTACTAATCCTAAATAAATACAGCAGGAAATATTAAAGCGATAAGGCAAACAAAGGATGTTTACAAGTGCGTATTGCTTTGGTCAAACGGTGTTTGTATAATATATAAAGCTAAGAATACTAACCTATATAAAATAATATAATAATATTTGTTTCACTCTACCTTTTGTCTTACAACTCATTAAAAAAAATGTAGTTGAACTTAAAGTTTCGACTCAGAGAGGGTATTCAAAATTCAACCTCTGTGACTCTATTCGTTTCTCTGCCTCGCTCATTGGCTCTCTTTTCCATATCTTTGCCGCTCTTGCGGCCATTCATCCACTTTTAAGTAGACCGCAGAGTCACTGAATTGCTCACCACCACCCACGAAACGAAACGGAACGCAACGAAACGGGAACTGAAACGGCAGAGAGCGGTGTTCCGTGAGGAGACTCAGCTGCAGTGCAGCCAGAATTTTTGAAGCCAAAGAGCTGGATATAAGAATTTGTATGAGTAGCTCAAAGCAAATACACCATAGTTATTCTCCTTATTTTAATATTAATATTTTAGAGCAATAGAACAAACTTTTTAACATGGTTAAAAAGAAATAAAAAACAAAAATCCTACAAGTGGCAAACAACTAGCTAGATCTAGCTACAAAAACACTACAGCGGCATCACTGCTCACCGGTTCGACGCTTTATCAATGCGAAAACCAAAACATTCTAAAAGCGAACGCGGCGCGAGGCAAACGTATCTGCTGGATACACTTCGGTCAGTTTGTTTTGTATTTTTCACCCGACCATTTGCGTGCGACGTTCGCCTTGGGGCCCAGTTAGTTGAGTTGAATATTTTCCAAGTTTGCATTATTGTAATTAGCCTGCCAGGCAGCTGCCTCGTCTAGTGTCCGCCAGCGAAATAAAACCTAAAAAGATAAAAGTAAACCTAAAACGCAGAATAATTGCGCTGGAAATGGAAATGGAAATGTGCGCGGCTAAATGGCGCTAACGTATAACGTAACGGCTAAATAATAGTAGAAAGTTTTTATTGTTATCTCTTCTTCTTCTGCTGCTGGCAAAGCGCAGCTGCCAAAAACCAAATAACCAAGGCAAAAGTTGAAGCTTGAAATTTTGCGTGTGAACGAAAAAGAAATCCGTTCCTCGGCCTCATCTTCATCTTCATCTCTCTCTCTCTCGTGTGTGTGTGCGTGAGTTTTGCTTACCAAATTGGCAAAACATTAAGATACGCCGCCTCAGTCAATAAACCGAATAAAAGAAGCTACGCAATCAGTGGAATTATAGTAATAATAACAAAACACAAAAGATGTCCGGCCCGATGCCCGAAATCAGCGGGGAGCAGCGTGCGATTCTGGAGCAGGTAAGAGAGCAAGGCGAGGGGTATTTACCTGCAGGGAGGTATGAACATAGATAAAGCTAAAGCTAATATTTACGATAGACACAATGGTAGGAATTTTATCTGGCTAGGAACGAATTAATTGTTTGGAGAATATCTGGAGCAAAATCAATATTTGGTTAGATATTTCCAAGCAGATTCTGAATTTCCCACACACAAAGGAAAAAACTAGTCCAAGTCAAGTATTATGGTTCCCGTGAGAGTAATTCATAGAATTAATTACAGCTGTTACCTGAAAAGCACATTAATTACAATATTTCCTTTAAACTGCTCTAGAATATATTCAGAAAGAAGTTAAGAAGTTCTATATATATTTCAAAACAATGAAAAGTGTTTCCCTTGGGAGTAATTTAAAGAATTGGCAGTAATTTAGTAATTATAAATAGCTTTATGGCGGGAGCTTATACTTTGCATTAAAAGTGTGTCAGTTTTCATTAAAATAAACTACTCCGTACTTGAATCTACTTTTAATTTGTATGCAAACGCGATAATTCTATAGTGAAGTGTTCTTGAATTTTGAACTGCATATATTATATAAATATACTACACCAGAGACCTCTTGGCTACAGTTTTAATTTCTTAGCTGAAGGCATAAAAAGAGAAAGGAAGAAGATTTGTTATATCATTTTGGCAACAGACAATACTCTTATATGATGATCTTTGAAAAGTGAAAGGAATCATGATATTTTGATATAACAATTCAGCGAACATGAGATTCATTTAGATATGTTTTCTAAGAGTTATGTATGGATCTTCAACTTGCATTATAAAGTCAGTATTTTCATAGCTGGCCAGGGAATGTGTAAATCGATTGCGATATTCTAGAACAAAACAGACAGTCATCGTGCGATCAGCGAAGCATCGACTCCGCTGGTTATGGAAATTAGCAATTGCTCGCTTGGCTTCCCCTTTGATTATTATTAGCAATTCGGGCAGACATCATCGACCTACTGTTTCAACACGGTTTTAGGCGGCAAGAACAGCTAATGTAGCTCCAAATTGTGGCCCTAATATATCTTCTATAAGGTGTCGTTGCCGATCGTTTGTCGTCTTAAACTTACCAAATCGAAATATATTTGCCAGAAGCACCAAGTGTTGCTCTAACCCCTGTAACCCCTCCTGAGTCACTGATGAGGAGGCCAGTTTCTGCAGTTGCGCATTGTTGACTTCTCATGTGTTCTCTCTGGCTGGCTTTTAAAAACAAAGCCGCTTGCGAAATCAAAACAACAAAACAATGCCGAAGTCGTCGACTTGTCGTCGATAAAAACACACAAAGACCAGTTCGATTATAATTACAATGTCGGGATAAATGCATTTAAATAGGCAAATCCGGAACCAGCTGGGGAAGTGTAAAAACTGCCTATAATGGCCATATTAATACCAGACCCTTGCCCTTTTTTAATTGCTGTAGCGAGTCGCTAAGTGCAAATGACATTTCATGGAACAATGACTGCGATTACAATTATAAATAAACATGAAGTGGTAACGATAAACGATAAGCGCGCGCAGTTATCCAGAACGGATCCCCAGAGCGTCGGACCTTAGACCCCGCATATATCTTGCAGTATTTTTGCATAAATCACGAGAGCAACAGGTTTTCGACTTGGAAATACCGAAAAAGAATGCCGGCCAGTCGGCGAGGAGAAACTTCGAAGAGTTGGCCAAGGTATTTGTTGAGTCCAATACAAGCTGAGTGCCAGAAGTAAATACTATTCGGCTTCCAGCCTTTACTACCAAGTGCCTTGGCCAAATATAGACTCAATTTTCGATGGCCCATTACCGAGTATTACCGCTTTTGTGTCTGCCACGGCAACTCAGCCAAAGTCAGGCCCAGAAATAGAGGCAAAACGAGGAAGTGAGCGCAACAGAACTTGGTGCGCTAATGGAGCCCACAATCACATAGTCGCATAGCCATCACCTGGGGGCCACTCAGTCGAGGCAGCCTTCTCCGAAGATAATAAAAGCCAGGCGAACAAGCGGCCAAGCGGCCAAGTTTGTTGCCAAACGGCGAAAAGCGAAAACTGAAAAACCGAAACTGACATAGGAAAATAAATAAAAGAAGCAGTTGGGTTAGTGAGCCAGCAGAGCGGCCTCGTTATTGAATTTCGAGTGGTTTTGGTTTTGGTTTTGGCCAGAGCCAGAGCCGAGCTCAAGCCAGATCGATGAGTGACTCAGCACTTGGCTGGGGAGCCAGACGCGAGTCAATTAAGCGATTGAAAAGGCGTTAAATGTGCACTTGATCGAATGCAAACGAAGTACGTGCTGTTTACCCAACAAATGGGCTAATAATAAGTTAATGAAAGGCCAGCAAACAAAGGGAACAGATAAGGCGAAGAAAGGAGAGCCGCTGCTGCTATCAGCCAGCTGACCGGCGAGTCAACTTTCGTTCGTGTTAACATCGTCCGATTTTGGCACTCGGACAAGGCCAATACGAATTAGCAGCAATTAATACAACAAAGACCGTTTGACTGTAAACTTTATCTCCTCGGATGGAAAAATAAAAAAAATAAATAAATTCTGAGACAAGTTGCACTGGCCTTCAATAAAAATAAATCATCGCGACAAATGGGATTATAAATCAGATTAGACACAAAGCGCCTTTTAACATGGCTAACACGTTAGCTCTCTCAAATCTGAACCACATTCATTTTATAACTTAGAGTGAATAGTTCGATTTTTCCCATTTTTATTAGGGAATTATTTTTCAATTTAAGCCTAAAAGTATGCTAACATTTTTGATAACATCGACATCTTGCATCGGTCTACTGCTTTCTGATCGCCTGTTACACGAAATGGGAGAAGCCGACAATTTGTTAGGCAATTTCGTTAAATGGTTGTCCGAAACTGTTGTTTGTTGTTGTAAAATATTTGTTTTTTTTAAATGGTTGTTGTTGTTGCCGGAAACAACTTTTACTTTTGCCAGTAATGCATGGTTCCATGCACCAGGCGCACAGAAAGCAGCAGAAGGCCGAATATCTCTGTAACAATATCATAGCAGCTTTTCTCTCTTTCCGTCTGCTTTATCAAGATGGCGGCCCGCACAATGGTGCAGGTCATGGGAGCTGATCAGCTGTTACTAGTGTTCGAAAGCGCGAAATGCGCCCCGAGGCTTCCGCTTTACAACACCAATTGCTCACTGACAAATACTACCTGCTACGAGTTGCTCACTGACAAATACTACCTGCTACGTCAGAGCAGAAATCAGCGTAACGTCGCTCTACTGCTTTCTGCAAGCCTGGTACCCGAAATGGGAGAAGCCGACAATTTGTGAAATTTCGTGAAATGGTTGTCGGAAAATGTTTTTTGTTGTAAAATATTCTTATTTTAAAAATGGTTGTTGCCGGCCACACTTTGACTTTTGCCAGTAAAAATTAAACAAATGCATGGTTCCATGCACAAGGCGCGAAGGGAGCAGAAGAAGGCCGATTTACTCTGTTTCAAACATTTATTTGACCCAGCTATCCAGAACCGCAAAGAATATATTTATGTCGAGATCAAACCATGGTTTTCCAGAGTCTTGGGTACAATGAATATTGAGTACAGAGCTAAGTTGGCATCCGATGTGGGCCTGAATGAAGGGTCAACCGCGCGTCATTTGAAAGAGTCCTTCGCAACTTCCGCGTCGAACTATTTCAATGTCTAGAAATATTGGTAATTAATTGGTAGCAGGCAGAGGTAAGTCTGTGATCTTCTAAAAACTCACCAGCCCCGCAGAAACGAGCGCAATTGAATTTCTGCTCATTAAGGTAGAGTTGCATGTTGCTGCCGCAAATAGGTCTGTACTCTGGCGTCGTGGGACAGCGACCGAAACAGTCTAGGAATTGCTGCGTTGGAGGCGGAGCGGTTACGAAGGGCGTAAGGCCTCCTGGTACTCGTACATTGTTGACCAGCACCCAGTTGGAGCTGCTGGCAGATGGGAGAGGAGGCGTTGTGGAGGGAGTAAGAGAGCGAGTTGTCGTTGTTTGGAATATGAGAGCGTCTTGGGGAGCTCCTAACTGAGCTGTACAAGCCAAGGTAAAAACTGACATCAGTAGGCTGAACATCTTTAATGAGACAGCGTTTAACTTGTACGGATGCTCGAATGGAACTAAAGGCACACACCTGTTTTTCATAAAATCAGCTGCATTAAATATAATACAGGTTTTAGAAGTCGTCTGTGGAAATTCCAGTTCTATGATGACTGCCATAATATGCGATAAGAATGGGGTAAAACCACCTGAAATTCCCACAGGTCTTGAGTCAGCAATATCACAAGCATTTCATCGGTAAATTTAAAAGAAAGTATGTGGAAAGCACTGTGCGTATACAATTTAATTTAATTATGATTTATTATACTTATAAGTATACTTTTAGTTCGTGAATGATTATCAGTCTTATGTAGAAGCACCTGCTTCTGGATCTATAATTTTAGCTGGAATCTTATTAAAAGAAGAATGGAGCTGCTAGCTCCATCAATCCGAAATTTATGGACCATCTCAAATATACAAATAATTTGTAATATAGCAAAAGTGATTTTCCTTTCGTCAATTAAAACAAATATACAGTAGGAATAAATGGATACAATTTTAGTATTTAAATTGTATCCATTTATTCCTATTGTATATTTGTTTTATGTGCGGCGTGTATGGCTCTCACCATCTGCATATTTTTAGCAGAAACTAGAGTTGGTTTTTTTGGTCTGCGCCTAATTGAAATACAACAGCGGCCAGAGTTGCAGCTTATCTGTACAAAGCATAAGCGTAAAACATAAAAAAGCTTAAATGAAGACCGACGGTACTTTATGTTAATAGGATAAGTATTGAAACAAATGCATAGAGTTTATTTACATTTTACTTTTCTGTACAAAAGGATTACTTAACAGTCATTGCATAAATTTTCTAATATCTAGTAACCAAAATATGACATTTGCATAAAAATGCATTCAATATTTGTTGTATTCATATGGTTATTATGTACATAAATTAAGATCTTTAAGTTAAAAAGTACTTTTTCGTTAATATATAATGTAAATATAACAAAAATGTGTTTTTATTATCAAATAAAGGTGAAAGGGCGTATTGCAAATGTTTAATGTTACATGTACACACTAGACTGAGGCCTGGACTTATCATAGGTTTCTTAATTACTTTGGCCAAACACAGTTTCGCGGAAAATTTTTATTTTTTGCACAAAGTATGACTCTAACGCTTCAGCACATTTATAAAACGACGACTCCTTTGGGTTGTAATACCGGCAATTGTCAAAGATTTTTGTCATATCGCCTATGAATTCGGCTAATTTTATGTAGCCGTTTGATTCCAGTTTGTTTTCCATTTGTTTGAGATCTGAGCGTGAAAAATCTCCTGTCTTAATAAGTAAATGCTATTTAACTTGCAACTTACCCATTGGCTCTTTAATTACTTTGTAGTAGTCTGGCGCTTCTTCCGGATCAACCGGTTCCATAAATGGCCAAGCACTTTTGTGTACCTATGCAAGTAGACAAATAGAGAATATAACATAACGAATATAACATATATTAGACATTTTTTGGTTAAAAAATTTAAAATTTAGGTAAGAAATAAATGGATCGAATTTTAGGAACTGACCTGAATTTGTTTGATTAATGCTTTTAACTCCTGAATTTCATTGGCAGTTAGAGTCTTCATATTAGCAGAGTTTGCATCTGTTTTTCGCTGACACTCGGGACACACATATTCATCAATAAACTCGGCTTCACTCTGCAGAATTCCCACGCAACGCCCATGAAACCAGTCCTGGCATTTATCGCAGCATATATAAAATTGCGATTCATCGTAAGGTTGACGGCAGCTGCAATAGAGCTGCTGCGTTTCTCTCGCCTTCTTGCAATCAATGCAAATAAATTCAGACAGTTTCTTCGATGCTTCTTCGGTAATACTGACGCAGTCGCCATGGAACCAATTGCTGCAAAGATCGCAGCCGACGTAAAACCTAAACGCATACAAATTTATGAAACGTGTGTTAAGGTTTAAATACGCTTTTACATACTTTGTGTCATCGTACGGAGTACGGCATACGCAATAAAGCTTTTCCCTTCTTTTTGTTAACTTCTTTGGTCGGCCGACACCATGCCTGTTGTTGTGGGCACTTGACTCGGATCTGCATATAGGTCCTTTAATACCGAGCACAGAAAAGAATCATATTTTTATGCGAAAATACATACCGTTTAAAGTCGATATCTGATTCCCTACGACGATCTGAGTAGCCTCGTTCATTCTCGCTTTGCTCCTCGGGTGATGCGATACTTATTGGGCGTCCATGTCGCTGGACTTTAGTTTGTACCTCTTCTCGTATTTCATTTTGTAAATTGCGTTCTAATAAAGAGCGTTTGCGTAAGATACTTTTTTTCAGCAGTTCCTTGTGCCGTTCCAGTTTGGATTGTTTTTCCTCTTCGAGTTCTTCAATGTCTTCATTCACCCTGCGACTTCTCTTGAGGACACGATTAAATTGACTACAAGTAGTCATGGCATTTGGGTGCTTCAATGGAGTCCGAACTTTCCATTCAACATTGTCATTGTTTTGTTGGCGGGACAGAATGTTCCGGCGATTTGGTGTTAGGACTTCGTCGTTTGCACTTTCCCAATTATCCAAACTGTCTGCATTTGGATGTTCTTGTTGTTTCTGCATATTAACCAATTTTTCCTCAAGTTCTGGACTTAAATTACCTTGTCTAAGGGCATTTGAAATGGCTTAAAGAACAGGAGGAATTATTAGCCATAATAAGTATTTCGTATCAATGATACTTACATTGCTGTATGTAGCCGCTGGTGACAACAAAACTCTCGCTCTGTTTATCGTCCACGCCTGTTGTTGGGGACTCAATTTCGGTAAGGTTTGCCGGTTCGTTTTGTTCTAGGCCCTCTAATAGGGAAGAAGCACCGACAGAGGGCTTGTTAATGGTTATATTAGTGTTTTCGGTTTGTGCACATTTACTATGCTCCTGCTCATTGCCATTGTTTATGGAATTAATTCTAATAGTTGGACTGGCTTCATAAGTAGTGGTTTGCGCAGTGGCGTCGTTGTCGATGTTGGTCTGCAATGAACATCGTTTAAGGGCTTCACTTTCATATTTTAGGCGATGTTGTTCGTTATTGTCTTGATCTTGAACTAGAACTAGATTTTCAATTTTTAATTTTCTTTGAATGCTGAATGAGCTTACGACTAATGTTGGTGCAGCCCGGATCACTTAACAAAATGCTACCTTGGGATTCTTCTTCATTTGGGAATGTGGGCTTATCTTGATACGGCGGACTGCAGATGACGATAATTTCATCATCGCCGTCTTCGTCTTCGTCTTCTTCCTGCATATCATGCGACATAGAATTCGAGTTCACCCCATAAGCATTTAATAGGGTGTCAGCAATCTAATTGTTTCCAGAAATTTTGGGTATTTTCTTAATAATCGGATGGGTTTTAATATCAATGCACATATGTAAACAAACGTAAGCGAAGGAGTTGCAAATTGATTTTGACAGAATCACCTACCTGACTTTAATCAGAGATCAGTTGTAGTATTTACTCCAGGCAACCTTTTAATGTGTTATCATAGTTGAGTAGTAGTTGTTGAAGGTGGCGAAGAGATTAACACGTAGTTAGGAGTTGTAGTTGTTGACACGCGACATTTAGGCATGGTAAGGCGTTTTTAAGCAGTGAAAGCATGAATTTTATTTTAACGTATTGACAATTTGTATTACAGAGATATGATAGAAATTTAACTGGATTTAAAAATAAAATGCAAATTGTGGCAATTGGATTAAAGGCTATGTACGTGAATGATGGTAGGGGAATGTCGGTGAGTTGTGTGAGGTGTACATCTTTGGCGTGTTATTGCAAATTTATTTTTGGACAAGTGTAAAATTTTATTTCGATTTAGATGAGATGATTATAAAAATGGTTAAGCCTTTGTGTTCATTTCGAAGGATTTCATAAAAACTAGTTCAATCGCGACGTTAGCACATGCGGTTGTGGAAAGGGCTTACGTCTTCTTTCAATTTGCCATTATTTTTATTTAGTATTTTTAGATTTAGAGAACGAGAGTTGCCTTTGATTGGTAGAACTTCAAATATGTCAGCCAACTAAAACTCTGTGTGTGGTTAATCTCTGCAACAATATTTTTTCGATTAATTTTTTAATTGGAAAAGGTTTTCGATTTGGCCGTTGAGATAATGCCCCATTATTTTTAATGAATCCTTTGGTTTGCACTTAAATTCAACTGATTTCTGATTAAAATTCGTGGCCTACAGTTTTATGATTGCTATTCTTGCACTGATTTACAAGTTTTGTTTGCTCGAAGAGTTTCCTTCATACCTATATAAGAAGCATGCGCTTTTTGTCAACACAAAGGCCAATTTGCAAATAATCATCCAACTAATTCAGAAACAAAAATTCACTTAGACTCTCACATCTGTGTGTTGAGGGTCATGGAATAAGGAGCATCAACCAATATGTTTACTTTACGACACACGTTTTAAAGTTTGTTAGATCAAGCAGACTTTACTGTGTGCATGTGTGTCAATGTCCTGGAATTATTTAAAGCAAGAAAGAATGGAATTAAGACCCAGGTACAACTTGGAAGCGGTATTCAAAAATTGTTTAAACAAGTTATGCTGTTCTGAACTTAAGTCTACCGTCGATCAGTTATTCATCGCTTCCAAGAGTTACCTTTGGATCGATTTCTTTTTAGCTTCTAAGTCCAGTACTGCTGTGTGGGTGTAATATTTTAGGTGGTTTTATAGCCTTTACAGGGGGTGGGGGATTGAAAGTTTTCTACAAAATTTCTTGTTTTGTACGTAAAAAAATAGAGCTGGTCCCCAATATTTCGGTTTGCATAGTAGGTTTTATTGCAAAAAGCGCTTTACATTTTACAATTATTTTAGGTATTACTTAGAAACCAAATGTCTCCAGGCAAGAAAATTTATTCGCGGCAGCGTTGTCTAATACTTTTGCCTTGGCTTAAAATATTAGGTGACAGTCTAGATAGTTGTTCAGTAAATTTGCTTAATGTGCTTGTACTCGCTATCTAATAGTTACTTACAATTAAAAGATATTCACATTTTTAGTCTAAATACAATCGTATAGTTTTATTTAAATAAACAAAATAAATATGTCGTATGTGTACGTAATTAATGGAAATATATTCCTAGGCATTGAGCTCCCTGCGCGGAGAATTGGCTGCTGAATAATTATTGCAAAACTAAGCCATGGTGTATTTTTAAATGAAAGTCTTCGTTGTTGTACTTGGGAAAATACAAAAGCATATCCAGTTCTTATATAGGTAAACGCTTAGGAATGTATGTATACAAATTGGGAAACGCAAAGTATTTAAAGTTTACTTAATGAGAAGTTATATATTAAAAAATAAAAAACAAACAAACAAATTATAAGTACCGAACAAAACATATAAGAAGTGCAAGTAAAGCAGCAACATGCCTCTCGGGTTTCATGAACAATTAATTATAACTTAAACATAAATATAGAACAAATAAAGTGTCATTTAGGTCGAGACTCGGGAAATGTAGCCCTACAAGTCCTGATATTTTCCTTACTGCTTTGCTCCGCATTAAAGTTACAATTAAAAGCTACTCACTTGTTGATGTGTAGCCGATTGGTGTACTGGGGTGAGTGGAGGAGGCTGCGACTGAACTGCTGTTTCTGGCTGTACAGCCAAGTAAATTTTTGTCGGCCCCAAAACTCCGAGTTTTCCGTTGGATTCTTGGGCTAAAGTAAATTGGAGAAACATTGGCATTATTATTTGCATTATTTATTAAAGAAATCAATTATTTACTCACCTTTCATCAGTTGCTGCTTGACTTGAGTTTGCACTAATTGTAATTGTTGTGCTGTGAAGTCGTTTCCCACCAGACCTTGAAGAACAATGCGCGGACCATGCTCGGTTTGCAAAACTTGAGCGGTGACACACTTTATAACTGTGCCAGGAGGCTGATTCTGAAGGAGACTTTCCTCAACACTCATAGGATGTTGTTGGTTTTGGCCCTGCATCGTTTGGGATGCAATAGGCTGCTGGGAAGGCAAAGAGCTTACGGCTCCCTCATAGCTCGCTGTTGACTGTTGCTGGATTTGATGTTGCTGGACGACTATTTGCTGTGGACTCTGTGACGAGAGCGCCTGCTGCTGTTTGACGGGAGAGCTCTGTGGACTGGCTTGCGCTACGGCTGCTGATGAATTATTGGTTACGATATGAGCGTTTCCATCGCCTTGGTGCTTCACATGTGCCACGATTTGCGCCTGATTGTTTCCCAATGGTTTCACTATAACTTGTTGGCCATTTACCGTGGCCACCTGCAGTTTACCCTGTGCCAACTGCTGGGCTAGGGTCGAGTTTGGAACAAGCACTTGTTGTATTCCAGATTCATTGGTCTCGGCACTGTTGCTTGGCGCCTTCTCTTCTGACGTCTGCTGAGATTGTTGTTGTACTACAAGCTGTTTAACCAATTTCGGTTGAGTGCTCGGTGAGGATTGGAGAACTTGGTTCGTTTGAACCACAAATTGTTGCTGTGGTTGGACGATATGCTGTTGCTGTTGCTGTTGTTGCTGCTGCTGCTGAGTTTGAATCTGCTGCTGCACCATCTGCAGGGCTTGACTCTGCGGTACATTTCGCTGAGTGACTATAGTTTGACCAGGGCTCAAAATGATGCGTTGTCCGCCTACTACAATCTGCTGCTGCACATTGCTCGTGTTTACAATTTGCTGGATCACCTTTTGTGTGGGTTGACTTGCAACTTGGTTTAGGGCGATTTGCTGCGTTTGTTGCTGTGGCGACTGCTGAATTTGCTGTGAGAGGACTTGAGATTGTACAAGTTGCTGCTGTTGAACCGGCGATGTTCCTTGTTGCGCGGACGATGTCGATATAATAACCTTTTGCCCTTGAGCATTTTGGCCAACTACAAATTTAGATCCAGATTGGACGAATACTTGTTGCACGTTTTGGCCAGGTGCAGCCGTGTTAACCACCTTTGACACTGTCTTTTGTAAGGACGGCGACGATGTCGCTGAGGCAGAAGCGGCTGCTTGTTGTTGCTGCTGGGCTAGCAATAGTTTATTTTTTATTTGAGCAAGCGGCAAAGCGACGCGTTGCGATGAAGCAATCGATTGGGTCCCGGCTGTTTTCGTGACATGCTTCACTGCGATTTGCTTGATCAAAGGAGTTACCGGAGTCGTCGCAGTTGCTGTTGACGTTACTGCTGGAGTCGATACAGCCTTCATGGGCATTTTGATTTTGTTTCCTATAATAGTTACGTTATAATAGTTAGTTTTACTAGTAGATTTAATGCATGTTTTTAGAAAACGGCGGCAGTGGGCTTGGGGGGAATTCTTAAACAAACTTTATCTGCGAGCAACAGATATGAATGTTGCCACCAAATTTGGTAGCTCTAGCTCTTGGTCTCTGAGATCTGTTGTTTCACACGGACGTATAGGCGGACATTGCTAAATCGACTCGCCTGCTTACGCTGATCAATAATATATATACTTTATAGGGTCGGAAATGCCTCCTTCTGCCTGTTACAAATATTCTCGGTTGGCATTACGTTATAGTAGACTTACCTTGTGTCGATGCATTTGATGATGTACTTGTGGTGGTGAGTACATGTAGTTTGCCATCTGGCATTTGAACAAGTTGCTGTCCAGGGTTTAATCCGCGAACACTCACTTTGCCATCTGGTCCTCTTATGATCTGTACCTTGTGCGGGGTGGGTGTAGACGGTGTAGATGAAGTGCTCGACGTGGTAGCTGCAGCAGAGGAACCGACCGCTGCCGATGTGTTCCCAGCTGGCGTTCGGGGAACCTGTGTCACTGCCTGCTGAATGATTCGAGTCGTGCCATCGGGATTCTTCACAATGACGCGCCTGCTGCCAATAACCTGACCTTTAACTGTAGGGATAAGATGACATGTGATCAGACTGATATTTCATTGATAAACAATTATTTATTACCTGGGGTTATTGAACGCGTGACCTCGCTATTGCCAACAAGTTTTCGCTGCTGGTGAACTGCGCGTTGCAATTTCAGTTGTTGTTCCATTTTTTCTTTAACATCTTCGCTCGATTTGGGAGCCAATTGGACTCGGCCAGATCCACTAGGGGTTTCGTTATTTGAAGTGCTGGCACCATTATTTCCACTGGCTTCTATTTGGCGAGATGTCACAGACCGGGTCACTGTTGACAATCGTGCCTTTTCCTGCTTTTCACCAATAAATTTGATTTCCCACAACTCCAGTTTATCTTCATCCACCCATTCTTCGCTAATTTGTGGCTCAGTTGGCTGCGGAGATTCAGCGCGCTTTCGTTTCCGCAGTCCAGACCGTATGGATGTTACTTCTGCAGGTTGTGTGAGATGCAAAAGAAATGTGTATGCGAGTCAGTAGAATCACTAGTAAGGCGTATTTTGGACATTTGTGTATTAACATAAAATGAACTCTCCGCCGGAAATTATATAATATTTATATTTAATTGTTTTCAGTTCACTTACCTCTTATAGTCTTTGGCATTTCAAGTGGGATGACAACTTTTCGCCGCAAATAGCTCGATTTTTCTCCGTACCGGCCTGCATGGCGAAGTTTTAGCAATTCCAGGGTGACGATCTCAGTTTCCGTCGTAACCTGATGCTTGCCATCTGTGGATGGTGGCTTCGCTATCATGTCGTCCCAGCGAAGACAAGACCACAATATACGCAGCTGAAGGGCTAGACAGGACAAAGTCGTGGCGTTGGACGTGCGATAGGACCAGCATGTTCGAAATAGGGGACGGGAGCACTGATATTGCCAGATAGTGTTGTTTTTCGCAGCATGATGGAAACCGTTGGAGGCTGATTTTCCGCCTAGTCGGGCTAACTTGAGAAGCTCGAAACGCGGCAACACCAACAGGCTACGCTTCTTCTTATGAGTGAGAAAAGTAGAAATGAGCGGATACCTCGAGTACGCTGGCTTCTTCGAAATTATTGATTTATCCTCGCTTTTTACAGCTTGCTCATACAGTTTGGCTACGTCACTAAGGAGGTACACACGACCCCGAGGAGAGTTCGGTGAATACACGCGTTCCGCTCCGTTCTCATAGTACTCTTTTTCATACTTCTTTACACACTCACGCTTTACTGGACGAGGAGTAATGGGAAACCTTCGGTTCTGCTTGTTGAGCGGTATATCCTTATCCAACGTCTGATCCAAGACATCTTTCGTACCAATATACGCTTTTTTAGATTTCGGGTTGCGCTTCCGCCGCCATCCGGGAGTCATGTCAATATCTTCAGCGTTACCAGCAGCACATGCGGACGTTAGCCCGGCTACTATGGAATCTTCTGTACTCTCAATTTCGACATTACTGCACACGTCCATACTCTCAATGTAATCCATTTTGTCGGAGTCTTGAGTGTTCGAATCAGGAGTAGTATTGCTACCGGTACTGGGATTATCCTCGTCCTTAACTTTTAGGCTGGCAGAATCGGATTCGGTCAACAAGAACTCGGCTAAATACTCATCTGTAAATTGCACAGCATGCGATCGCGCCTGTTCCCAATCATGCAGTAAATCGAGCGGCGCCTCGGATTCCGGCAATTTGCCATCCTCAGATTCATCCGAAGTAAGCTGGGTTGACTCCCTTTTACCCTCTGTGAGCTTCTGCTCGAGAATCGAGGGTTTCTTAACAGCTCCCAATATGGCCGCGACAGTCTCCTTCGAGCCATTCCCAGCAGTATGAGCCTTTCGCAGCAAAAGTAAAAGTTCTTTTTTAGCACGCGCTTTTTGGAGACACAACGGCGAGTAGCAAGTATTTTGTGTTATTTGAGATACAGCATTCGAATTTGTGTTACATTCCTTGGTGTAGCAGCGGAAAGTCTTTGCGAAACGATTCAGTTGACTAAACTGCAGGCGCACCGTCTGGATTTGTTTAGCGAGTGAGTTTACAAGTTCAAGGTTTACATTCGCTGGTCCCCCCTTGGCCGCGACTTCAGTGAGGCGAAGTAAACGTTTCTCCAGATACGTTTGCTTAGTATTTGCTGTGTGTGAATACGAAGTTACCAGAGGCTTTATATCAGTATCGCCTTTACCAGCAATTTGCTCCTCGACCTCCGCTAATTTCAAACGACGTTCCAAAAGATCATCTAGCCGACATTTTCGAGCTACTTTAGGGTAGTAGATACGGCCTGGAGCACTGAGGGCCTTGCTCACGTCTATATGTCCGTTGACTTTTTCTTTAACATCCTCAAGTACTTCCACATTTGTATATTGCTCTGGCAAATAATGACACACCTGGCCATCTTCATTGCTCGACGCACATTGCTGCATAAAACGCTGCGTTCGTGGATCGACCAACACAATTTCATTGACGGCCTTTTCTTCACCCATTGTGTAATGTACGTACACTCTGTTGTGGACCATTGGTTGAGCTCGTCTGGCACGAACACCGCAGCGGCGACTGCTGGAGAGCCAAAGCCAGCCCCACTGTCCGTGCACACGGTACTCTTCACCTTTTTGTTTCCAGACTTGGTGCTTGAGGCCCAAGGAATACTTGATGTAATTGAACGCCAAGCGGTTTCGCTCTTCCTCGTCATCCCGCTCTCGTTTCTCTCGCTTCTCTAGCTTCTTTCGCTCTTCTCGCTCGCCACTGGTTATCCGGTGCAGAGTTGTGTGTCCCAGCTGCTCGTGCCAGACATTGGCGAAAACAACGCTCTTCAGGGATGATTGGAACAGCAACAATACAGCTGCGAAGTCCGTTGCGCGACGCGCGTTCATCACAGCAGCACTCCAAACCTTCTTGTTAACCACCCAGTTGGGGTTTAGGAAAGGGGCTGCTATATTCGATTCGAAGTTGATCAGCGTTTGTCTGAGCGTGGTGATCATGTTCTCGGTTGATCCCATGGTGATGCCAATCCATTTAAAGTCAGAGGCAGTCGTTAGCGAAAATTTGTGAGACAGATGACGGCGCTTGTCCCGTTCCTCATTCCGCTGCGGCTTGTTTAATGCAATCGGGTTTGTGGAATACTGGTTTATATAATTTTTGAATCCTTGCTCCATTCCCAGTTTAAAATAAAGCGTGCCGTTGTTTAACTGATTCGACTTCAGTCGCGTGACCATTTTGGTTTCTTCCTGTTTCTTTGTACCCTCTGTCGACTGGCTGTCAGACTTGGCATCACCCTCCTCAGCTACCGCGTCCGTTGCCTCTTTCTCAATTAGTTCATTCGTAGCCTCTTGTTCAATCTCGATCAGACTCCGCTTAGTGTGCTTGTGCTCATTAGTTAGCGTTTCAGTCAGTTTCATTTGGCGCTCAATTTCGGTCCTACGCTCGATCAGTTGGGCATATAGACGGGTTTCCAGTTCTTCGGCATCCAGTCGGTTGAGCAGCATTTTCAACTTACTCGTTGTGCTGTAATACCAGCAGCTGCAGTCCGTTTGATCTTCTATGAAAATACGGCGAGCAATAAACCAATATCTGCGCCCGTGACGATCAACACCCAGACTGTCGTGCCGGATCAAGACCCCCTGTTTTTCCTGTGGAAGCACGCAGTCTATTACACCACTGACCTTGTGTGATCGACAGAGTCCGCACTGCCAGTCCTCAGTAGGTACGTCATTCATTGGTGGGTCCACGCATTCCAAGTGATAGACGGCCGGGCACGTTTCGCAACATAGTAAATCACCAAGTCGATGGCATACGCGACAGTGGTCATCGTAATGAATCGGTCCCTCCTGGAGCATCACGTCGCGTATAGAATTGGCAGTTAAAAATTGGTCTGCCAAAAACTGGAGCACTTCGAGGCGGTTGTCAATAGCCGTATAAGGGTATTCTGTTCTACTCAATATGTGATACACATTTCGATCAAACGTTCTGTCACTTTCCACGTAGCTGCGCAACACCTCCGGCCACGTTATGGTGTCAATCAGGTACAGACTGATATTAACAGTATCCTTTTGATCCAGCGGCCCGAAATGTGTGCCCTGTACGTCCTCTTCTCGTAGGATAGCCTTCAGCAGCATTATGTGAATGTCCGTCAAGAGGGCACTTTGCTCCTCGCACGCAAGGGCTGCGGCAAAGTCTTCAAATCGGAATGGCGACAAGCGCACCAAATGCCGAAAACGCCTTAGTACTTCATAGATACTGAGGGCGCGTAGAACGTGGGCATTAGCTATGGACAGATCCTCTGAAGATTCGGGTAATTCCAGACTTGGAAATTGCCGCCCCTCCTGCAGCCACACGGGTTCCGGACTGGGTGGACGCGCGGGCCGGCCAGCTCCATTTTGATTAAAACTGCATACGGAGAATTCGGACTCGCTTTCATTTGCAGCGTCCAAGCTTTCGTCGTCACTAGGTGTGAGTAGCATATCATCCTCATTTTCCGACTTGTCTTCTTCGGAATCTCCAAAATCTGACCCGTAGTGATATTCTGACTCGTACCCTAGCAAAATAGGCATATACAGTTATTAATTGAAGTATTTATATAAACATTTACCTCTCAAGCGACTGCTTGAACTATAGGCTGACATTTTTCAAAACAGATTTTCTCGTATTTAGACATTAGGCATTATACTGATGACAGCACTATTTGTCGTGCTAAATAAGCCCCTAGTCAAAACCAAACCTTTAAAGCCTAATATTACAGAATCATTGCAATGTTTATTTTTTAATTTTGCCCCGAAAAATTGCTTGCTTATTTATTTATAGAACGCTAGTAATTGGTTAATTGTCTTCAGCAGCAATTACACTACATTTTTGTTCCTAGTAACTCTGATTTTAAATAAATCAAAATAATAAACAAAACTAATATTATAAATAACTAGGAGACATAAACGCTTTTCTGTCTTCATTCAAACTCAAAGGAAAGTAACAAGAACAACAATTACCTTTCCTGCCGGAGTAACTGCTAGTATTGGGTTGCACTGTTGACTTGCGTCCGCGTCCCCTCTTGGCTGCGCTCCCTCGATTGCTGCGATTGTGATTGTTGTGGCTGCTCCGGCTTCCCTCGTCGCTCTGCGGGGAAATACCCCTTGAGGCTGATGGTGTGCTGGGCTGCGACTTTCCTTCGCTTAGATATTTCGGCTTCTTGAGCAATTGATAACTGAATCGTCCTGACGCCCGCTCGTTAGGCGTCTTTGGCGGCCGACCACGTTTACGGCTACCGCGGCCGCTCATTTCAGCTGTGCTTCCTCTGCTTAGCCTGTTAATTGTGATTTAGATTCTCGTTCCTTACGCGTGGGCACAGCTTTTTATTCAGATAAGGATCCGTTTTATCGCTGTGAAGCTGCACATTAGATCTGGAAGAAGAATTGAACTGTTTAGTGAAAATTTCTTCTGCTTGCGGCCGCTTCTCTCTGCCACCAGCCATTTACGGACACATGCAAACACACATTTACTCGGTGGCACATACACGGAAAAAATCGATCAGATTCACAAATAGCTAATTGCTGGTTTTCCACTTTTCCAGGGGCTCGACGAAAACTTCAACATTTTTCTTGTAGCAAAAACCCGCCAAAACAAGCCCCGTTCTATTGAGGATGATAGTTCCGATTTAATATATTAAAAGTAGGCAGAATTTGTACAGTACAGAATTGTCTGTATGTATGTATGTATGTGTGCGAGGAAATGAAGCCAACGCACATTGTCCGCCATTTAAAGAACTGTGAAAATTTTTCCGTATGCAAAAATGATCTGTTTTCTGTCAAAAACAACACAAGGCACTACTGCACGCATTATTCTGCATATTGACAATGAAATTCCATGTTTTTAACACACAAATATCAAGTATTTTTAACTATCTTTCAAGAGCGAGCCTTTTACCTAACATTTCAGATCTAGAGATGGAAGAAACATAGAGCGATCATCGATATATCGATGTATTGCAACTGCTCAAACACTGTGATTTGCTTGTGGTTTTCTTAAGCATTGTTCACTGTTTGTGACATTTTGTTAAAATATGTTATTGAAAAATTGCTAATTTAGATTTGTATCATTGAAAATATTAAACATTTTTCTGAACTAAAATTTAAAAATTAAAACATGAACAATTTTTAATAGATTTATATAATAAAAAATAAATATGTATCTTATTATTTTATATATTAAAACTTAGATTACATTTTTAATTCGTAAATAACTCGAATTACAATAAATTAAAATCGGATTCTTGGAGCTTGTAACCGTCGCTGTTTTGTCGTCTCTAGTTCTGAACATTACTGTGTACAGTCGACCAATCACAGCGACTCTTTTATTTTTCGGTGTCGCTAGCGACATCTGTCGGTCGGCTTATGCACAAAATTTGTAATGGTTGCACAAGAGATATCGGTAACATTGCTATCGATATTTACATTAAATCGTTATGACTGCTGCATTTTAAATTCTGGCATCGGCCGTTGAGATTTAAATATGTTGAAATAAAAGCTGCTTCACGTAATTTAAGAGTTCGCTTGTTCACTCGTGTAGGGAAAACATACACAAATTCAAATCTTTTATAAGGAATCATTGATTATACGCAGAGTTGCTTTATAGAAGTTCTTGATTTTGTAGCCCTGTATACATAGATATCTTATCAGCTACACCAACCGACCGATACAATGGCAGAATGCGGACTGTTTATTCGCTAGTATTAATTTATTAAACAACCTTAGAGGTTGCATTCCTCATAAAAAAAATTTATTCCAGTGAACTTACATATAATTTTTCCACATCTGCGTAAATTCCAGTCAGCATGTAATCGTTTATTAGTACACCAAAGTTTCCTTTTTCCTTAAGGTTTCCATTGCACTGCAACCTAACTAGTGCATTCTTTAAGGTTTCGTCACACACATATGAGTGTTCCCATTATAAAGGCTCTCACAGGTTCGTGAAAATCATATTTCGCAGAAATTGATTTGGTATGAAGAACGTGGGAAACAATCTGCTACCAGTGCCCTTACACATTAACCTGACGTCATGTGCTTTATATTGATAGCACTAAAAGAGAGAAAAGCTCTCACCTGCTCAAATTTTTATTGATAAGATAAATTCATATCTCTTTATTTGAACCACATACAATTTTCTTGTTTACATACTCGTCGTCTCATCGAGTATGCAATACTCAATACTGTGAACCAATTTAGGGGCTTAAATTCCATGTTTCCTAATTTTATATTTAATGTGGGTCATTTAATCCGTTTTATTCGTTTTTAATGTAGATTAATAAAATATAAAAAATGAATGTATGGTATTGGAGAATCATTCTGACGCTCATAAGTTTAAAGGCGTCCTGGAGCTATTCAGAGGCTGCGGAACATGACACCAATGGGTCAGTGAATTTGAATGAATTAAATACGCCAAGGTAAATAGCCTTATAATGGTTTATGTTATTTTATATATTTTATAACCCTTTGGCTTAATTTCAGTATACATCTGAATAGTACAGTAAGTCCCATGTCCAATGATGTTTTGGATGGTCCACTTTCCACCGCTATTGCGAACGGAAGCTCTCCGACAGAACGGGCTATAACTACAACAACAAGCAATAAGCTTCAAACCGTCGACGTTTCTTCTCAAAAAGCAGCCGAGCCCGCCGATTGTTCGCAGCGTGAAAAATATAGGACACAGCCTATAGCAAAAGATTCGTCACGTTTGAGAAAATGCTGTCCACATGGAGAAAATTTGGACATATATCGTGAAAACCAAAGCGATTCAATGTGCGACAGCGCCGTAGTAAATTTTGAACCGACGATAATAACCGCAGTTCTGTTTGATAACTGTATAGAGGATCTGGAAATTCCGACTGCTCTATCTTATGAGATTGGCAATCCCTGCAACAGGTATGAAAATAATTGAGATAAAAAAAGACCACTTATTGAGTTAGGCTTATCCGTTTTTGAGTCAAATATTTATATAAAATATTTGTAACTCTATGAAGCCTCCATTAGTTTTTAGATTTCTTTAATATCCGATAAAGAAAGAATTTTACTTTAAGTTTAGCTCGCTTCAATATGACGATCAAGAGGACGCTTTCTTCGTGCTGCAAGACGGGTCTTTGTTAATTATTGACAAGTTTGGCAACGAATCATATACAGTCGAACACAATTACTGTCTTGATATTGATAAGTCGGGAAATTTGTTTGCCTTCACGTGCGTTACACAAGTTGAAGAACAAATTGCATTCGCCAAGGTGAGTAACATAATGTTATACAATTTAATAAATCAAAACTTATTCACGAAGTACTTTTTATTGAAGGTAATTTTCGTTGCTGTTTTAATGCTAATATCGATGCCATGTCTGCTACTAGTCAGCTACTTGCACATGACACTTCGCCTCTTGCGGAATCTACATGGCCTTTCCCTAAGTTTGATGTCTCTGTGCCTGGCATCAGGATACTTTGTGCACTCTGTTGTGCACATCTACGGAATATCGAACACTGGATTTATTGGCTATGTCATACAGTTCTTCATTTTAAGCTACTTCTTCTGGTATTTATGTATATGCTTCAACGTTCTTTTGAATGTGTGGTACAAGTTGCCTTGCTGCATACAGCTGACAAAGACCTGGGCAACGATTAACTTTGCGTGCTATTGTATTTTGGCTTTCACTGGACCGGCTACAATAGTGGCCATGACAATCCAAAAGGGATTGCCAGGAATGCCGTCATACTTTCTGCAGGGTCTTACGGAATCTATACGCGATTCTCAGCGTTACTTCATACCTCCAGTTTCTACCGTATTATTTCTCAGTTTCTTAGTAAGTTTGTTGGTTCTAAAAAAATAAACACACTTATTCGCCGTACCGTATTTCCCCTAGATCAACATCATATCGTTCTTTGGTTTTCAACGCATTAACGGATATGCCAAGGCTGAAAATGAAGGGAGTTATCATGGCCAAAACAGTGCAAGGTTTGATCAGCAGAAATACGAAGATGTAAAAAAGGAGTAAGTGCAACTGAGTGTTTTCAATTTCGCAAATCCAAACAATTAATGTTTTTGATTTTCTCTAAACTTTAAACAGTGCCAAATGCGTCAGTCTCCTTGGAATAATTATGGTCATAAGTTGGCTTCTCGAAATAGTTACTTTCTACTCTGGCTCCAAATCGAATTACCTGTTACTCTGCGACATGGTAAATGGCCTCCAGGGAGTTTGGGTATTGCTTATTTTCCTTGTTGTACGTAGGCGCCGCACTATTATTTTACGGTGGTGGTATGATCGGGGCTCGCATGAAATTGGAGGTACCGAGCTGCAAGCACTAAGTAAGAATAACAATCCTACATGATTCAATTTTTATGTATGCGACTTGTAAATTTGGTTCGAGGTGACTAAGGTTGAAAGGAATGTTAGCGATAAGACGTTTAAGATAATGCTTGCCGAATCCCTTCTGTGAACTTACTTTTAAAGTAACAATGCATTATTTTTAAGATACACATAACAAAGACAACGGCAAGATAACACATAAGTATGCATACAAATGGTTTATTTAAACTTCTAAATAAATATTAAATGTTTGTCGTCTTATATGGTCATATAAAGTTAAATAGTCCATTTATTGTAAGAATTGTTTACCATCTATGCTACTATACTAATATTCCAATGATCCAAACCAAAATGAGCCTTTGTATATATTTTGTTAGTGGATTGCGAATGTTTTGTTTAAACAAGATAGGGAGAGAACGTTGTTGCTTACGTTTTCTTCTACGTAGTGGCGATTTCATCATAAGAATAATTGTGTATTTACATGTTATATGCTACGTATATGGGATCCAACTGGTCGGCCAGAAAGCCGTCTCGTAAATGCATCCGTTGCTTTTCGCCACGACTGTTGATAGGCACCACACCTGGAAACAAATCGTTATTAAAAATCATCTGCACGTCGTCGATGCTTTGATACGCTGCGATGTTCGACAGCGACACAAACCTGGATCAACAACCACAACAACTCCTACAATAAGCTGATGATCTTCTAATACTGTGTTTGTGACCAAGGGAACCAAGTCCAAAGCTTCAGATTCATTGCCATCCAACTCGACAACTACCACCAGCAAATTAGTCCAGGTGAAAACGGCGCTACAAAAGAACAAATTTTGTATTATTCTTGCTTTTGAGAACAAATACATATGTTTCTTTCCTTACCTCTCGGCAATTTTTTTGTGACAGCGCATCACCGAATTTTCAATGTCAATTGGATGATAGTTCATTCCACGTAAAGAGATCACTTCGTCAACGGCTCCGACCACATACACTGCATCGTGTAGTTCTTGATCATTCGAACTGCCTGCACCGCCTATTATGCTGTGCTCCGAATTTCCGCCCAACGAAGCATTCGAGAAGTTTAATTGAAGCTGGCTTATGGAATTTAGGGACTCAGTATCGCTGTCGCGACTCGCCACACTTGGTGTGGTCTCGTCTAGTAACGAGGCTGCTTGTGAGCATTCGGTGCGTCGCAAGAATCCCAAATATCCGGTACGTGCATACAGCTCAGAAGTAGCCCCGGTCACTAGCTTCGCGTTGAAGTGGTCATTGTAGTCAGTTTCGTCTCCATAAATTGTAAAGTATCCGTTTGCATTATGTGGAGCTTGAACCTAGCAAAAAGATTAAGAGTACATTAGTCGTGGACAAAAATGTTGGTTGAGGCTCCTGAATGATTACCCAAATTTCACCCAAATGCGAGTCGCCACAGTGACCCTTGGTATCGGGATTAGCAATAATGACTTTTACGCCCGGCAGCAGTTTTCCCGATTCGATTACGCACAGTGAATTTGGCGCACCCCGCTCCACCAGCGCCACACGGTTGTTTCGCAGTGCCCTCATATCCACGTACACCTGGGCACTCTCCGCAGAGCTAGCTCCTTGCACACAAATGGCTGGATTCACCCGACATCCGAACGAAGTGGACACACATCGAGTGTTCAAGCCTAGAGCTTGGAATAGCTTACAGAACTGCTGAGTCAGCTGCACTCTGGGGCGCTCCTCCGCAACCACAACACACGTTCGCACGCAGCGCAAGTCAATGTTCCGCTGCTTGAGGGAGGGTATGGAGTTACTTAGTGCTTTGGTGCACAGTTCAATTACTCCGTATGAGCAGAAGGTGTCGCGAACTCGATGTTGTGAGAGCGTTGACAGCCACAGGCTGGGATTAGCTTCCACTTCGTAGGGCGCGATAAGTATTGAGTGGTGGCCACTGTATACGCCTATGAGAGTCCACATCACAAACCCAAGACCGCAGTAGGGGTCCAAACATAATGCAACATGGCGAGAGGGATACAGCTCACAAGCCAATTTTAAACTGGCACACAGACTAGAGAGAGATCTATTGGAATACAAAAAGTTAGTGCACATTTCGTTTTGTTCCGATTCGTATGTAAATACCGATGCGTTATATTGACACCACTAAGACGTCCACAGGTTGACACACTGAAGTCCAGATAAGCGCTTGAGTCAAAGGAGACCGTGGCGATGCCGGCATATTTGCGTTTCGGGTTGTCATCTATATCTAAAATAGGTGGCCATGTCTTTGGGTCTATCGAAGTGGCCGCCTCTCTTGATTTTAGTAACTTAATAATCGGTTGTATGGAGAGCACGATTCCGCTCTTTGAGACATCAACAATCATGCGAACAGTTGGTAACGTAGTATTCAAATTTTGCGGGTGCGGAGGTCTTATGGTGATTGGTATGGCCCCCAAATACAAGCATCCATAGAACGCGCACAGTAAGTCCAGACCGGGTGGAAAAATAAGCGCTAGAAAAGAAAAGTTTATTTCAATTTTAGAAAACAAAAGAAAAATTACGAAAACGGATTCTTACCAACATGATCGCCTGCCTCAATTCTTCCTCTTTCTTGTAAGAGCGCCGCTATCTTCTCCGCGCGTTTATGCAACTCGGAGCATGTAAGAGTTTTGGCAATGGCACCTAGAAAAAAAACCATTAGAATTCGGAATCGCAAAGTTATTTGGTAGAGAAAACAACTTACCCTTGGAATTCAGCAGTGTGAATATAATGTGATCGGGAGAAGTGTTTGCACGCCAACGAAGTACGCCCGTTATGAGTTGAGGCTGTTTTAATAGATTGGGAATTTAGAGCTAAAAATTATGCCTTACTCGATACAGAGATATTTTACCAACCTTACGCTCACAGTCTTCGGCCAATCCAACATCTCTTCCGTGGGCTTCAGCCAGACGATTACCTTGCACTAAATTGCCAACCATCACGGAGGCTGGTCCTACACCCGTGTCTGTAATACCACATCCAGATGATGAGCTTAATTTTGCGGCAGTTTGCACACCTTTTTTGTTTTTTTGGGGATGGTTAGTATTAGTTGAATGATTTGTCGATTTTTACAGGGATTCATTACGAAAATGATTATTGTAAGCGATAATTAGTTATGTTGGCATTGTGTTTGTCGATATTATACAGTGTCGTTATTTTTGTTTTTCGGGTGAGTGTTGTTGTGGTCATAGAAGTAATCGCAGCATTGTTGTAGTGTTGTTGGTGGTTAAAAATAGAGGAAAGCAATATTTGTATTTTATTAAGGTAACGAAAGCACAGAGAGTCCAACGAGCCAATTATTTAAACAAATACAATTCAATCAAAGTCACGCAGAGAACTTACCTTGATGCAACTCCCGTGGCTTTGGTAGATTCGTAACACATGTGTGGGGACACATCAGCACATTCGCTGGGTGCAGCGATCCCTCCAGGAATCTGCGCCTTGCCTCACACAAGTGTATGCCTCCGAGCGGAGTCTTGGGCAAATGATTGGGCGGCACCAAAGCCAGACAATAAATGCCAACTTGATGGATGGAATCCACTGCCTGAAGAACGCGTGACATCCACTGGAAACTCTCCTCCTCAGAACAATCGGGGCGCTGCTCCGCGATAACACACACGCGTTCGTCGCGAAGCACCTTAATGCTAAACACGGCTATCCGTCCTCGGTAAATAAAGCGCATTGGCTCCACCGCTAATACTGTGGCTATAATGTCGTCTGCATTATGCTTTCGACCTGTAACCGTCATGAGGCCATCGCGGGAACCACACACGAACACCAAGCCTCCAGGACCCAGGAAACCAAGAAGTCCCGAACGCACATAAAATTCCTCGCCAATCGATTTTGAAATCACATTTACCGTGCCATTTCCATCTTTCGATGGCTCGAATTCCTCAATTAAGGGTTGAACTTTGAAAGTGGAATTCGTCATGCCATCGAGGCCGAAGTAGCTGGCGCTTGTGGAGCCACTGGTAACGCATATTTCGCCAACTTGGTCGGTCTTACAAAGCACTGGAACTCCCTCTGAACGCACCACTACCATTTGTGCTGCAGGCATAACCTGACCGCAGTCCTGAAGTGTTAGCGACGTAAGTGAATCTTCACTGTCCACTCTCACTACTCCGTGTGAAAGGGCTGCCATGGAGAGTACACCGCGTCCTGTGGCGGACGGGCTGAAGCCGCAGGATCCACGACCAGGACGACGAAGAGAAACTGTAAACACTTCCGAGCTGCTTGCACATGGACAAATGGCATCTGAGCGTAATCCTTTGGTTTGAAAAACACTAAGGAACTGGTCACAAGATGAAAGTGACCAGGGGTTTGCGCCATCGGCCACCAATAACATTCGCAGTGATGAAAGCGATATATCCTTATGGTCTTTCGTAGCTAGCAAGCCCCAATGCAAGTCTCTACTCTTAACCAGGCAACAAGAAGCCCGATGCTTGGTTATTAACTGCATCCAGCTAGAGGGGCGCAACTTCATCAAGGCATAGGGTATGAAAATGACGTGCATACCGTTCATTACTGATGTCAAAACAGCATGCCATAGTCCAACTTCACGCTTAAAATCCAAAACACAGACAATGGTCTCGCCCTCCGTGTAGTGGCAGGCCATCGTCAGAGCCCGGCAATGGTTGATCATAGACACACGCGTTACAGTGACACCTAGAAGATATAAATCATTTGTACACCTGCTTGTGGCGAAAACGATGTCTCTACCTACCCATAACACTGCCTTCCTTGTCAGTCGTGTATTCTATATAAGCTGCGGCCGAATCATCGACCCGTAAATTGCCCACATTAAATTCCTTGGGTGGCTTGGGTAAATGCTCAGTGACAAACCATTGCAGTCGCGGCCAACCCTTCAATTTCGCTATTTCCCCGGTAGTCGTGGATTTTGGAAGACCTTTTAGGCACGCCTCTGAGGTTAGAGCCACAGTTATGCCGCAGGAGCTCAACAAGAATCCCACTTGCTGAGGCGGTGTATCCGAACTAGAAAGTGGCAGCTCTATTGGCAGGGGCACCAAGCCCCGAAACATGCAGCCGTACCAGGCTGTAATAAAACTGAAAGCGATTCATGATTAGTTTTATCAGCACTAAGAACTCTAGTCATTTACCAACCTCAACGGATCATTATTAGGATAAACCAAAGCTACTCGATCGCCTGGCTTAAGGGTTACTTGCTCGGGACCCTTGCTGAATATTTTAGTGGACAACGCGAATGCAATTTTTTGTGCTCGTGACAGCAGCTTGCCGTATGTCAAGGTGGTTGTTATTTTGCCATTAGGATCAAGGACCGTAGCCATGGGGCTTTTAAAGGAATTCGTGCCATAACGTTGAAGTGCGCATTCCAGAGATCGCGGAAGACCGGCCGGAATGGACAGCTGCTCGCCCTGTACGGGAGTCATTGTGCTACCCTCGGGTTTCGGAGCATTTGGGTCCTTGGTGTTGGCAGCAATCTCAAGCTCAATGTCGTTGTCTTCGTAGAACTCGGGAAGAGGTCTTCGCTTTGGTCTCTTTAGAGTGTTCAGGAGTTGTTGGATTTTGGCTGACACTTTCCACTTTCCATTGGCGTCGGTTTCGCTCAGTTCATTTTGAGATACGTTCACATATCGAGTAACCCTGTCTGCGGCACGATGGGCATTGTTGAACTGTGTTATGTCAGGAGCGTTGTCTAGAGAAAAAGCAACAATTTATGCATTACAATTCGAGATTAACCGCACTCAGAGATGCATTGCAGTTAAATTTAGTTAAATGGGCGAGACCCTTTTGTAATTTGCTAATGGACACAAGCAGTGGCATTCGTTAGTACAAGCTCACAGCATTGCTAATCAACTCCATTGCGCCGAGTCCAGCAACTGGTTGGATTGCATTGTGTATTCAATTACTTACAGTGCTTCTGCTTGAAAGCTTTGTCAGAAAAGTCATTCTCTCGCTTATATGCAATGGGAGGCGAGTCCGTGCTCGAAGTGTCAGATGTAGGCTGCGCAAAAAAAACAAATTCTACTATTAAATTGGATTCTTCCAAAAAGTAACAGCAGCACCATCTAGTAATTGACATTTTTTATAATAACTACTAAAGGTACTCACAAGTGGCGGCAAGACCTGCGGTGGCCGTCGCTCTGGGGCACTATTCGATGATGTGTATTTCTGAATTGGCGCTGGGGTCTGCTTTGCATCAAGCCTTGAATGCTGCTGTGAGCTCATCGATGATTCACGAACTGGTGGCTTTATAATAGGTTCGGGGGGAAGAATGCTGTTGCTTATGTGGTCACGCGGGTAGTTGTACTCCTTGTCGGGGGAAATGGTTTCCTCGGGTATGGACTCGTCATCTGTCGATGAGTCCAGCTCATCATTGCACCCGGGGCTTCGGTTGAGGACAGATGTGCGCTTCGAAGGCATGGGAAGGCTGGGCTTTGGTCGACCTTTGAGAGCTGCTAGGGCCTGCTGTACAGCCTCCTGTCGTACCTCTGCGAATTAAAAGGAAGTTCCAGTCGGTCGGAAGTCATTGGTCGGAGCCTGCTATTTACCCGAATGATAGCGTTTCTCATTGTGCGTTACTTTTCGCTGTGTGCGTCGTTGCCGATTTTGACTATTATTTGACGATGACAGAGCCTGACTTGCGAAACCACTGGGCTCGCGTGTGTTCTGGTATCCGGGATCGCCGACTGCTCCGCCTTGTGGGCGCATGTTCTCGTAGCCGGAAGCACCGACATTTCCCCCCTGAGCCGTCGATGACGAGTTCACGGTGGATGACTGGTGGTGGTCAATCTTTTTGGAGTGTCTTTGCTGTGAAGAGGATAGGGACGGTACTTCGGTCACATAGCTATAGCCCTCGCTAGAAACTACAACTCCGTCGTTGTTGATGTTTCCGTGGCTATGGCTGTTGCTGTTGTTGGCATCTTTAACGTTGTAATATGGCGGTGGCGGCGTACTCTTCGCCTTCTCGACTGACCATGAAAGTAGGCAGAATATGAGCACTCGCATAAAAATAAACTTAAAAACTCACATACCTTCATGTTTTTTCAGAAACGGCTGCAAGAGCTTTGCACGCTTCTTTTCATAGCCCTTCTGCGTTATGTCGCCTGAAAAAGGAGACGAAATTGTTGCTTTTTTAACAGTTTCATTATTTGTTGATAGAGATTTAATTCCCCATTGAACGCACTTATGAATACGTACCCCCACACTTTTCTTTTAATTGGTGTGTGTCTGTGTGAGAAGGCCTTTTCGAATGAAAAGCTAGAGACAGAACTTTAATGGGCAAAAGTATGACAGATACAAGTTTTATCTGTGTATCAGGCCTAAGGCCAATTCAATTTGTAACATTTTTGCACAGGCAAGGATCATCTTTACTTAACTTACGGAATTTAATTTCACGCAATTGTTTGTATTCTTCGCGAGCATGCAGAATATAAAAAATGAGTATACCTTCCGACAACTCCAAATCCAATTCGGCGAGCTTCTCACGAATGTAGCCGGGCAACGAGGTAGGATGCTCCATGACCAAAGAGTTGGAAGTGGCTTTAAAATTGTATTTTTCCTCTTCCCTTATAGGCGTTGAACTTTTAGTTGGGCGCAGCACACACACATTCACACACACCCAGGCTGAGACACCGCTACTTTCCCACTTTACAGTCAAAAATCGATCGATGTGCCACTCATTTTAATTCACATTTTGCCGTCCCAAACTTATAGACCTGCAGCTCCAGCAGTGCCAGTGCTCCAATGCGAAGCCGAGATATGCTTTTCCAAACACTATTACTAATTTGCACAAGAAAAGTAAACAAAGAAAAAGTAGCAGTACAAATCGATTTTATGATGTGCCTAGCGAAAATTTTGATAACTGTCTTAGCGCAAGCATGTATTGCGTTGATATCGATGGCCCACAAGCCATCGATGATTGTGAAAATACGGGTTCTTTGTGTAAAGAGCACAAATGGCAGCATCTATGCTCCGACTATTGAGACCTTTCTGTTGATTAATTATTCGCACCAAGTTGATTCTTTTTCTAGGTATTAACTCTATTCGGCGTTTTCCCGTTTATGCACATCATCGATTACAGTGTCATCGATAGTTTGCCATCTGTTATTGAAAAATATGGAGTCTATTTAAACCGCGCGCTGTTAGTATTTAATAAAAGATTTGGATTTTGCTGATAAGAAAAATGTACAAGAGGAAGGTTTAGGCCAGCTGTCCTGCATATTTACACATATAATGATGCAATAAAAGTCTGCATATCAGCGGCGAATAAATTCAGTCATTAAGGAGACAGCTCCGGTCGTAACAGTGTTTAGACGGTAATGTTATACTTATCACATTCAGGGCGGCCGCAGACAAGCGGTTCATTACAAACGATAGTAAATTGCACGGACTCGGTTTTATAAAAAATTATTTAATTGTATTTACTCATTAATGCAAAAACAGTTTACAATAACATAAATCTGCAAAATTAAGAGACATTTTGAGGTTTACACAATTTTCTCGTCGCATCCGCATGTTATAATTATTGTTTATGGGAAGGACAAACGCTTATTAAAGGTCGAATTGCTGCTAGGTTGTGTCAAATATTTATTTAAAGGATCATGATCATTATTGAAAAAAATGGAAATCCAAGTAATTAGTAATAATTTGCGAGCTGCTTAAAGCATACAAAAAGTGTACTGTACTGTGTTCTTCCATGCCATTGCTCAGATGTATGTATGTTTTCCAATGTGGTATATGCATCATATATATTGGTGTGTATAGATAGAATTAGTAATTTCATATTTTTTAAGTTGTTGCTTCTTGTTATGTATATAAAGGGCGGGTATGTGGCAGACAAACATTTCGGCTAGCAACGCGCTCCACGCCACAGGCCTACTCCTATTGTATAGCCATCTTTTAGCGGAACTCGGGCGCATCATCCTGTGTAATGTCGCCGTACTTCCAGATGGCTAGATGCGCGGCTAGTGCTGCCTCCTGCGCGACCCTGTACTGGTCGACAAGGTCCTTGAGCTTGCGCTCACGGCGTTTCTCGGCCAATACCAAGCCTTCGGCAACAAGCTGCTTCCCAAAGTCGACCTTGGTAGTTGGATCATGTAGCGTGGCCAAGTTTGGCGACCCAGCCACCTTTAGCTCCACGTTGAGCTGCACCTTGTGGTTCAACACGTCTTCGGAAAAGGCACGGAGAGCCTCTTCTTTGTCTTCGTTGTCTGTTGGCAGAGAGACTAAGGCCAGCGCGTACTCAGTGGCGTACGGTTTCTCGCTGCTGAAGGCGGGAGGCAATGCGGCCAAACGGCTAGTCGGCAGAGTCTGAAAAATAAAAAGGATTCGTCAGACCACATGCTAAATTCAAACAGAAACTAATGTTTGTGTGGCTAGTGTGTTTGTGTTGCAACTCGAGGACATTTGTAGAAGCATGCCTTGAACGCCCCCAGCTACTGTGAGCTCTCTCCTCGCACGTACGGAAAGCAGCTTCTATTGACATTGGATACTCCAAAAAATATGGGACATCCTTTGTGCGTTCGAAGAGAATCCCATACAGTTCGGAAAAAGAACACATTTGTCGTAGCTGAAGGGTTTGGGTACGCACTCATGCTACACATGACAGTCAAACGAGAAGCATATTTTTGGTATAGCAAGCTTATGACTCATGCGTTTCACTTCAAGCCAGAAACGGATCTAAGGAGCTTGCAGAATTAGTACGTCTACATTTTCGACCTACACATACCTCCTTGTTGCCGTAATCGATGTACAGGACGGTGGCGTTGCTGCCCTGGACTCGCTCCACCTTGGCGCGGTACCACTGATTATCGAGAGTGAACTGGGCGGCCACAAGGTCGCCGCGCTTGGCGGTGTACGATCCAGCGATGGGAGGATTGGACTGGAAGTCGGCGTGAAGCTTGCTCATCAGAGTTTCGAGCTTAGATCCATTCTCCACAGACTGCGCATAGAATGTTAGAGTTTCGGTAATCTCTGTAACAATCACGTTTTCGTAGTTGACTTTGCGCTCCACTACGACCTTGTCTTCCTTCTCCTCTTCAACGACAGTTTTCTCCTCAGGCACTTGTTCCACATAGTTGGCCCAGATGTTCTTCTTGGCGGCCTTGGCACGGTCTTCGGCACTCTTCAACACTCGGAAGTACTCCGATTTTTCGGCACTGAAGTGCACTTCCGCCAAACCTTCTTCCACAAGTGCAACCGACAGATTGGCACCGGTGTCCGTCCATAGCCACCCAATCACTGAGGAACCAGCCTTGTCGGTGGTATCGATATGCACGGAGACGTCGCGTTGCAACACACGCTCCCGTGTAAAGGTCAGAGCTTCGTCGCCAAAGGGTTCTCCATCTTGGGCAGGTACTCCATTTAGCGCCGGGCGGGAAGAGCGCGGACACGAAATACCAGCCAAAAGGAATGTAACCAAGCAGCTGTCCTTTGGCACAAACAGACGTAGGCGCGATCCGCTGGCGACGAACTCAACGATGGCTTCAGAGCGCAGGGCGCGCTGCCACGAAGGCAAATACTGGACCTTAATTCGGGAATGGTCAACAGTCAGATCGTTAACGCGCAGCGTCGCATTTTCCTTCTTCGCATGCAGACCCTTCAGGCCCTTTATAGCTTGCTGTTCGGCAGCAATAAGTTGATCGTAAGCGGATGATCTCTGATCGTCGTCCTGGCGGTAGCGTACACACGTTGCCAAGCCCTTAGCCACCATAGCCTCGGCCACATTCTGCCCACCAATCAACACAGTGTAGCAGTACTTCTCAGGGAAATTCTCGCGAGGCGGCGAGATGTAATCCAGATTGCACTGAACCTTCTTGTTAATAAGCTTCTTTCGCAGAAACTCGCGGGCATCAAACATGTGCGGGATCTCGTAGAGGGGCCGGTAGTTCTTTCCGCGCGGCGGGGCCTTTACTATTTCCTCGCCGTCCGTTCCAACCACCGCCCGCTGGTCTCGCGGTGGTCTTATGGAGGAGAAGAAGACCTTCTTTACCTGGCCGTTCGAAAGGCGTACGTTGATGGCGTCGCCGTTGAAGACCTCAACGACGCTGCCGGTAAAGTCCTTCTCCTTCGAGTTGAAAGCGGGAGTTTTGGCTTGATAGTCTTGCCATTGTCGGATGCGTTTCTCCTTGGCAATGCGCTCAGCAGCACGAAGTTTATCAGCGCCTAAAAATTGGACCAGAAAAGGGAATTTATTATATAAATTTAAACGCATTAATTCACGTCCAATTGCGGAAAAAAACAATGTTGACGGGGTGAAATGAACGCAGCAACCATTAACATATGTCGCTGCATTCTTGGAGTCCGTCTTTGATTTAGCAACCGTTTGCAAACAGTGAACAGCACAACAAAAGGTAATTACCCAATTCGGTGCTGAGCTGTGCAAACAAGCTGCGGGCTTGGTTTTCCAAGTGCATCAAACCAAACTCTTATTTATGAAAAAGCTTGGCAAACATTACTTAAAACTCACCAGTCTTCATAACGGCCATGGACCAGTCCACACACTTGGCAAGTCCCTCACGCAGAAGCGACTCCGCAATGTTGCCCTTCGGGTACAAAATCGACCCAATGAAGTTAGAGTTGTTTACCGATTCCAGCCGGATTTCCACATCACGTTGCAGCAGGCGAGTCTCCACATAGTAACGGGCCTCGTCAGCAAAAGGCACCTTCACACTCAGGTCGGGCTTACCGTCAGCATCCAACTTGACACCAGGACACCGAATGCCCGAAATCATAAGCGTGATGTAGTGGAAGTCAGGCAGCAGGAATGCGCGGACGGTGGAACCATCGCGCACGTGCTCGATGATGGCCTTAACTGGCTTTCCTTCGTAGATATCTACCAAATGAGCAGGATTCTCGTGGGCCCACTTGATGTTGCGCACCTTTTCGGCAGGACTTGTGTTGGACGCCCACTTCCCACGGCCAGCAGCTCGTGCCTGGTCCTCCAACTCGATCAAGGTCTGCTGCTCAGCTGTCGGCCGACCCTCGCGGCGCACGGACACCAGACCCTCGCGGACAATCGACTCGACCACATTCTCGCCAGACTCCTTGTCCTTGCCGATCCACACAAATCCGTACTCCCGATTCGAGTTGGCGGGCTTATCAAACGTGAAGGTCACTTCAACGCCGATCAACTTCTTCCGCAGGAACTCGCGCGACTCCCAGGCCCAGGGCTCATCTTTGGTCTCGTCACCGCCAGCGCCGGGACGACGGGCCAACTTGGGGGCCAGAACATGGGAGAAGGTGATTTGTTTCTCCGGAGGCGGGGCACCCTTGGTGGCGCGGATGACTACCGTATCACCGGAAAGAACCTGCAAAGTGCGGGAGGTTATAAATCTGAGGTAGAGTGAGGTTAAAACAAAATGCACGTGCGAGCTGGCTAGAGGTGGCAGAAGATCGATGTACCTATCGCAAGCCGACGAAAATCCCTATCGATGGATAAACGCAATAAATAGAATGCCTGCATACATATGTTTGTATATATGTACATAGAGTTCGTTAAAATGTAAAATTCAAATATATACATGCTTTCGAGCAATTTAAACATAAATAAAAATTTAATTTAGTAAAAACACGTGCCGTTGTTTCTTTAGTTAGTATATATTATGCCGCATTGCCGTATTAAAACGGAGCGGATAGATAAGGACCGGTCATCCGATTTGTGCAGATGGACAAATGGAATTTGGGAAATACGCGGCCATACTCAAAGAGGCCTCTATCCAAACCGGTTTAGGGTGTATAAATATTTCGATTGTCCAAGCAGCAATACCTGCGAGCGTACGTGGGCAATCTGCTTGGATTTAAATATGTATAGGACTCCGGGGCCGGGGTTTTGTAAATAATCCCGCATTTTTGTTACAATTCAAAGAGCGGAAAAATAGTTGGGGGAAGGGAGGTGTAGGGCGTAGGCTTTTACCTACGATAGATCAACAGGTTTTTTGAGAAGCGCCGAAGCAATGGCAGGCCGAATTTGTGTCGAGACTGTTTCCAGGCTGCCAACGTCAGCAAGCCGGATTGTGGCAATACTTTGCAATCATTTTCCGGCAATTGATAATTGTTATCATATCCGCACCAACGCGGACAAAAGTCCATCGAGCTGACTGAAAATGACAACCAAACAGGATGAATGTCAGCCAACATGCACATAGCTTGACGAAGAGGTTGAATTTCGATTGCCCACAACAAATTACATCCATAAATAAGAGCAGAACCCTGTCTATATCTTTTAGAAGGCGTCTGTACCAATGAGGTTAGAGACGAACGTCGTTCGGCGCACCAGCAATTCCCGGCACCTCTTCTAATGACTTGGGAGGCAGGAAAAGGAATGACGAAATGCCGGCAAATAATCCTGATGACGTGACTGTGGTACGCGGCCACCGCCCCCCGCTCAAGTCCAAATAACACAGACCAAGACACCGGGCCGAAGAAAATCTGCCAGCTTGGCACCTTCGATAACTTTCATTTCTTTGGGCAAGAGTGTGCAACGTGTCACACACACGCACTGAGTCTATACGCGCGTCTCTTTCGCACTTGTCAGAGTTGCACTCGGCTGCCTGGCACTCCGCCGCGATTGCCACGCTGATGAAAGATAATACATTTCACTTTCCAATGTCCACCGGGGCCGCTGCCCATTCGACCCCACAGAGTTTGTGACCACAATGTACTTACTTGCTTCACGATGCCGGATAAAGACTTGGCTGGAGCTGGCGCCGCTCCGTCTTTCGCTGCTCCGGCAGATGTCGCGCTGTTTGCGGTTGCCATTTTCTCGTTCGAATGCGGGTGAGGTTACTAGCAAAGGGCCGTTGCACTGAGCTTTAATAGCGGATTATTTTACGTTGATTTCGGGGTTCCACACCGTTCCAACCTAATTAAGTTTTTTCAGCAGAAGATTTTTTGACCAGAAGCTAGAGCTGCGAAAACACCGATGTTACTGTAGGTCCTATCGATGTTTCTAGGAAGGGCAATACATCGATAGTTATTTTTCCATAACCGATGTTTTCATCGATATATTTAGTGCCAGAAAATGATTTATTTTGAATTATCACATAATTCAAAATGGCATTTGGAATGTCTAAACCAAACTAATGTGCAGTGTGAACAATTAAGTCTGTTAAGCCAACAGAATCCAGTGTGCTCACAAGATCTCAGAAAAATCGATATTACTTCAAAACACGCGATATATGTATTGCTATTTTAACATCTTTGTGCCAATATTAGTTCCTCGACATCTGGTCACACTTAAATCGCTTATGAAGGCTGACAACGGCGTTGCCATACTTACCGAGGGAAAACAAAATGCCATAAATATTCTTTGTATACAATTAAGTACCTTCCTTCAAATTTACAACTTTAAAATGCGTATTACCTAAACAGTGGCTGCCCCTGGCGGAGCAATAACTATTTTTTGTTTACCCAAAATGACCTAGTAAAATACCACAGGCAATTGCAATATTTAGCGCGTTGTCATTTGAATCGAACCATCACTAACGGAACAACAACAAACATCAACAATGAGCCGGCAAAACAAATTGTTCGGCGACAAAGCCTTCGAGCTGCTAAAAGAGTTGGAAAGATCCTCGCAAACTATTCCCGCTTTCGAGGACGACGGCGTGCGTCAGGTGCTGGAGGAGATCAAGGCCATCTTCGAGGAGAACGTGGCGCAGGCTTCCACTTACAACGCTTCAGGGGATCGAAGCCTGTGGCCGCTGCTGAACTACCGGCACGCGGCCTTGCAGCGCAACAAGCGGTGTTTGCTGGCCTACCTCTACGAGCGCGCCAAGCGTATTAAGGCCTTGCGCTGGGAGTTTGGCCCTATTATTCCCGCCGACATCAAGCACGCCCTGTGCGAGCCGGAGGTGCAGTTCTTCAACAACTACTCCAAGTCTCTGGCGGCATACATGTGCAGTGCCGGGTACAGCCAGGGACAAGGCATTGATCTCACCAACCACTTGCGCCCGCCCAAGTCACTGTACATAGAGGTGCGTTGCATGGAGGACTACGGAAAGTTCGAGCTGGAGGACGGAGAGGTGATCCACCTAAAGAAGAACAGTCAGCACTACCTGCCTCGCGCACAGGTGGAGTCCCTTGTACGACAGGGCATTCTGCAGCACCTATCTTAGGTAGATCGAGATATTTTTATTAATAAACAAATTCACAATCTTCCTCATTTTTGTTTTTGTTTACTGAAATATCGATATATTGAGTGAGCCGCCAAAACATCGGTAATAAATAATCGATTGGCTGCCGCCAGCTGTTCGCCGGCCCATTACGTGATTTCTTATTTTGTAAAAATTAGACAAATTCGGTCAAAATGAATCAAGCTGACATAACAAAACTGGTATCGCAATTGCGAATCGCAGTCAAGCCGAACAAGCGCCACTTGAAGAACCCGGACGGACCGGAGGGGCGGCTGCTGAAGCTACGCAAGACCGTCACTGCGTTGGTGAAGCATGAGCGTATTGAACTCTTCTACAATAGAGCGGACGAGGCTCGTGGATACGCCGAGCTGGTAAGCCCATGCCGAGTCGCTCGCTTTTCTCCCTTTTTATTTTTCCTTTCACATGTGGTTCTTCCTGCAGCTCATCTCCAATGCCATACGGTATGGGGACCGGCACAAGGCCACCATGGAACTGGCTGATTATTGGCTTCTGGAGAAGCAGCTTGTGCACAAGCTCTTCAAAGTACTGGTACCGCGCTATGAAAACTACAATTCGTCCTACACTCGCATGTACAAGGCTCCTCGAGATTATCCTGGCATTTACTACAGACAGTCTGTGCTGGAGCTCAGCGGTAATCCGTACCCCGTCCTTGCTACTGACCACTCACAGAATAGGAATCTGCTGCACAATGTGCTTCTCGACGAGGCAAGGAAAGAGTTCCGACGTAACAAACTGGCCGATTTGGTTAACAGTCAGTAGACATTGTTAGTTTCCAGAATGGCGAGCACCACGTCGTATTGAATACATTTAAGACTCAAAAACCGTTTTATTATAAATGTTTGTATATATCAAAATCGAATGACTCTTTTTGTTAACTCAGTCTCATTCAGCCCTCATTCATGGGGGCTACAGTTTGTTGACATTGCAATGGCTCAAGTAGTCCGATTTCCAATCTATTGTTCAATATAAGAATTGGTCATTGGTCAACGTATGGTGGCTTAATATATTGGCATGCAACTGACCTTTTCCCGTGAGGCATATGTCTCGCAACATTTCACAGTGGCTGTAGAAGAACTGGTGCTCGTTTGTGGCGGTCGCGCAGATGGGCAGAAATGGATCACAGGTGGAAATAGCCTTGCAGGCCGACCCACTGTCAATCACTGGCATAGACACCGACATCGTAAGGGATAGTAGAATGTCCCAGATCAGGAACCAAAACAGGCAAATCTTCCTCTCGGCTGTGCTGACCAAGTTGTGCGTGACGAGCATCTTATGTGATATTGATCGGCTGCTTATACTAGTAATAGCCCATAGCCGGCAGTCAAAGGTTAAGGAGCGGCGCGGCTCTTGCTCTTGCTCTTCTGGTGTTAATCGCGGGATTCGATAAGACTTTTTAGTATATGTATATATATGTACATATGCGCTATATACTTCTTGTCGTTATTTTTCAAAAATTTTTGTCATCCCGTTTGTGTATGTGGTGTGTATTGTCCGCTATTTCACAGATTGTACGCAGCCAAAGTTGCTGCTGACTCGAACGGCTATCCAACAACTGATAGCCACTGAGGGACGGGACCTATGCGCTGATGCATGCTAATTTGCTTCACGTTCCTGAACCCCAAGGGTTGGCATGGAAACGGGAACAGAACACTGGTCTCTGGCCAAAGAATCAATGATAACTTCTACTTTCCACCGGGAGCTTTTGTTCCGGAATTCGGTATGAATGGGGTTGCTCAACTGACTGGAACACCGAACACCGGCTTTGTTCGTTCACATCCACGTTCAGTTCAAACTGTCCCGATTAGTTGATATGTTGCCTACTGCTCGCGGAAAACTGTGGATCCGCCTAAGCAGTCAGATGACTGTTTAATGACTCATACAGCTAGTCTTCACTGAACGCTAAATCCACGACTTCTTAATTTACTTTTGTAATTTAAATCAGTATTTGGGCTTATCGGAAAATACAGCTTCTTGCTTAATTAGTAGGAACTCTCTAACATTAGTTCCTGGGTGCCATAAACATAGTCACTTCTACTGCCTGTTATACCTGCTTTACACTAGGTATATGTAAGTATATATATATATCTTATATATATAGGTCATGTGAATAAAACGAGAACAATCTGTAAATCGATTATCCTGAGCACTGAATTATTTAGCTATAGCAATTTTACATAATTATTAGGGACTTCTCCTCCACATAAAGAAGTTGTACGCTACGTCATCAATTTGTTTGTTGAGGGTGCGGTTGCAGGAGAGACCGATAGCAAGTCCGTCAGCCCGACACCATGTGGGTCTCAGGCGGGTCAGGTGACTTAATTACATTTGCATTATTAAATTTTATGACAGCTGTTGGACTGAATAACGCCTACATACTGACCCCAGGTTGTTGGTTGTTACGGCACCTCGCAGTTCGCAGTCCAAATGAAGCAGAGGGGCCACCGGCCACCGGCGCTATGGCTCTAGCACAGAACCCATTGTTCTCATTGCGCGGCGTACAATGTTCCGCTTTATTCGTTGCCTATTGCCAGCCAACGAGGCAACCCACTTCTAGCTCCATCAGCCCTTGTTGATGGAGTTGGGCCCCAATCACTTGCAGAGTTGAAGTCGGATAAATTGTATATTCATTGAGCAAGGGCATGGGCATGGGATATGTGTGTAATATTTATGAAAGGGTGATTGATGGGATTGGTAATGGCAAATCAGTTCAGGCATCTTTGGCAAGTACATACATATATATATTTCTTGCATATTCAAGGAACACTGCTAATCGCAAATTTAAATGCCGAAACTTATGGGATTTCAGTCAGTTTGCGGATGTTTCAATGAGGGCTAGCGGCAGCAGTGGGCCAGCAGAAGCGGTTGTCAGCTTGGCACACATCGTCCCCGACCCATCGACCACAAATTGCATGTAAATTTGGGTGGGGCTGGGGTTGGCATTACGCCATTACGCGCCTAGCAAAATTGAGCGAGATACCTGCTTTAGGGCCGAAATTGGCAGAGCGTTGTCCACCAATTATCCAGCTGAGCAGGATACTGCGCCAGAGCAAGCCGTGTGACTTTAATAGGGGCATTAGAGATAGCTTTAAAAACTTGCATAAATATCAAGTAAATGCTTCGATTTATCCGCCTTAGGATAAATTCTTAGACGATATGTGTTTATTTTCGCATAGTACAGGCGCAGGCACATGAGAGGAGCAGCCAGGCAACGCAGCATTCAAGATAAAAATAGAATGTTAAGTATTTATATGTAGAACATGCGCAGCTCATTGATAAAAGTCCTGGCGCTGCTGCGCACTCTCTCACTACACACCACAGTTGAGATACGACATACGAAATGCGAGAAAAAACGAGAGAAAGGAGCATAAAATCCTGTAGGATACTATACATGCCGTGGCCTTTATGCTGACGTCCTTATATCTTTCCGTTCAGTTTCGAAGAGTCGTGCAACGAACGCAGTTGATACATCTGTCGCAAAGAGCTTTTCTGCGTCGTGTCTGAGTCTGGAGTTGTTTTGTGTGTATAACTAACGGTTGGTTCCTACTTTGATCGGTTCCAGGCCAGTAAATTATTATTTTACAAACCTGTTCAGCGAAAATGTGTTTTAAATTTGATGTTTGACCAGGGCCCCAACGTCTGGCCTTCAAATAGAGACCATATTTCAAATTTATTCATGGCTCCTCTGCCATTGTGCTGCATAAACGGGCAGGGCTATTGCGTTGCTTTTTTTTTCTCACTGATGAGACGGAAAGGGGTCCTCTCGGTTTAAGGATACATATTAGTTATAAGTTTTTTAAAGCTGAAGCGAAACTCATTTTTCTCAATTTTCAGAGCTACTCTCCGTTTCTATTTTGTTGAATGTATCTGCCATCTTTTCTTTGCTAAGGTATAGGTTTTTCTCTTTCCCTTTTCGCAGTGGGCAGCAGCAGCAGAAGTCGCACCATGAGACATAATTATAACGCGCTTTTACTGGCAACGTTTGTAACATGGTCGGGGGTGTTGTGTAGCACAGCTTGGGGCACCACTGAGGGCCAAGAGACTCCTCTTGCGCTCCCCGTGGCGGAGCAAACCCAGCCCACTACGGCAATTCAAGGAGAGGTTTGGGAGGAAGATGATCACGAAGTCCTCATAAGGAACGAGCGCGGCACCAAGAGCGATGGTGAGTCGAGGACTTATGGAGAGGTCCTTCCCGTGATCTGTCTGTTGAATCTGTCCCAGCGTGGCTGGTCCGATATTGTGGCAGGTGGGTGCAATAATTCTGGGTGCTTCTTGTTCTTTAAGGTTTGTCATGCCGATATGGCAAAAATCCGTGGACTGAATGCGATACGAAAACCAATACTCGCTCTCGAACCTTGACACTGAAGAAGGGTGATCCAGCTTGCGACCAAACGCGCACTATTCAAAAGAAGTGCAAAAAAGGTAACAATGGGCAAAAGGGGCATTAGACCGGGTCCACAGCGTCCTACATCGAGTACTTAACACTTTGTCCCACAGCATGCCGATATGAAAAGGGCTCCTGGTCGGAATGCGCAACTGGACAAATGACTCGGGCTGACAAATTGAAGACGAGCAGTGATCCCTCATGTGAAGCAACCCGCGTTATCAAGAAGAACTGCAAGCCCGGCAAGTCTAAGGACAAGAGTGGCAAAGAGCAGCGTAAGAACAAGGATAAAGGTCAGTTGGCAAGCTCCGAATTTTAGGCACTAAGACAAACAGCCCCTGTCAGTCGACTGCATTCGGGACAATTTTCATAATATGAATAAATAACGGAAAATAGAATGTATACATATTTATTAATTCAAAGATGTTCGTTTTTATTCCTGAGGCTAACACAACTTTCAATATCAAACCCTTCAAACAGTTCACAACAATGATTTCTCCCTTCTCTGTTTCTTGTCATTTCCATGCAGCCGCTCGCAAAGGACGTGTTTAAGTGATTTCGATAATTGATAATTTCAAGTTCCCCATCCCATGTTGGTTTGTGTCTCTTTGTGATGCAAATACTTTAAGTTGAACCTGCCTACTTTTAATATATTTATAACAATGAGAAACAGAAGAGTCGCGATGGCATAACTGCCATTCCATGTCTGCTATGTATACCCGAAATGCATTTTAAGGAAATGCTCATATTGATTAAATGTTGTAGTTTGGTTCTCAGCAAACGACACTTACACTTAATATTAAACGACAGTACGTTCAAGTGTACAACATAATAGCAACTTTGCGGAATTTAACGTATTTATGCAACGCAGAATAAAGAATATATTCATACAATACCATTACCATTACCATTACCATTACCATTACAATACCTACTACATAAATACCTAATTATTTAGTTTATTCAAGTAACGAAAACTAAAAACATAAATCCAACCTCAGTCTACATAAAGCATTTCTGAAATTACAAAACTGGATGGGCAGTTGCCTTATCGAAATAAATATCAATTTTTAAACGCAGCCCCGAAAGTGTGTGACTATGCAGCCCTTTCCATAAATCTAGAGTTGTTCTTTTACATATTAATAACCGTAAACCGTAAATCTAAAAATTAAAAACCAAACATTTAATCTGATTATTGATGTGACATTTTTGCAAGTATCAGCTTCTGTATCTGATCTCAAGTAAACAGAACGATACTGCGGTAAGGGACGATTGATGGACGGTATCAAATTTGTCATTCGCAGATAATAAATTTAAAACACTTAGTGTAAATATTGTAAAAATAAAAATATAAAACCTACTTTAGGAAGAGGAAAGAAAAAGAGTAAGCCCGGCGGGTAAGGATCAGAGATCCGTCGAGGCTGCATTGTAGGCGATTGGCATTTTAAAGTAGTTTACAGCTCACTTTCACAGAATACTTAATAATTGAAGTAAACTTTTGGAAACGGGGACCCAACTTCCCGGAAATGAATATACATACAGTCGAAATACCGACATACACATACATACATATTCTGATCAAAAATTGTACCATTTCAAAGACATGGTTTATCTTTTTAATAAACACATACATATTAACTTAGAACGTTAACTACAACTTGATGTAATTGTCTGTAAGCAGTTTTACAACCATGCCCCATACCTATCCCATTCACACTCACATTTACACTCACAGCATGCTAATTATAATCATCGTTAGAGGCAGAATTGGCGAGTCCCTTGGTTCCATGAGGACATGAGCAACTGCCTCGAAGTAAAGTGAAATTTGTTTACGTACGTATACATGCAGACACATACAATATAAGAAAAAGAAGTAACTGAACTTTAATAAATACAAATATTACGGAATAACCCCCTAAATAATTATTTAATCAAACACATTTCGGTTGGCGGATTTGATCAGAAGGTAAGATGCAACCTTGAGCCTTACTTGGTGCTTTACTTTATTTAATACTGCCTTACGCGGCCTTCTAAATCTCCGTCGGACGAATTATAACAGTATAGAAGGTACATTACCAAATATAAGTCGCCGGAGCCGTACTTTCCTACTTTCAGCAGAGGTACATACATACATATGTATGTATGCACATACATAGGTATAACAATGGTCACTCGTCGGCCTTACCGCCTGGACATCAGGTTATATGGATACACCATGGTCCAGTAGATAAGATAAAATTATTTTAAAAAATAGGTAAGATTATTAAATCTTAAAAAACGGAGTTTTTAAAATGATTTTTAAATTTTCTCCATACCATGCACGCATTTCTCGCTGTTTATTTTCCTTGTCTGCGTACGTTGTTTGTTTCTTTACTAAACTCTATCTCTCTCGCAAGGAAATCACTCAAAACATGTTTTGGTTGAGGTCTCTGAAACGAATGGAACTGGAACTGGGAACTGGGAGAGATGTCTACAGAAACTTGCTCAAAAACTGTATCTACTTGAATTTTGATATATGTATGTATGTACATAATTGTAAACTGCTCGAAGAACTCCAATCTGTTACACAACGCATGGTCATTGTTTACATTCACTTTGCTTCAGTTCAAATATGAATGTGCGTCCCTTGCATTTCTTCTGTACATGTACATACATACATATGTACGTCATCGATCATAATAAAGATGAAAACATGACCTGTGATGAATGTCCCGACTATACGATACCAGGAATACGCCGACCAGCTGCTATCTTTCTTTACGGCAATACCTTTGCTTCCCAACAGGAAAAAAGGGTCAAATAATCAATTTAACAAAGATATCGACCTCGATCTACATACATAAATAGCTAGAAATCCGTTTAAATGCAACAAATGCATCTGCAAGAGTTCAATATACTCGAATATACTGTGCAAGTAACGGATGTGTAACTGATAAGAATGCATTTAATGTTTATTAATAAAGTCAACACGATTCAAAAGGTTTGGAATATCATTATACACTGACAGAAAAAGAGTTGCAAGAGTTGCATTATAATCGAACCCAATCTCTATCCATAGCCATATAATAATATTAATAAGGGGTTTACGATAAAGGCCTGTAATATTTTAGCGCAATATTAAAGCCGGCCGATGGCCTCCAGAGGTAGCAATTGGACTTTTTCATCACTGTATATACAATTTTCGATGGTACAGGAAGGAAGGCATGTCTCAATAGCTCTCCTCTCTCCGCCGCTCTCATCGGGCATTGGGCTCTCTCCTGGAATTGAGCAGTTTCCGAACCTCTCGGGTCCGGCGAGCTGTGGCATTTCGCCCACTCAGTTTAGCTACAGCTCTGAATGCGAGCGTGCCGATCGCGAGCCGCAAGCCGCAAGTCGCCAGTCTTCCAGTAAAGTCAGCAGTTTCCTTAAGGCGCCCAAAGCTTCAAACTTAAACCAGCATTGCATATGCCCGGACATTCCCTCTCTGATATTTGAGTGAGTTTTACGGTTTGGCTTATTGCCTGTGCGCACGCAGCATACATACAAGACAGAGACACTCCTTCCTGTTGAGGAAAACGGCGTTGAGTGAAAGAGCGATAGCCATATAAGAGTTCCTGAGCTACTGATTTTAGAGGGTAGTAGTGTACATCTTACATTCCGGATAAAAAATCACGACAAGCTGTGTCTTTCAAAACAATCAATTGGGTGCAATTTTAATTATACCGAAATATCTGCTGCCTGTGTACTTTTCGGATCCAACATATTGGGCACATGTCCGCCAGATGTACTGGAATGAGGAACCTGATGATTTCAGTATTCCTTTCAAAATGTACACATCGATGTTCATAGATAATATATATGTACATAGATTAGGTACAGATTATGCACATAGGGAAGTACACAATATCGGCGAGCGAAACGCAATCTTATTTTATTTAATGGACGACTTATGAAATGAAACTGCTTATCCTTTTTCTAATTAATATACATATGTAGATTCTGCCAATGTTCAGTTCTTAAAAACTTTTTCTCAATTTAGATATATGATTTCTGAGGTACTTTGGGTATTCCCTTCCGTACTCTTCTGCGTTTCTAAGTTTTTCATGGGACCATACATACATATGTATGTATGTACATCTCAGCTTGACTTCTCAATTAAAGCCCAACGTTAGAAGTATTGTATTAACTTTCTTCTATTTTGAAGGCATTTACCTCACCAAGACCATATTTTAAAATAAATAATAATATAATATAATATTTTGGTTATAGATACACCCAACGGAGCTATGAATCTCCTTTTAATATTGACGACGGTTTCGCAACTGGTACTTGTGGTACTGGCACAGATTCCTTCGTCAATTGATAGCGAGCATGGGCTTGCTGGAATCCACCTGGTAATGAAAACGGAAGAGGGTGGGGTCGTACACCTGCGTCCGGCACGTGGAGTCGTGGAGGAGGAGGCAGCCGTCACACCCACCACCAACGGAGACACTCACCGGCTCAGGAACAACCGCAAGGGGAATAAGTCCCAAGATCATTTGGGAGGACACAAAGCGGGCTCCAAAAAGCCTCTTGCCGCGGAAAACGGCAGTGCACCGTCTCCTCAATCCAAGCACAAGCAAGGACACAAAAACACGGACAAGCCACCCCGACAGGGAAATAAGCAGCAGCAGCAGCACGGCCATCAGCTCCATCAAGGAGCAGGCAAGAGAGCAGGGCCCAAGCCGAAAACACAAAACAATGGTAAGAAAGGACACTGCCCAAATCGGAGTTGTTTCACGATTTCAGTATTATTTATTGCAGAGTCGACTTGTCGTTACGCCAAGAGCGCTTGGTCGAACTGCGACGCCAAGACCAATATTCGCACGCGAGTACTGTCCCTAAAGAAGGGAGAGCAGAACTGCTTGCCAACACGTACCATACAGAAGAAGTGTAAGAAAGGTGGGTCCCGGCGTTACATAGCCAACCAAAGCACTTCACTAAACCATAGGCACCCCGCAGATGACTTGGCTCGAACGAACGCCGCCTAATTAGGCCCAACGGCTCCACTTAATCAATCTCGTTGACCTATATATGCACAGTGTCTGCAAAATCGAAGTGCGCCTTTTCCGCGGCACGTGACCTACAATTAGTGTCAGCCCCGTTCTCAAACTCTTTTATGCTCCAGCTCGCCCTGCAGTCCTCTTTTTCCGCATTTCCTGAACTGCACAACAGAATAGAATGAACTATAATGATATCCACGGAACCATTTTTAATGAGTGCGAAGCTTAACGTTTATTTTCCACACTTTCTTTGGGATAGGCTGTCGCTATGAAAAGGGTGCTTGGTCGCAATGCAGCGCCGGACAAATGACCAGAGAGGACAAGCTCCAGGTAGAGGTAGCCGGCGGAAGTGACCATAACTGCGATCCTGTGCGTACCGTCAAGAAGAAGTGCAAAGCAAACGGCAACGCTGGACCAGGAAAACAACACGGACCGAACCGTTCCACAAAGGATAGGAAGCAGAAGGAGAAAGGTGAGGCTAGGAAAAGTCTGATTTGCTAAAAACCCAATTGTTTTCTTACAGGTGCTCGTCGCGTTTCGTCCCTCGATTAAATAATTTTTGTAGTTAAGTATTTTTTGCGCTGAAAGCAGATGAATTGCATTCAATAAGCGGTTTCTAAGATGTTATATCCTAAATTTTTATAAAAACAATTCAATCCAAACATGGAAATTAAGAACTTTTTAAAAGGGGCATTTTTATTTGATTAACCATAATTCAATTGAGAGTTCGTCATACGATGAAGAGAGGTGTCAAATAGGCCGGGTTAAACCTCACCTATCCCCCCATAACTGGACAGAACTTGACGAATTTTTAAATGTTTTAAAATCGTGCCTTCAACGTGTTGAAAGAACGTTTTAGTCAAACTGGGAGACTAGTTTTCTGATGTTGATTAAATATTTATTTTAAATGGGGTTGGAAAAGTCTCTTTACTGGGCAGCAAAGTTTGAGTACCTCCTGAAAGGGTATATTCTGGCTGGCAGGTGACTGTATTAAACTAATGATGTTCCGACTTGCTGAGCAATAGGCCCAGTTGGCCGGTGTTGCCGCTCCCAAAGACCGCGGTGCTTGCCGCGCTTGGAAATGCTACTCTACTATTTGAATTTACATCTGAGGTGAAACTTCTGTTTGCATTGTTCCCGAAGTTATTGAATCCACCAGATCTGACGCCCCCACTGCCCCGGAATCTCCCACCATTATTACTGTTGAAACTGTTAAAGCCGCTCGATCTGCTGCCGCTGTTGTTATTTCTTCCCGAGGACCCTCCTCCGCCGCTTCCATTATTGCGGATGGATCCTCGGCCACCACGATGGCGGTCACGTCCTCCTGAGTCACGAGCCAAGCTCTCCAATTCCGGATTAACATTTTGATTGGCTTCCCGCAGTATATCGATGAGAGCACGAGCGCACTTGGCATTCTTGCGCGTAAAAAAGGCGTAGGAGGTGCCCGTTGAGTGCTTTCGTCCAGTTCGTCCGATCCGGTGCACGTAGTCCTCCGAGGATTGCGGGTAATCAAAGTTGATGACGTATTTAATGCCGTCAACATCGAGACCACGTGCAGCTACATCAGTTGCCACCAGAATATTAGCTCGCCCACTGCGGAAGTCATTCAGTACGCTATCGCGGTCAACTTGAGACTTGTCCCCGTGGATGGATCCAACGCGAACCCCAAAGGCATTGATGAAGCGTGCCAGTTCGTCGACTTTCTTCTTGGTAGCAACGAAGATGATAATCTTTCCTGGTACGCTCGGTTGGTCGTAGATGTGCGAGAGCAGCTCCTTTAGCTTTGCTCCCTTCTCGTGCTCCGCACACACCTCCACATACTGACGTATGTTGTGGTTGGCCGAAAGTTCCAGCGAGCCGATATTGATCTGCTCAAAACTTGTCGTTATTTTTCTATATCAGAAAGAATTACCATATTCACAGAGCACCGGCTGTCTTCCTTACCTGTATGTAGCTACCTAGAAAGTCCTCGGCCAACTGGCGCACCTCCTTAGGCCAAGTGGCACTCCACATGAGTATCTGACGGTCTGGCCGTATCTGACCTAGTATCTTTCGAATCTGCTGCTCGAATCCCATGTCTAGCATGCGGTCAGCCTCGTCCAGTACCAGGTAGGTGCAGCGTCGCAGATTGGTGGCTCCGGCCTGCAGGAAGTCAAGTAGTCTGCCCGGCGTTGCAATGACAATCTCCACTCCTCGCTCCAGGTCATTGGCCTGCCTGGAGCGTGGTGCTCCCCCAAACACACAGGTGTTACGCACATAAGCGGTCGACCCAAAATCATTAGCGACTGCTTGGATCTGTTGTGCAAGCTCCCGCGTCGGGGCGAGCACCAGCGCGATGGGGCCATCGCCTCGTTGCAGACGTTGCTGTCCATTGATGTGCAAAATGGCGGGCAGGATAAAGGCCAGCGTCTTCCCGGAGCCAGTCTTGGCTATTCCCACCAAGTTGTGACCCGACATGGCGATGGGCCAGGCCTGGGCCTGTATGGGCGTAGGCTCAGAGTAGCGCTGGCGACGAATCTCGCTCATGCAGTATTCGGGGAAGCACACTTCGTCAAAGTGCTGTATGGGATTGGGCGCCTCTCCGCGAATCGTAATCTCATGCTGCGCCCGGTAGCGTTCTACTTCTTGGGCAGGCCGATTTCCAGTCGATGGGTGTTCCCGATAGAACTGTTTTTCAAAGGGAGCCAGCTGCACATTGGTCCAGTTAACACCTCGCAAATCTATTCGAATAAGACAGCACAGTGTACATCAGCATGGGTTTACATCGGACACCTCAGACCTGGGCATACCAGAAAACTCTCCATTGGACGCCGACGCCCTACCGCGATTAGGTCCACCACTCCTTCGCCGAGGACTGCTCCGTCTGCTAAGTCTGTCTACTCGGCCGGCATGTACTGAATGCGTTGGGGAAAAGATCAAGCTACGATCAATCAGTTCGCCTTTGCAGATAACCAAGATCTACGCACCTCCACCACCACCTCCGCCGCCGAATCCCCGATTGAAGCTACGTGGTGGTGACATTATTGGAGTCTCCACTAGTAGCCTGCCGGTAAAAATAGCTTTTTGTTCTGATAGTAGAAGCCTTTAGTGAAAGCCTATGGAATATCGCACACAATGTATCTAAAGCTGCTAAGCTGCAGAGCTGCGCTGGTATATTCAGATTGCAAAGTTGTCCCCTGCTCTCATCTCACTGTCTGCGAAATCTCGCCACTCTCGAGCAGTAGCTACTTATTTGGGGCTTGATGGAATTCGCTTCTTATAAACACAAGAAAACTGCACCTGTACTTTATTTGTGTTGGTCGATATAGCTTTTGTGGCATCCACCGATACGATACATCGGGCCGCATACGATATGCCGCCGTGCTCAGGATTGCGCAACATGTCGAGCCCGCAATATTTGCGAATTTCAAATGCAGCCCCTCGGTGTGATGCAGCTCGAAAAAGCTCTCACTTGCCAGCTGCCAGATCTCCAAACAACATGATGGCTTTGAGGCTTTTGTTCGAACAAAATAAGGCAGGGTTTGAGTTTGTTTGTCGCAGTCAGAAAGTAAGCTCTCAATCGTCTGTCTGCTGCTGCGACAAAATTGTTAATATTCCACACTGAAAAACAAATTGCATCGCTCTCGGCAGACTCAAGAATGACAAATTTAATAGTGGCTAGTTCTGGAAACTGAAACACCTTTGCAAATGACTTTAACAGAGATCGCGCGGCTGTTGCGCAGATGTCCGAGGCTTGGTCGCCAGCTCATCGCTCGACGGACCCTCACCTTGGGCTTCTGGCGCCCAACGATCGATGCCCTTCAGGTGCTGCCGGTCGACAGTGCGGAGGCTGGGAAGCAGCATGATCCAGGATACAGTGCATGTTTTTTAAGATTTCTATCGCACTCCTGTGACTCGTCGTTGGTTTTCTTTGCGCACCGACGCTACTCGACGCATCAGAAGACCTCCACGCAGATACTGTCAAAGCTCTTTCCACAAACCAGCGTGGACCCCAACGAAGAGAAGAGCTGTGATCAGCGCCAGAGGGAGGAGGAAGAGGAGTTGAGGGAAACGGAACGCGCTTGGAAGCGGATGCAGAACAGCTTCGGGCTCTTTAGCGTGGCAGGTATACTATTCTCACTCTGGGCCATATATTACTTTGGCCGGCCGGCTATTAACGAACAGGGAAACGAGGTTCTTGACGAGTTCAGCTGTTTGCCACAATTGCAACAATATATGGCGCGAAGCTGGAAGTCCGCGAACCAATTTCAACGATTTATCCAGGAGCCATCGAGTCAGAAGCTGCTTCCGGAGCCCTTGCAGCCACCTTATGTCCAGCCAGCCTATACTCTGGTGCTGGAAATTAAGGACGTTTTAGTACACCCGGACTGGACGTACGAAACAGGCTGGCGCTTCAAGAAGCGCCCCGGCGTAGCCCTGTTTCTAGAAGAGTGTGCCAAGTATTTTGAGATCGTCGTTTACACGGCAGAACAAGGCGCCACTGTGTTCCCGCTACTGGAAGCACTTGATCCCAAGGGCTGTATTATGTATCGCTTGGTGCGGGACTCGACGCACTTTGTCGAAGGGCATCATGTGAAAAATTTGGATAACCTCAACCGAGATCTTAAGCGAGTAGTGGTGGTGGACTGGGATAGGAATTCCACCAAGATGCATCCTTCAAACTGCTTCGCGATTCCGCGCTGGTCAGGAAATGACGACGACACCACTCTGTTTGACCTCGTGGCGTTCCTCCGTGTCCTGAGCACCAACGGGGTAGATGACGTTCGCGAAGTGCTGCAGTACTACTCCCAGTTCGAAGATCCCATATCACAGTTTCGCGAAAACCAGAGAAAGCTCGATGAGCAAATGCAGGCGGACGAGCTCGTGAAGAACTGCAAGTTAAGGCCGGTCGTCAAAAATTGGACACGTGGCTTCAAAAGTAATTAAGGCGTTGTGCTTTTTGTGTCCCCTATGATTCCGTGCAATTTATATATAGCAAAATGTACATAAATAAAAAACTAAAACTTAATATCTCAATCAATTATTTATAAAATTGTTGGCCGAACTCCGTTATCGCCGCGGAGTGTCTAGATTGACCGTCGTTCATTTCACGCTTCAGTGAGTCATCCAAGTCGTCGTTGAATATGGTTTTGTTCTGCACTTTAATTACTGCTTCCTCAGTATGGCGTTTCTTTGAGAATTGAATTAAAATAGTTAACATTGTTGATGCAAACACCGGCCTCCGAACAGTATTAAATTTAATACCATTTCTGATTTGATTTCTTGGCTAACTATCGCTGATCTACTCTCCAGTTTGAGTATGGATATTGCTATTGCTTCTTTATATTCCTATGTATACCGTAGACTAGTTGTAGCGAATGATCAGTATGACGGCGCCTACTTTGGTAATCCCATTCTCATGATACCTTAATACTCATCATATTCAACAGCTCATAATTCTCGAAAACTTCAACACCATGTAATTTTATTACCTTCAACCCCTTTTTTATTGGGGCGAAATCAAGATGGGCTGAATGAGGGCTGAGTCCATTGGCTCGACAAGAAAGAAACAAATTCAATTATCATGGTGTTGGCAAGCTGAACATTTTGCACATGTTCGCAACGAATCCTGTGGATTGATGTATCTTGGTCCTTGTGTTCCAAACTCGGAATTGGTTTGAGGTATCCTCTTCGTGTTCAAGTGTCGGTGTCTCTATCTGCTGGTGACAGTGACAGATTTGAGTTACATGCAAAACCCCCGGCCCAACAGCGCCGGTCGTCCCATTAATTCTCTCCCGTTTGTTCGGTAAGCAGTCTTGTAATATTCCTGGGCTGACATTTGGCATGAAAGACCCAAACCGACTACCAGCCGCTAATCGTTATACAAACATAATAAATAGAAGAAGTATTTAAAAAGCGGAGATGTTTGGGGTAACCCAAATATAAGAAGATGTTCGGTAAGCGTATGACTGTGTCTGGTTATCACTTCGCGTTGTCGGGCAGGATGTGATGCTAACATGCAATATAAATACAGGGCGCCAGGACCAACACGAACATGAACACGCAAGCTCAGCAACATGTTGCTGCCCTGCATCGGTGTGCGTGAACACGTGCCAAAATAAAGGGAGCGGGAGTTCTCCACATACTACAAATGACAATATGAGTATTTCCACAATCAACAACTACGCACTCCAATTCATCATTGGGTGAGTCATGCGCAGTACCGTTAGGGGAACCGTCCAACACTCGGCAACCTCGAACACGAAATACTCGCCGATGTGGCGCATAGCTGAGAATCCAGTTAGAGGACACATGCTTGGCTGGTGGTGCACGGAGTCAACAAGTAGGGACTAAGTGACCACATTGGAGTCCGGACGCCGTTTTCCGGGCAGGGCAGTGAAAATACAGCTGCGGATGAGCGTGAAACTGTCAAAAACTGGCTAATCAGAGCGCAGGCGTCAAGTGTGCGTTGCCACGTTGTCCGGCACTGGTACTCTCCTCGGCAGTTGGACTCGGCGTATGTCAGCTCAGCATCCTTGCCAGGATAGCGACGGCGACTATCTCATTCACGAGCACTAGCAAGCTGTAGGAATCCCGAGCGCGGACAAAATCAGTTTGGTTTTGACGTAACTGGCGGAACGAACGTTTGGGCGTCGCGTCTCAGTTGTGCGGATGGAGAAGCATTGCACACAATAGGGCACTTTGAGGATACTACAAAACGCATGACAGTGTGTGTATACAAGGATAAATGATTATAACTGTGTATTAGTTATTAAATGCGGAAAATACACAATATATGAAAATTTCCGCTTATGCTTTAATACCCGATGATGATTCACAATGGCTTTCAACTCCGACTTCACTCCTACTTCGATGTCGATGCTCATTTCCTGCCTGGCTGAATTTCTTTCTCTGCACTTCTATAGCCGAGTGTCCTTTTACGTTGAGTGTTGTGTTTTCGCGGATGCAGCTAATAAACAATAACAAATGCTGCCCCACCCCAAGGCACACATATTTGCCAATCCCTATTTGATTCCCATCTGTCAGAACTCGAAATGAGTGCCTGTGTGACTCAATATCCTATGTCAAATTAGCCAAGAGGAGCGATTAGACTGGATGCATTGGATACGCATCCTTCACAGCCACACCCTAAAATGGGGGTGCTTTCGTCGTTTGCAGGGGGAAACGTACCTCGCCTCGAATAATGAAGTTGCAGGGTCGATGCTAAGAACCCCCTACACCGATGGCATAAACATTTCGAATTTCCAAACATGTATGCATGAATGTGAACTCAAATCAAATAATTGAAATGATAACCATTCGGAATAGCGTTCTCAAGAGAAAAGTAAGCAAACGAGTAATGTGATTGCTTCAGCATTACTTTTAATCCCTAATTTCATGTTAGTTTTTAGCGCAAAATTTTATTTAGGGACAGAATTCAAGTTCTTCCACAAGAGACATAAACAATAAAATGGGTTTAATATTTTGGAGTCCTGAGAAGACTTGCAATAATACCTAGACACCTATCTGAAGGGGCTTACTTTATGACCGCACTCAATCCGTGTCCTTAATCATTTGTTTATCATGGCAGTAAGTGCAGTTCCCTAAAGAAGTTTGCTCATCCATCACAGCCGATTACCATCGTTTTGTGCGTAGTGTGAAGGATGACAACCGAGACCTATTTGGACTTGACGTATGAGCGAGGCAAGGGGTCAAAGCGGACTTTGAGACCAAAGCTTTTAAAATTGACAGATGTTACGATTCCGCACCGCAGTCGGAAAAAGAACAAAGTTAAGGTGCGCCTTTGTAGTTTCCCTTCGGCATATGGCTCATAATTGTTATTTTCAGACGAAGGACCGCGCGTCCACCTCAGTGCGCGAACGGATTTACGATGATCCGGCCTATACTGATGACATAAGCCACTTGGCGAATCCCATGCGTCGCAGCAGCATCTCCGGCAAGCCCTTGTCAGAGCACAAGTCCCGATCAGACGCTTCATCCAGCAGCCTGTTAGCCAGGCATCAGCTTACCAAGGAACTACACCAGTATGTGACGGGGAAACAGGGCAAAATCAAGGGCCCCCAGTCGGCCGCTGCAGCGACCGGTAGTACAGCCGCCAGCTTGAACTATGATTGTGATTCGAGCAGCACTGACAACGAGCCGCTCGACCCCATCAAGGGCAGCAACATGACTCGGCGGGTGCGAAGTCTGGAGCGCAGTTTGGCTATCACAACAGTGGAAAGAGTACCTAACGAGAAAAAGGTTGCTCAGAAGCGTAGCTCTAAGCAGAAGAGGAACCTCAGTCTCGACAACAGTCGCAACCTTCCCGCAGGCCACCCCCATACACAACGGGAGGCGGCAGTGGCAGCGGGCAAGCAGGGTCTCGACTTTGAGAATCGTCCTCGAAAGGAACGTAGTCGCAAGTACTACAGTGAGGGAGGCAGCACGGAGGTTGCCCAGGCGGAGGTCAGCGAACTAGAAGACGTCTACTCCGCCCGCAGCTCGGCGCAGGACTCCGCTGCTACAGCACCCGCCGAGGCAGTCGGCGAGGCAACAAAGGTCGCGATTGGCAAACGCTTCTTGCGTGGAGAAATTGGAATCAAAAGCTTTAATTATTATCTGCTCAAGGAGGGCTTGAAGAGCTCGAAGAAGCTGGTGGACAAGCCGCGGACCACGGCTGGTAGTGGCGGGGTAGCAGTTCCAGTAGACAAGGCGGAAAAGCGGCATTCCCGCAGCGAGGAGAACATCTACGAGGAAATCTTCTTTAAGGATATCCCGAGCACAGTGGCCTCATCGGTCACAGGTGCATTAAGTGGCGTAGCAATGTCCGTCGCCTCCGTCTTGTCTGACAAAGATGTCCACCTACCACATGACATGATCTCGGCCAGTGAGGCAGGCGCCGCAGATGCTTTTGCGGAGTGCGAGATCTGCATGAACCAGTGCAGCAAGGAGAATTGCGAGTTTTGCCTGGCACAACACGGTGGTCCGCCGGTGGCGGGTAGCAAGATGAAGGCCCAGCCACAGCAGTCAGAGTACAACACCAACAGACATCAGGAGGGCAATAGCGAGGCCCGTACATTCGCGACTGCGCCGGCCGCTCATATCCTGGAGTTTCAGTCATACAACCCAAACAATCCGGGCGTGTATAAAATGGAAACAACACCTGTGGCCATAACCGGCGACTATAATCCGATACTCCAGTTCCAGCAGTCCTCGGCGAACACGTCCACCTCGGCGACTACAACTCCCAGTGAGCAGCAACAGCATCAGATTTATGGCGGCTACTACCTTCCGCATGCGCACCCGCACGCTCACGCGAACCAAAGGCCTTTTCAAACGCCCATGGCGGGCAATTCAATGTCGAGTCACTATGCCGTGGGAGGCAGCCTGCTTTTGGCCCAAGTGGCTGGGGCTGGGGCAGCACACGGATCTGCCACGCCGCCTCGCAAGATGCAGCAGCAGCACTATATTGTGGGCTACCAAAACGGAGGGTCTGCCCCAGGCGTGGCTTCCTTGCAGCGACTGAACACAAAGTCTTCCTCCTCCAGCGACTCGTTGCCCTACCACAAATATAATACAATGGCGCGCCTGGAGGCCAACGTGTTCGCCGCACCGGCTACTGGAGACCTTTACTATGCCGTTAGTGGTGCTCCGCCCCTCCACCCCCTAATGTATGCTGCCAGCCGGCCCATCGGCGGATCACAGATCCTAGTGGACCCCTACGACCCTCAGATGTACAAGAGTGACTCTAAAGCCTCCATTCTCAGCGAGTACTCGCTCCGCAGCAGCGACAACTCCCACCGCTACGGTCGCCATCCTAATCGGCGGCACGGAGGACGGGTGAGTGAATCGAGTCTCTTTTCGGTATACTCGAACTCTGGCCAGCGGCGCTACTATGGGAGCTCAGAGAGTAGATTCGGCTACGATTGCCGGCGCTGCAGCTTGGACGGAGTCATCGGGATGGGCTCGGGAGCCGGAGTCCCTCTAACTGGGGCTGCTGACAAGTGCAGCTTTTCCGACAACTGCCGGTACGAGTGTCGCAATTGTGACTGCTCGTCAAACTACTTCAGTTCCGATTTTGATGACGTTTACGGGTCAATTGCGCGTGGCGGGAGCAGTGGGATTCCCCGGAAGACCGCAGCTGGGACCTTGCCATCGAGTACTCAGGATGAACCCTTGGAGCCGAAGGAGAGTGCAGCTCCGCCCATTGAGCAGCACCAGCAGTACACGGCACCATTGGATCTGAAGCAAAACAAATACGCGCAGGATTTTTTCAAACACGTTAACGACGTCAAACGCAGCATTTATCAGTCCGAAATGCAGAGGAACAATAGATTAGAGTCCTCGCGACGGAGCCCGAGGACCGGTAGCACCACGAACAACAATCCGAAAACCAGTCCCAAGCGAGACGCCTCCCAGGAGCCCAGACCAGAGCCCGTAGTAACAACGCTTCCGCTGAGCAGGGGACGCCCGGCTGGAGCGAAGCCCACGCCTGCACCCAGAACCAGTCTGCAGTCGCAGACCACATTGCCAACTACTTCTGTACCAAGTAAGTGGTAAAATCGAACTTAATACGTAAACATATGCAGTAACTGTAGTATTTTGCAGGAGATCCCACGCCGAGCAAGCGCAAGGGACAACTTAGTGGCCGGAGGGAGTACCCTTCCTTGGATCGACTCGTCGCGTCTTCTACAGGAACGGTTCCCAAGAGACACAACAGGACAGTGGTGGAAGCAGGCGCACTTAGCCCCAAGCTTACGCCGAAGCCCAGGACTTTTGCGGTCTCCGATGCTGGAGAGACCGGAGATCGCGCGGCTAAGAACTTGATTGTTGCGGTGGTAGAACAGATGCCGACCAAGCGACACCATCGCACAAGCGGATCGAAGGCGCATCAGAATGCACCCGGTCCCAGCCTCCGCCGGAAGGACATTCCAGTCCCTCCGCCGCCTTCTCCAGCTACCTATTCAGACCTCCAAGAGCTGAAGGCGAATATGGAGGGTTTTCAAGATGATACCAAGTCGCGAAGCATGGAAACAGAAGCCAACGAATCGGCGTCCAATCAGAAAGCAAAGCAATTGGCTGCCATTCAGCCAAAACCAGTTTTAGAGCCAGGATCGGCTCCGCTCGAAGACTCTGGATATTCAGCTAAGAAGGCCGCTGCGCCAACACAGGATTTAATGGAATTGAGTGCAGCGGAGATGGACGACAATGACGTGTTTTATGATGCCCGCAGCGAGGACTCTGGAGGTGGCATCTTGCCCTCAGAGGCCAGTGATCATTCGAAAAAGGTATGTAAATGTTCCCCCTTGTTAATCCATGGGTGAAGCCAATATGCGAATGCAATATGTATGCATATACAATATGTACAATATACATACATACATATATATGTACGAAATTATGTACGTACATTGGTAAACAACTATTAATTAATTATAAGTACGTATATTTATGGTTTAGATTCCTTGATGTAATAATTCCCTATCGTATTATATGTTTGTTTGTTAACACTAAATATTTATAGTGATGTGAATGGCCAATTAGAAAAATACAACTGTACATATGTATGTATGTACTTACCTATACATATGGCCATGCAGGCTCACCGTCCGATCCTGCGTGTGACTTCGGGTTTTAATAGTCTCCGCTTGATGAAAGTGCAGGGGATCAGCTTCACGTTCTCTTTTTAACAAAACTGCACTTCACTAACACTGCTACTTAACACTGCCGATGCATTTTTAATTTTTATTGATTCATGCAAATTCGCTGTCCATGTTCTTTCACTTTTCACTAGAGGTGTCAAAATATCAATGTTCGCTGTGATAATCGATAATATTTCCCTAAAGAAATACATGTGCAAAAGAGGGACCGAAAATGTAGTATCAACTGAGGATCATTCACTAGTAAAAAATACTAACTTTTATGCGGTATTTTTTTAACAGATATGCAGTCTCCAATAAGTAGTCATAAACATTGCTGTAAAACCATGTTGTTTACTTAATTGTATAAGAGATACAAAATTAGTTTAACAATACTTTAAATATTGATTTACATGAGACGCTCTAACTAAATTTAAAGGTATCTCAAACAATCAAAGCTCATTAGAGAGAGACTTTGGTCTGCTGGTTTCGCTCTGTCTCTGTGTGATCAGCTGCAGCATATGCCAATACATACATAGATGTATGTACATATGTATGTATCTGCATTTATTTTAATCGAATATGAGGAACAAGTGACGCGTTTTGATATCGATTAAAGGCCACATGCACCTCTGAAAGCGCAAATTGTAATTACCCTTGCAATAATAATTTTGCAACTATTGTGCTAATTCTTTGACGAAATGGACGAGGCTGTTAGTGAGACTAGATCGATCGGATCTACACCAGTGGTTGGTGCTATGCACATGGAGTTGATTGTCTACGCAACTGCTTCTTGCCGAATGTTTTATATCCAAGACGCCACGGCTTGGCTTGACTGGTCTCGGGAGGACCCTAATGCCAACGAACTCAACGCCGACGAAGCGTGCCGCATATTCCTGACTGAGGTTCTACCCCACATAGACACCTACCAGCTCCCAGAGAGGATTAGAAATCGCTGCAAGCTCTTCCATCTGCACCCGTTGTTCCGACGCGTCGCCGAAGGTTATCAATACAATGCAAATGGCGGCGAACTACCCGCACGCTTTGTATTGCAGCCGAACCGGGATTTCTGTCTGACCAGTGGGTTATCCGGGGTAAATATAGATTCGATTCTACCATGACAAAGATAAACAGCTTTTAGTGGCCCTAGTCAAGCGTACCCACAGAGAGATCCCACACGGTGCTTATGGACAACGCGGCTGTAGAACACCAAACATGCATTGGGTACAATTTCAGGATTAGCGTCGAAGTGTCTGCTCTGTTCTCAGTCATGGTATCCACCGATGAGGAGCTAGCCATTGGACAGATGCACGATCTGGCTGAGATTCACCGCCGCTTACGTCAGGCCAAGCAATCTTTTGAGGACACTGCCATTCTTGCTCCTTACCGTACTGAAGTTGATCACCTGGTGTACAATATGGTTCTTTTTGTTAAGTTAAAGGAGAAGCTTTGTCGCCTACTTAGTAATTCCAAAAAATATTCGTAATTCTCTATTCAGCCGTATTCAATATTAAGTTTAAGACTACATTAATCAATTTTACAACGTGTTCTCGTGTGTTTAAATTTTGCAGTTTATATTATCTTTTCTTCAATTTAATATTTGTAATTCGTCTATCAATTATTACTCATTCGATATTATTGTTCCAACTGATAAATGTCCGGCTATAGAGTCCTAAATAGGACACTTTTATTCAGGCTATATATGTACTTATATACAAAAAAGAAATAAACCTATAAACATGTCATAATTAAATTATATTGAGCTACCTGAATTGCACCGGGTAAAAATGAAAACAAAGAAGATTTTAATTAAATGATATTTTTATAGAGCTCGTCCGACATGGCGACAGCAACACAGGCGCTGGCGGATACCATTGGTATCGAGAATCAAGGCAAGGCCGCCGCTGACAGCGCTGTTGAGGTTGTGGAGTCCCCGCCTCCTCTGAAGCCCAAGCCAGAGAGACTGGAGCAGGCGTCACCCATCGCGGACACACCGGAAGGGATTGCCATCAATATTGGCAGCGACGACGCTGAGTCCACAAAGAGCCTAGCTGAGGAGGACAGGCCGGCCCCACCGACACAGCTCCTTGCTGACGAGAGCCAACTGTGTCCGAACTCCCGCTCCCCGTCTCCGTCATCAAACCCGTATTCTGCTTCCCCGCCTCTCCAAAAGCTGCTCGAGCCCACGACACCGACTTTCAAAGAGGAATACGAAAAGAGAAGCAAAACAAACCACGACAAAAAGGCCCCAAGCCAACATGTTGGACCAACATGTTCGGAGGGGCAGCCAGCAACATCAAATTTTACTCGCGCACTCGGTCTTGGGCCCCACACGACCAACAACACCAACGCTGGCAACACGAGCCCCACCAACATCGCCAGCAACAGCGTAGCCGAGCTCCAATTCAGTTGCAAGACGGTTGGCAACACGGACAGCGACAGCGCAGAGCCAGCGGTATCGCACAGGTATTTGCTCCCAACCAACGCATAATGTATAGCTAAATAGCCAAAACTTGAACTTTATTCCGTACGGAAGCGGAACCGGAGGTGGAAATTCGAGTGTCAACAGAAGTGGCAGAGGAACACTTGTTGTTCCTTCTTTCCCATGTGCAATCGCGATGGCCAGTCCCAGCCAAAAATAAACATTCGCGTACTTCTCTTTTGTGCTCCGCGAAACCAAAGTGCCCCGGGTCAAAAATATAGAAATTAATAGTGAAGCCTAAGGTGTATGCATATTCAACGGCCGTGATTTCAACTTTCAGTTTCATAGTGCGTTTATTAGGCTAGTGAATTTATTTGCATTCCACGAGAGTGAAATTGAGTGCGCAGCAGCTCCTGAGAGTACTGCTTTGCGCCACATTTGGTGCTACCTTGTGTTAGCCTCTCCTCGGAATCGGAACTTCAAACTTTAATGCGAATGCCGCGGACCGGAGGTGGGACGGGGAAATGCGCCAGCAGCTTCTCCCCCATTTGAAACTGCGATGTTCGGACCCCGCAGCAGATCAGATTCATAAAGTCCATATAGCACTTGCATATGTATTTTTTGTCTTTTGAACCGAGCATTCTATCACAACATCTGTCCCAGGGAAAAGGGACTCATTAAATAACTTCTTCCTTATGGAAAACTTGGCTCCCGTGCCCTCGATGTTGTGATTAATCGCCGAGCGCGATTGGGAAAGTGTGGCCTCAGGATGTAACTGTCACCAGCTGGTGCAACTTATAATTTGGTTACCGCAAGGCACTGAGTTATTTTTGACATGGGTAAACAAAGGGAAATACCTTCTTTGTGACATGCGACTGAATATTAACCAAAAGTAAACATCTTGTGCGACAACACCTGCTTACAGATACGTTGTCCTGAGAGATTCGGCGAGCTGAAGCCAATCAAATTAAAAGCATATTTTTGTAAAAGAAGTGTCCAGGGTCAGTTTAACTTAATCATTAATATTAGGCGCACAACACAGGCGTATCCTGTAACACACGAGCATGCATTACATTTATTAGATTGTAATAATAGGCTGCTCCCCCGGCGGTTCCGTGGTCCCCCATGTCCATACTACAATAAAAATTCGGCAATCAATAATTTTCGCAAAGAGCAGTCCCCGCTTCCTAACCCCCGTATGTACAGACCAACGTTCAGAGCCCTCAATACGAGACCGGCCTACATAAATCAATTTTGTCCTTTGTTTCCCCCGTATTGTGTTGGTATTCAATCATTTACCTATATACTTATATGTGCTCCACGCTTTTCTCTCCACACAACACTCAACCACACTCCGCTGAATTGTTTGTAACTGGAAAACAAGGGGAAAATAATAATTTCATGTCATCCTTGTTTAATGGTCCCTCGATGTGTGGGTTACAAAACATTTGTTAAGCAAACACATCGTATTTTGAGAAATACATTTATGCGAGTCAGCCTAGGCACCAGGGTGATAGGGTGCAGGTATATTTTTAATTGAAGCTTTTTAATTAAACGCCAAGCACGGCTAATTGAAAACAAGTTAGGCTCGCAGTGCTCTGCTAGAGTTCAGACAAGAATAAGACAAATCAAAACCAGGGCCAACGACAAATCGAATCGGAAGCCTATTCGACGAATCCAAGTGTGTTCAGCTACATTTCGGAGCAGTATTGTGCGAAATTGGGGACGACCTTCAAAACCTTCGGGCCAACAAATAATAAAAGTTTACTGGCATTTTGCAATTGAAGCAGTGCAAATTATATGCAGCCAGCTTACCTACCAGTCGATAATTATGAGGCTGATCATTACGGACACGATGCCTGCAAATATGGTATGAAAAATGTGAAACTTGTTTCTTATGGCCACAACTTCATTTGGTCATTGGCTTTTAGTCAATGCCGCTGCAGTTTACCCAACGTTACCACATCGTGCAGCCCGAAGAAGCGGCTTAGCTTCTGCTTGCTGAGTTAGTAAAATGGCTAGCTTGCTGGCGCTGGCTCCAGTGGAAAGTGCAAGTTGACTAACAGGTATGCGAGATAATGCAATCGATTTGCTAGTCCTCAGCATCGTCCGCGTCCGCACCCTCGTCCTGCTCTGCTTGGGCGAAGACAAGTGCAGCCTAAAGTGATTGAAAACCAGTTTTATGAGCACTGCACGCCTCACATAAGAGCGCAATGTGCTGTGCAGTTTCTGTGTATTTTTATTTTCATTTACAATATCCAAACCGGCAATCACTGCCGCTCAATAGGCAGCGGGTTTAGGCAAAAGCAATGCGCAAACAATTTTAATGGAAACTTTCGTCCTCGAAAACGCAGTTTGTAAAAGCCAGCTAAACCTTTAGAAAGCATATTCATATGTAGCTTTCATCTAAAGTTGCGTTCGGATAATTCCAATCGGAGTAAGAGTAAAATTCCTTAGTAGAGCGACCACATTGTTAATTTTAAAAACTTTCACTGTCGAGACTTGGGACATCGAACAGCTTCAAAATTTGCATAGACATACATTCTAGCTTAGCTTAATATTAATAATTATATTAAATTGTAATTTAAAGGCTTATCAGCTTTTGATCACTCGGTAATGAAAGCAGGACCATTAAACTAATTTGAATTAAAGACTCAATCTCAGGCACTATACATATTTAATATTTAATGGCGAAATTGCGAGTGCAAACACGCTTAAATTATCCGAGCGTTTGCAGAAATAAAAACTCGCTTTGATAGTCTGTGTGTGGAGATGTAATTAGCGCTTTAATGCGAGAGAGTGGCTCACACTTCCTGTTTATTCGAGTGGCAGGACATCGCCGCCACTCGAACACATTAGACATTAATTTTGCCATGAACACTAGCCCTTTCTAGGTTTTCTTCGATATTTATAAATATTTATAATTATTCCCCTTGCTCGAAAGTGTAATATTACCACGACTTTACTGAGTTCATTTTAACGTATTTAATTAGGCAAGACAGACGAGCGCTTGTGACGAATTAAAATATTTTCGTAGGCTGTCAAGAATCTTGGCTATTCCCACGCGCTTAAAGACATCTGAACATATCCAAACAAGCTGTTAGTCTCATATATATGTATAGGGTATATGTAGGTATAGGGTTAAAATTATCAGAAGAAGGAAAAGAAAAAATGGCATTTAAAAGTGAATTGCCATTGTGGATAGATTCGAACACTGCATGGTGCTAGGAGACATTAAAATTCGATACTGACTGGCCACCAGAACTCAATGTCCAAGCGACTCTCTGTAGATTCAGTGGTCCATATTCAAGAAGTGCTATCGCTTCCCAAATTGGACTAAAAGTTGTGCCGCCTACACAACCACCAGCATTGGAGAGACCGAGGCAACGAACCGAAATATATACTGTTTGTTGTTGGCCGGTGACCATTTTGGAATGACAAGTTTTTAAGTGATTATATTTCGAATGCCAAAAGCAGCGTGGGGTGGCTGAAGCTGAAGCTGAAGCCGAAGAGCTTTCTTTGGATTTGCGTTCTGAGCCTTTCGAGTTGTGGCATCTCTGCCTCATATTCCGGCCTACGAGGCGCCTCTTAAAAATTCTAGCTCAACATCAAAGATACATGCGTTGTCATCGCCAGTCAGTCAGTCAGCTATGAGACAGGAGGGAGCTTCACAAATACGCTTATAGCTTCGCGTTAGAGCTCGCTTCCGGAAATGCCCATCTGGAGCTTCCTGGGGGAAAGAGCCTGTGTCCACACGTATTAGCTGACATGTAATGTGGATCAAGATGCTGCAGCAGATGACGGTTATTGTCCTCGTTATGAAACTGTCACTGACACTTTTTCGCACATGTATTGGCCAGACTAGTTACCCCAATTTAAAGTCAAGCTGTATCGCATATCGTCCCTGATGTAGCCCACCTCACACAATCCGAGCATGTGCAGGTGCAGTGTGCCTAAGTGTTTATAAAAATACACATATGTATTTATGCATTTGTATCTTGTTCTCCGTTTTGGCCCCAACTCGTTTAGCAACATTTTCCCACACACACGCTCACGCATTGCTCTCCATGGAAAGAGATTTTCTGGCAACTTATCCACAGTATGATTCAGGGTCAAGTTTAGATGGGGTCTCGCAGCCTTCGGGTCGATCTTGGCCAGCGCTAAGCATAAGTAGCCAGACCATAAAAGTAAGGGGGCCCAAAAGCTGTGGGATTTGTCGGATAAATATTGTATCAGGGCCTGTAGGGCACCACCACTATTTGGCCACATCTCCACCATCCTGCCACTGTCAGTTAGCAGCAGTGGCAGCAACATGGCAAAGCACTTATATTTGGCAAAGCGGCGCAGACTGCACTGTCGGCGTTAACGGCTGCATTTGTGCAGATGTCAACGAGTTCAGGCGAGTGCTGAACCATGTTTCCGGACATTGAACCGTTGTTCGAGCACCGGCACTCTATGTTGATTATCCTAGCCATTAAGGCCGCCAGCAATGCGGGCCTATACTGTGTAGTAATAGGCTCGATCGGATAAGGTTTATTTTCCTAGCCAAGGACTAGAGCTGTCGAATTTAACAAATAACAAGAAAGAAAGCTATGACGCCGTTTGATATTCTCCGATTTTCATTAAATTATAGTCAAAACTCTAGAATCATAAATCTATGTGGTCCGAACTTTCCTGTTCCGACTTATATAGTACCTGTACAAGACCAAGTGTTCCAATAAGAGATTACTGATCTTTAAAATCTATTCACTATATGATTGATAATGAATACTGCTCCTATATTTTTCGACGGCATTAAGTATAAATAAAAACGAATATTGCAGTGTTTGTGTGGTGTCGAGGCTTAAGGAAACGTATCTGTGATGCCAAGTTTCGTTTCCTGTCCGCGTTGTGTCGTGCTACAAATGTTCGGGACGGCCTCACTTCTAGTTTAAAGCGAATAGAGGGTTTCGGTGTGGCTTGAAAGGTTCTACAGAAAAGTGCTTATCTCTTGCAGTGAACCGACACTTGATGCACACGTATCTGCGGCAGCCCCGGTGAATCCAGCACAGCCCAGACCATTGACACGGCAGGACTACGCCTGCCTCGACTCTAGCGAGGCACAATCGGACGACAGTCACCTGACACGCGATTCCATCACGCGGGAGTCCCAGAACGATGAGCTTTCGTCATCGACACTCGAGAAGCTAGACGTTAGTACTCTTCCGCTGCCTGCTCTCCCGAAGCGCCGCCGCACCCGCTCCCGCACTAGTCCCTCGAAGCATCTTCAGCAGCGCCAGCAGCAGCCGCGTCATGAAGCCGGCGAAGAGGATACCGGGCTGCCAGAAGCAGCAGTCCAACAGTCACTCAAGTCCCGACAGCGTGCAGTCACTCCAGAGTCCCAAAAGCACGCAGCAGAGATAAATACGCCGAAAAAGAACACATCGTCTCAGAAACAGCAACGTCCGCAGCAACAGCAGCATCAGCAGCCGCCGCACCTGTCCGCTTTCCAGCAATACGTCGCAAAGAGGCGTGAAAGTCTCGAGGCGTCGAACCGCAGCTTCAACGAGAAGCTGGAGGCGCGCAGGATGCACTATCACCACATGGGTGGCGGCAGTGCCAATGGGACCTATGCGGCCTCCCATCTAACGACTGGCTCCAACGGAGTCCCCACATATCTGTTTGGAGAACACTTCCAGGGGGTGGCAGCCGGACCAGGCCGAAAATCCATCTCGCCAACCACCAACAAGGAGGAAATTTTCCTCAACAAGTCCGGCTGGGTGCAGGTTAACACGAAGCGTGGCACTAGTAAAGATGACAACTACGGAGGGGGCTATCGCCGGCTCAACTATGGCCAGCAGAATGGCGGCGCTGTCATTCCGGACAATGGATGCGGCCGACCTGGTATTCGCGCAGTTCACATGGACCATGGGCGGCGCTTAGACCTGGCCCGCCAATCATTCATTCAGCAGCACCAACAGCAGTCATCAGGCATGGGTATTTCCGAGCCTAAGTTTGTCGGCTCCAAGGTAGAGGAACTAATTCAGAGAAACGAAGCGCGGCTGGGCGGCCAATCATCACGCGAGGCTGCCCTTCGCCCTGGTTACCGGATTATCGACCCACAACTGGCAAACATTCTGAATGAGAGACCAGGCTTCCTCCCAGTCAAAAGCCCCAACGACTTGGACTCGCCCATAACACCGATTTTGTCGCCGCCACCAGCTTTCCAGGACAACAGCCGCAGTATGCGTCATCAGGATCGTCCCAAGTCAATTCGAGCCCAGGGTCCGCTACCATTGCCTGTGTCGCTCCAGTCTCAGACCAAGTTGGTCACTCAACATCCGGCTAACGTGTCCGTCAAGGGCATGGTCTTCTCTCGCAGCTTCGAGTACGACACGCGTCGACCTCAACCGCCCGACAACTACGTTGAGACCTTCTCTCGCAGCTTCGATGGCAACCTGTCAGAGCGTCCCCTTAATCTTACGGTGCTGGCAGGGCAGCGGGAACGGTCGCCCAACTTCAGCACCCTGACTGGAAATTCTCCCAACTATCTAACGAAGCGGGAGAGCGGCGGTGGCAGCAGTGGTTCCCTGCGCAGCCGAGATAATTCACCCAAGTATCTGAATCCGCAGTCAGTGCAGACGACAGCTTTTTTGAATGCCGCTGTCAAGGAGGCACCCCCTGTCTACAGCGTTGCCGCAACTGGAAGTCAAGCCAAATACTCTCCGCGCTCCCGTCACGAACGGACCGCTGATCGTTCTAAGGGCCACGCTCATGGACGTTCACGAAAGTCCCAGTTCAGTCGGGTGGGCAGCGCAGGACCTCTGGCGCCGCATCCAACCGCCCTCAACGTGGGGGTATCGCGTTTTCGCAGCTTTGACACGTCCAAGAGTCAACGTCTTAACTCTTGTGACAGCGGAGCGAGATCAGGTAAGTCCAAACGACCTTTGCCATTGACAAATCTCGGGTTCTTCCACCCCGACTAGATATAAATAAATACTATAAGTAGTATGCGTGTGGCTCCAGTTTTTTCGAGGCTGACTAATGCCAGAGTTGTTAAATGTTAATAAATGCGCCACTCCCACATCTGGTAGTTTGTGGTCACAAGAGTGGGCATTGGACATGCATCTTAATGAATTGCAAATTACTTTGGCAGATCTCTCCAACGATGAGCTGGACAACGAGGATGGCGGTTTGAGCGAGTTCCTGTCTGCCAGCACTCAGAAGTTTCCCAAAGCTGGAGCCAGTACTATTAGCATCTCGCCGTTCAAGATGCAGCGCCAGCGCTCTCTTACACCCGATCGCAACGAGTCACACCATTCGTCCAGCAGCTTACGAAAGCAACGCTCCCTAACCCCCGAGTCCAGGTCCTTGACTCCCGAGGAGCGACGCAAGAAGGGATCGCAGCTCTCGTTGAGTGCTGGCTCCCGCCAGAACTCTGGTTCCAGAAGCAACACGTTGGAGACCCGCAAACGGCAAGAGGATAAGACGCCTCCCAACATATCTCGCAGCTCCTCGAGCTCCAGCTACAGTGGCGGCGATTCCCATGAGCCTCTTAACGCCAGCACCAGCTCAACTGTCACAGCCTCTGCCGCTGGTCCCGCCAGTAACTCCAGTAGTCACCGGCGGCCAATGACGCACTGTGCCGCTAAGCAGGCCGAACAGGAGCACCGCATTCGCCGCTCCAGGTAATTTTCACCGCCGTCTATACGGGTGTTGATGCTCTTGAAGATATCTTGACAATAGATAATACGCTTTCTTGCAGATCATTGCAGCTAAGCGAACGCTCTCCAAATCGAACCCATAAGTCGATCGTTAATGTAGGTGCAGTGCCCGCCCAGCAGCAGCAGCAAGCATCAACCGCGACGTATCAGCAGACCCGTTTGCTGGTTGGTGGAAGCGTCTTCCCGCCCACCATTCGAGCTTCTCCAGCTGGGTCTAAGATGCATGCCAACCCTAAGGCTTCAGCCAATACATCTGTACGGGTGCGCCAGAATGAGGCGGACAAGGCGCGCTCCTTCGACTTCGATTACAGTAACTACAATCGCAGTGGTAGCACGAAGGGATCTGCGCGCTCCGCCCACACGAGTGGCAGCGGTGGGGACAGTGGAAGCAACCAAAACTTGCGCGTGGAAAGGGAGTCCCGCTCCTTCGACGACGACTATCGTGAAGCACTGCTCAACAACAACAACGGCAGCAGCGGAAGTGCCAGCGTAAGTGGGCTGCGTTTTCTTCAGCCTGCTACTGACTCCGGTCACGCGTCCTCCTCCCGTCTGCGCAAGTCCAACTCTCCCATCAACGCATCTGGCATGGAGCACAGTGCGTCGCGTTCGCCACAGTCCTCCGGGTCCTCTTCGAACAATCTTCACCAGCCGCCGCGACAGCCTGGCAGTCCCCAGAGCTACGGGACACGGTTGTGCGACCACGAGTTAACGTACGATATGCTGCGTAAGTCGCCGATCATGAATTTCAGGCGGGGCGACAGCAGCGACTATGACCTGCCCGTGATGATCCGGAACCGGGAGACCATCAACTCCGGCGGCAACAGTGAACTAAACTTTATGAGCAACGAAACACGGATCTACGAGCACCCGACCACGGTGCTTAAGCCGCAGCGCTCTCTCCGCCAGAGTCCAGGATCGCGGGACGATCTGACCCTGGATATGGCGGTGGGAGTGGGTGGCGACTACATATACAGACAGGCAGCCAACCAGCCGCGCAGCAGCAGGTACTAGCTCAAGCACCTCTACAGCTGTCGCACTCAGCACTCACACGGTGTCGGCGAAAACCAGAATCCCTGCTAACTATGTATTTACATATTCCTCGAACTCAGATGTACGGGCCTTCGTAGCTTCTCCTTCAACCAAGCTTAGAAACGCCCAAGGTTATACTAACCCGACCAGCACCCGTGTGTAAAGACTGCTTATGCATACCAACTAATCTATGAACTAACCGAATTTATTAACTCTGCTGTGGTGGCTACCTTACTGCTTTCTCCTTGTATTAATTTTCAAAGCTGGGCTACGCTGGTCCATTCAAAAAGCAAGTACTAATGTAAATCAACAGTAGGACGAATATGTTGAATGGGTATAAGATATATTACCACAAATGTCCAGTGTCGTAGGACCCCTCATCCCCTCCACATGAGTCGCTCTGGTTAAAGGCGAGCTTGAGAGATTACTAAAGCCTAAAACCTAATGGCCTCTGCTGTGCTGCTGCTTACGCATCTTGTGTTAATTTTTAGTAACACGACCGAGTTTCCCTTAACGACCACCACCAAGAGCTGCTCCAAAACCTTGGATACCTGCGACTATTGGCCCCGATGCGCGGCTTGTCAAGACAGAAGTGCATCCGGCCCCGTCAAGAGGACCCAGTCCAAGGCAGTCGTATCTGTTATCAGTTTGCAGCCTTCTTCCCAACCCCACGTCGTTTCATTGCCTGTTAACAAAAGACCGTGTGTCCAGCGAGTCGGCGAGTCTAGAGCGTTCAACTCGTCGTGGACCTTCTTGTGCAGCGGCATGGCCAGCACTTCCCATTCTCTGCAGCAGACTCAGCCAGAGAGCGAGGAGGACAAGTCCCAAAAGGATATTGCGCTCAGGTGAGTTTTGCTTTTCATCTTCCGAATTGACAGATAGCTCCTAGGATCCCCTGCTCCTCCTGGTAATGGCTTTAACTGGCCAAGCCATTAGCGATTGACAAGCTCAGGCTCGCAGCTGGAGCTTTCCAAGTACCATTAAACATGACAGATAACAATGAAAATGATTGGCGACAGCGGAATGAGATTGGATACTGTCAATAATGGATAATAGTCATTAATATGATATTTTCCCTTTTCAGGAGTAGCCGGAACGACAGGCAGCACTGGGAGGACCAGCCAGCAGAAGTCGAAGGAAACAACAAGTGCCGCACGAGAAGCCGGTGCGTCAGAGGGGAACGTAGTCGGTCTTTGCCAAGTCTGACGCTACGGACACCACCACAGAGATTTGGGACTTGCGGGTGAGACCTTTTCCTCTACTTTTTGTATTTTATTTTTGGATATTTCAATTAGCTCTAAGGTCGCGCTGAATGCGGCAGCAACAGAATGCCGTTGCTGTATGCCAATAGTGTCACTGTCTAGTAGTCTTTAATAGATTGCTGTTCAGTTATATTCCTGGCCCTCCGCAGGTGAGCATTCAGCAAGGTGTCAGGCGAAGGTCTATAAAACTGGCAATTGTGTTTATATCGACCAAAGCACATCCACAGGCCCAGTCAAAGGAAGGCAGCAAAGTCTGCACTTCCTCTTTATTGTCAAACAAATAAACAGCCGGTGGAGTTAGCCGCAGCCTCCATATTTTCTCATGTCCTGGCTCCGAGTTCAGCGACCTACTGCTCGACTCGTCTATAGACACAGATTTAAACATCGCTTTTCTCTAGCCCTCTTCTCTTCCCTGCGCTTGGTCTCAGCCTCGGTCCATGCGTCCACGCATCCTCGTGCCCCCTGCCTACTGCCTCCTGCCTCCTGCCTAGCTTCATAAATAAGCAATAAGCTGCCTGCCTCTGAGAGAGCGTGCTTTCGTGCCGCCGGCAGGCATCCAGAAGCAATAGCTAAATAAAACCGGCGAGCAGTATTGACAGAGATTGCTTTTGTCACGGAACGTCCTAAATTAGTCTCTTTGAAAAGCTTCTTTAAGACTAGTCTCTCTCCCTGGTGGCGCACATACAGAAATTAATATATATTTTAGTAATAAGGGGAATTTAAGAAAGGTGATAGATGGTGGGGGTTTTAAAATAAATAGGGAACGGGATCGTTTAAAACGGATAAGTTCTTCAAATAGAGGATTTTAATTCAACAAACTTTTTTTTAAAATAACAAAATATCATTTTCAACAAGAACATAAACAAAGTAATAAAAAAAGACAAGAAAGGATCTAAACTGGAAAGCCAAAGCATGTAATTATAGTCTATACATTATAATACCAACTCGCAAAGTATAGCAAACTGTCGGAAGTCTTTTCACATGGTTCTACCAATACAAATTGTATAATCTTTCAGATTATATCGTAAATTATATTAGTCTGTCTTAGATATAGACTAAAATTTTCAGGTATAGATCAAATAAATAAATTTACTTAAATTCATTACATTTTAGAAAAATTCAGAACAAAAAAGAATAAATTATTACCTTTTTAAACTTGTTGATTTGCTGGTATTTAGAAAAGAAAACAATATTAATACTTCAGTGCTCTTATTTTTTTAGTAACTAGTTTATGGTTTATATACTTATATAGTTTATAAACTCTTTTCCCCTTTTCCTTAAAAATACCTGAATAAAAACAGATTTATAGAAATGTCCGAAATAGTTGCATACTTTTAGGTTCTGTTTAAAAAAAACCTTTTTTTGTTTATTATTTTTGAATTTTACGGGGTATCTGGTAAACTTTATTCAATAAAAAAGTGACACTATTTTTGCTAATTATAAGATTTTAATCAGCTTTGTATGTACATACGTACCAAAATGTTTAAACATATATGTACATATTTAAACATATGTTTCTAACATATACAACAACGAATTGTTTTATAACATGAGTTTGGGATTAGAAGTGTACAACAGTTGTTATTGATACTGAATCCGGAAAAGACGGAAATATTAATTCAATAAGCCAAATTCTTACGACAACTAATCTTAGATTCAAAACGCGCGCGAACGTGAATTCTCTTCTTCACCAAATGAGACCCATATAGCTGCACTCCTCTGCCGCACCGGTGAAAAATTGTTATTGGTACTGAATCCGAAAAGAGAAAATAATAAGAAAAAAGCGCGCATAGGTGAATTTCCTTTTTCACCAAATGAGACCCATATAGCTGCACTCCTCTGACGCAGCGGTCGCGTCACTATTGCTCTTGCCTCGCACATTTCAACACAACAGCTGTTTATACCCACCATGGTACAATAGGAAAAATTATACTATACTTTTTGCATCGTGTCTGTACACAGTTTCTCTCGTAAAAAAAACAACACTCGACCGGAGCAGACGCGCAGCTCGGAAAGTTGGAAAATGCATTTATAGCAAAGGTGCGCGAGCCGTTCCACCCCCGTGAACGAAATTGTGTTGGCTCAGCTGTTTGGCATTATTTTTGCCTCGAAATTCAGCGAATATACACATCCTTAGCATAAAACCGCGATAATAACGGAAAAGGTGCTCAGTGTCGTCAATTATTAGCCCTGCTAAATTCGTGGAATTGTGGAGAGAAGAACACAACAAAAGTCTGTTTCTGCGTCTCGCCTTCGCGTTGCAGCCGGAGACGCCTGCTTTTTCACCCCTCTTCCCCAACCACCACCAGTATATTCTGGATCATTTCATCTTCATTGGTGGGAGAGAAGGAGGCTCCGCGATCTGCGTTCTCCCCCTCTTCCACCTTCTCATGCAGCGACGGTAGCTGTTGCTGGCATTCTCGAGAACGCTTGGCCAGAAGCCAAAATGCATCTAAATAAAAAGAAACTATAAGCGAAAATCAATAACGCCGACTCAAAGCAGCGAAAATGTCTACAACAATAATGAATTTGCCCCGGACTGCGGGGGCCGACACCGAAACCGATGACTTAGGGCCCGATGATGGAAGAAGAGGGGACGAAGCCGTTGCTGGGAAGGCTGCAGCACCCGGTGGCGTCGCTGGATCCGATAGTGGGCGTGATTCGGCCACAGAGTTCGAGGAGACGGCCCAACTAAGGGACAACACAGGTCGTGGAATCGGCGGGGTGGATGTTTTCGCTAGCCGCGGTTCGCACACGAAATGGTATCTCCTGCCCGAGAAGGAGTCGCCGTCAGCAGACCCTTTGGGGGAGTGCAATGGAGCTGCAGAAGACGTCCGCGAAGGAGGCGCTTCAGCGATGTAAGTTGACGGAACCAAATAATTGGTGGTATTAGTGGTATTTCAACAGATTCGCTTTTATTGTATCAATTAGCCAGTCATCACAAGCACAAGGCATCTCGAAAAGATCTCCCCCGCCTATCTAAAGCAGTTAATTTTCCGGTTCATTGACCAGTTACGTTAGTCCTGCTTCTTGACTGAGTGTTTGTTGACATTTCTCCTCTTCCTCGATGTTGCTGTTAGCTGCCCAGCCTGTTTACCTACTTAATCAGCCGTACATAATTCCGCGTGACCTGTTGCCACCGGGCCATGCTTATGGATTTCCATCACGTGGATCCCTGCTCCCTGACCCAGTCCTTTTTGCTGGCACAGTGGATTCTTCTTGTTGGGACACTGGCTTATTTTTGGCTAAATGTTCGGCAAGTTCTCTACAATTTGCGGCAGGCGTCTATTTTTAGAAGTGTATGCAAAAAGTTGCTCTGCTTAATATTGTCATGGCGTCTAGCATTTTTCGTTTGCTTTTTGTGGCTGTTATACCTTATACTCGTAGAGCCCAAGGGTATGCTAAATGTACGTCCGCAATTTCGGAAGTACTCTCTAGGTCTCAACCGAAAATACATACAATTATACTTCGGCTCTCCGATCTTAGCTTCCTTTCTTCTTTATTTGCATTCATAGGCTATAATCTTGTGTGTACTGTTGAGCACCGGGTATCTCAAGGCCGAGGCACTTCATAAAAACGTATTGTCCACTTTGTATCTTTATATCGTGGTGGAGCATAGTGTAACGCACTGACTACCGCTTCTTAGAAAGATTGGAGAACCCACAAGTTATGACGAATCCGTATATAGAACAGCGACTCAATCAAGTTAATGTTTAAATGTATGTAAATCATTCCGTTACGTCACCATCAAGTGGAAAAAGACTCGGAGGTACGTGACTACTCTTCTGCTTGGCACTTCGTATCCCCAAGATAAACTCCTCTGGAGACAACTAACAAGTAATTACAGTATTGTAGCGAAGTTTCGAAATCGAAATCAGATTCTCAAGTGATTGCTCTTATAAATCCAATTTTTGGTATTTGCAAATGGTCAAGACAAGGTGGTATTAAGAAGTCAATTTTCCACCCGATAGCACTGTCGAGTGCATTTGCGTTAAAAAGAAATTCCCAAACCCGTTGCGTAAATCTCTGCTTGCGAAGGAGCAACAGTCTCGGAAAACACATGGGCGTAAAAGGAAGGCCCACTGCCACTCCCTAGGTTGTTGTAGCCAAGATTAACGCATATTTACCACTCATTTCCACGGTGTGCAACTTGGTTTCACAATTGAGTGAAATGTTCGCCGCTCGTAAAATATATTGACAGCGCGGCTGCAGCTAGCGGCTCGCAGTGGAAAGTATTTTTGGGCACGAAAGCATTTGGATAAAATAATGTTTAATTATGTTACATATAAGATTCCCAAAGCAGAGTCGGCACGGAGAAAGTTATAGCGCTAAGGCAACCGCCACATCTGGTGACCATGCGTTGCTTGGTGCTGGTGCCGGTGACGGGGCCGAATGTGCTTGGTTTCCAGTTCGTTTCCAAGTGCAGCCAGCAAAGCAAAACAAGTGCAGCAGGGCAGCCAGATCGCAAACAACAAAGTTATGCAGCCCAAGTTCTCGTTGTGTAAATAAGACATTAGGGATAAAAATTCAATAGCCATTGCCTTCTGCCACTGCCACTTCTTACAGCCCGAAAGTAGCGAATCGCAGAGCTCATTTAGTTCCCTGGCAGTTGTAGAACTTGTCACTGGAGGAAAGCAGCTCTGACAGCTCACGGCGTATCTGGCTGTTAGAAGTCAGATGCTCCGCGAAAAAGAGCTTGCTGAGGGGAAGCATGGCAACTGGCCGACCGAGTGACATTTTCAGGCCAAAAATGCATTTACAATGCGTTGGCGTGAATGTTTGAGCAGGGACTTGGAATGAGAGCTGGCTAATGGGATATTAATTAATATTGTTCATGGCCGGAGGGTTGGTTGGCGGTCCTCTCCTGGCCGGTCATTAAGCGCAGCACCTTGGTTAATTAGTTACCTTCCTGTCTGTCATTAATCAGCCACATAACTGGATTCCTGCTTTTTATTATTTTTCCTTACCCTAGCGGAATGTCACAAAGCTCTCGATTAAATCTGGCTGGGCGTCAAGGCAAAGGCAGAGCGTTAAGGCATCGAATGCTTCGACGATTCTCTCTGCCTGCCTAGGCCACGTCAACTACGACTGCTATGTTTTCAACCGGTAATTAGTTGCTTTGTTTAACGAAATGAAATTTCGGTCTAAGGACACCTTTTCCCAGCTAGCGGAAATTAAAAACCTCGACCGGAATAGAAAATAATCAGATGTCTTCTGTACGTTGCCGTTGACTAACCCTGGTCGAGGTGCTGTTCGTACTCACAAGCCAGTTTCACTATGCAGTGTATCTTCCGACTCTGAGTCGGAATCGCAGTTTGAAAAGAAGTCATTAGACAATCAAAGTAAAGACAAGCCTTTTTAATTGCCTGTCATTAGTAATTTTTCCTACTACGCTAGTCTTGTAGATCTTTTTCGTGGAGTTGCATCTGACGGCAAGCGGCCCAGCCATAGTGGTGTGCCCAGTAGTGCGAAGTTAGGACTAGTTCCGAAGGGGGATAAGCCCAGTGTCAAGTATTTAAACAATTTTCTCTTCATTGGTTACCATCAGATTGGAGATCTTAGACAAAATTATTGAGCAGCAATAATGCGCCGTAGTAAGCTGCTCCTTGTTGAGAGACGTGTGGCCTGGTCCATTACATTGCTGTTTGAGTTATAAATCAAGTCATATTAGCAATTACCCATGTATTTACAACACAATAAAGATTTAAAGTGTACGTACGGAGAAAAGACTTTCGCTTTGAAAAACCGCTGCTGCAGTTTTCCTTGGTATTTCCGTGTGCCAGCACATTGCCACATGAAGCAATGTCTGAGTCATTACCACATCACGCATGCCTTCATCTGAAAGTCATTTCCAATTTGACCCCAACATCTCGTCAAGATTAGGAAGCTATAGCGTAAGCTTAGGATGTAATAGACAGATATCTATTTATATATTTAAAATGTTACTTATGTAGTTCTTCAAGTGTGCTTGAAATCTGTTAACTGCACAATACCGGTTCGGAGAGGAGGATAGGACTGTATCTATAAACCGATTTACCATAGTGTATGTACTGATTTAGTCCATCAATGTCCGGAGCCTCTATCAACCCAAGACCAGATCTTTTTCTATTTGTAGCCTTCCGCAGTTCTCTACCATTGGTAAACAAACAAGTTGCCCAGCTGCCGCGCTTCCCCATCCTCTGTCGGTGTGCATCTGCCATTACTTATTGTTTTTGGCTGCCGCAGCTATTTACGAAACTATCATTACCATCGGCTTCAAACACATACTTCTGTCGCTTGTCTGTTTGTGGTTTACAATCTAAGAATTTGTATCTTGTTGCGCTCGTTTTCTGGAAAAGGTTACCCGTCTTTTCTCTCCCCCTCCTCGTGTGTGGATACATTTGGGATTAGTACTCCTAACATGATTTCTGGTACGCAGGTGAATGCACTTTCAGTTTACCTAGTCTGGCGCATGTCGTCACTCCCTTGAATTGAATACCTTGAGGTTTAGAAAGAATTCGAGTGGCATAACCTTACGTAAGTAGCTAAGCTGGTTTTACTGCGTGGAATTCGGCCTCAGCAGAGATAGCAAAGCTCTGTGGCTTTGAAAATCAAATTTTTGAAATAACAAATCCTCTCCAGCGACATGATCCCACTATCGGTTTATAATCAGCCGCCAATGCCACGCAATAAGTTCCCTTATCAATAGTTGCCTGTAACTCGCTGAGCTCTCTTTCGCATTTTCCCGGCATGTTTATGCCCAACGGGCAAAAGGAAATTACTGAGTTCATAGAGTTCGTTACGCTGGCGCTACGTCAGGTCCGGTAGGGCTTCATTCGAAAGTTGTGTTAAGCGACAAATGTACCAGCTTTTGCGTAAGGCGCAGCTCAAGCTGTAATTAGCGACTCACTTATTCATATGCATAAATTTTAAAAATTTCGAAAATGGCGAGCTACTAATGCATTTTATGTGAGCTAAGTATCGTTCCCTTTTTGTCAGTTTACAAACTAATTGAGTTACGGCACTTTGAATCAAATGGAAGCACAGTCTGATAACCACATAGACCAACATCTGTTCGAACCGTTCAGATGTGGACTTCCAAACTGTAAATCGTGCAACCTGCTCTCTAAATATGCATTTAATAAAATATATAAACTAATTAAAACAAATTGGGAAGATGCGGCACATAAAGGCTCCAGTTCTAGGCCAAGCCCCGTCAACTCCTTCGCTATCAGGGCATGTCGGAGTTGAGAATTGCGTGCGCACCTCACCGGTTCTCAAGCACACGCGTGCTTGCGTCGTCTATGTATTTTCCCCGTACTTCCTCTTTCCCCGCCTCTCTCTTCCTGTCTGCTCCCCAGCTCCTCCTCGGCCGTTGTTAATTATACAGTCATATTTGTAACAAAAACCCACTTCAAAGTCACCATTATCATCGTCGCTGGCTATAATTAATGCATGTTCGAGTTCGGGCCCTGTTCATTCTTGACTGCCTCTATTCTTAATGACGACTACAAGAGGGAATCAAAAAATCAGGTCGTTAAAGGCTGAGAATAATTCAAAATTATGCTCGTAGATTGTTGTTTTAGTGACGAAACATCGGGCGACGAATTCTGTTTGCGGAGAGTAATGCGAGACTGAGTCATTTCTATATTTGCGAGACACTTGCGTAGCCGCAGTGATCCAGATGTGACTGCCTCTCATCCATTCATTATTATTTCTGCATTCTTTCACCGAGAGCAGGGGAGTCACTTACCGAGCCGAGTTTTATAAATATGTACATGCAGATGCCCTTCCTAGTTGCATCCGTAATTCACTACACTCGTGTTCCCCCTATTCATTGGAATAAAGCCCCTACGAAGTGCATTGAAGCCGTTGTGGGGTTGGGGGCTTATTGGGCTACTTGCTAGCTGCTCTCTTGGTATTTTACGGAGACATGTAATATTTTTGTAATACCCTTGCTGGGTATTATAATTGTAGTCCGATTTTTGCAACGCCTTTTATATATATTCTCGATAAGCACCACCACCGCAGAGTCGATCAAGCCATTTCCGTCAATGTTCTTGCCCTCTTATAAATCCATTCTTATTATTTGTCTATATAAAATATATTTTCTATATTTTCTCTCACTGTTTCCAAGCTAAAAAACACAATGTTCTTCCTGATCCTCAGGGTTCGTAAGAATTGGTATTCATTTTCCCGCTGTGCAGCTGACAGTCGAGCCAGCCATCCCGTACTTCGGGTCTGTAATACTTTCTGGATGAAACTGTGCCGATCCTTTTCATTGTCTCTGCTTGTCAGGAAACTGGTCGGCGGCATGTTTATAGTACGGTTAGCTGAAAAATTCTTGTTGTCCCAATAATTGCAGGGGCGCTGCGACACGTGGCCGCATTATTGTCATTTCATTGATACAATTTCGATGTGATTTAAAGCATGATTCTTACTTTTTTAGAACCGAAGCTACTTGTACGAACATTTCAATTATTTTTCTAACCTTCTCTCGTCTATATTTTAGTCTCAATCAGTACTAAGAAGGTACCTTGTTTGTTCAATAATAATTTTTTGCCTCAATTTGATCCGGTGATAAATTTAGTCAATTTGCACTCGGCTTGACTATGCAGGCGGACCAGCACAACGTGACTATTTAGTGGAATTCTGTGTATCGCACAGCTTAGCAACGCTCACCATGTGGTTCTCTAAAAAGTGTAAGTGCTAAGGCCTCCGCCGGTACAGGTCTTTTCTTATTGCGAATAGCATTTTGCGCCTTTCCTGGCCAGGTAGTGGTGGTGATGATGGTCGTGTTGTTAGTGTTTCGTGGTAGTAAATGGCCGGTCGCGACTCATCGCGTTGCAACTACCTGTCCGAGTCGCAGAAACCGGTTTGCTTTCGAGTTGCAGTTCCAGTTGCTGCTTCTACCCCAAGCCGGGCTTTACACCTTGCACTTTCCGCAGCCAAGCTTCCAGTTCCCAGTCTACAAGCAGAATACTCGCTAAAAAGGTTTCAAGATTACAGCACAACCTTGGTCGCTCTCATGAGAGATAAGGTCAAGCCGGCTGGCCCCGATTTGGGCTATGTTTGTCGTTGAATGCCACAAATCTCGGCACCTGCGCCTGTTCAAAGGCCAGCTGATCCTGAATATTCCAAGTGCCTGAACATCCGATGCCCCATTTGCCCGCATTGCGCCGGAGTGCCTCTTAAGAGGCGTCCCTTATATTTCCGGATGCATATAAGGATTAAAATAAACTGATTTCCGCGTTCCTAGAGTGGTGGTGGTGGAAAATCACTGCTGAATTTGGATTGACTAGGTAGGCATATGTGAGAATCCTCTGCGCTTAGCTTACGATTTATGTTGAAGTACTTGTCAGGACATCTGCGAACTCATCAGGACTAAACTCATGGACGATGAACATTCTCATTTTCAAAACATAGCACGACGTCAAAAATTCGGTTATATATTTTTTTTCGACACACGCTGAGTTGTCAGGATTCTAAACCGGTTTTATGCCTGGAGCGGCAGATGTTTCAGTGCTCTCCACTTCATTGTTATCCTTTTTGAGTCGACCTGCCGCGCTTGGGCTCATTTTCGATCTTGAGCGGAATCTGGAGAGAGCCATAGTGGCAGCAGCTGGGTGTGACGAGCATATATTTCGAGTACGATGCTATCCGTGCAGGGCTGGATATCGAATAGGGAGATGCAACTGAAGCCAGGCACGTCCGGCTGGTCCTTCGCAACCACCATAGCAACATTCTCACTCAAAGTCCTTCCCCTATTTAGTCTTGCTACGGCGGCAGTTGAGTACGATGCGCAGCTGAGCGGCTGAGAAGCGTAGACCTCTGACGATTTCGACTGACTCAGTCCGGATCAGTCTGCCCCGAACGTCAAACAGTAAACACACGCCCGCACAGACCTAGCGGAAGTCTTTTGACGGTATATCGATATAATATAGAATGCAACGCAGTTAGTGGACGTGTATAAGTTTATTATGGTTACATACCACGTACGCTCCGTCCTAACTCAGTTTAGTGTACCCCTTTCCGAATCGCCAAGTGCGACAACCGCGAAAGTACAAACAAAGACCAAAATGAACAATAATAAAGAGATTAAGAGTTTCGTCATTAAATCAGCACAAGTCCCCCGCCGCAATACGCCCAGGAAAAAGCGCTCTGCCCGCGTGGAGGTTCGACGCTTCAAGACCTTGCAACGGTGAGCTAATTCGATAAAGGGTGGAAACTGGGAGATAGAGCGGCCTAGATGCTGCTCTGATGCCGGTCCTTACAATCGCAGTATCTCAATCAGGCCTTCCCATCGATCATCTTCATCTGTACCTCAAAGAAATACAATATATCCAGCTTTTTGGCCGTTTATGCGATCCAAGGAACTGTCTTTGGGCATCATTTGAGTCTAGAGCCTAACCTCTAGGACTGCATTCCTTCACGCATACCAGAGTTAATCCGTATTTTGTTGCAAGCATTTAAAATAATCGCGGACTTTCCCTTGACACGCTGCTGCTGCTCGGGGAAGGTATACAGCAGCGGGCACCGCAGGAGCAAACTAGGGTCTCCTGGCATTTTTCTTTATCTGGGCCTTTGCCTCACTAGAGCCATGCCACACACATTTCCGGGCCTTCCCAGGTCTTTAAGGGTCGTTGGATGGGCTGTTTGTTTTCCTTGTGTGCCTGGAATTCCCAGAATTTATGGTGTTTGCTTACAATAAGCGTACGGAAATGGAATTGGCCAAGTTTACTTTAGATTTGGTTCGCGCAGTTTGCTTTCGACTTACCTTCTCCGACAGTAAGTGAATCCCTTTTCAGCATTTTACGAATCATTTACTCTTCCCGATCAAAAACGTACCTGCCTTTACTACCAAGCGAGCACCTTGGATGCCACATTTTCACACGCAATCTCAGTGTCAGTGCCCAGTAAATAGGCAAGCCTAGGTCGCAACAAAACTAGACTTCTTTGAATTCGCTAAATTGGCCTGTGGTCTGTCCCTGTGCACCCCTTCGCCGATGCCGACTAATGGGCGAACAGAGCCAGCCTACCTACCTGATCGGCGGCGCTAAATTTTACATAATTCACAGCAAAATGAGCGGCTACTGCTACTGTGAGGCCGCCAGCAGAAAGAGATCTTCCACTAACAAAATTTTGTATATTTTGTCCATTTTCAGAATGCCAAATACGGGAAACCAGGGATTGAGGCACGGCTTGGTAAGTGACTGCCTTCGGGCTAATATGTATTTCTTAGTCTAAGATATCTCGAGAAATTGACAATTAAGGAGTAACTAATATTGGCAAAGGGCTTATATTTCAGTATATCTTAGTATCTACGCCCACATGCACGCTGATAGTGACAATCATGGGTTCGATAGGATCGCGTTACACGGACAGCTGTTGTTTCCCTGTCCGCTGTTGGGTGCTCAGAATTTAAATTGATTTATTTCAGTCGAGCGGCTGCGACAGCTGCTATTTGTATACAAATGTTTAGATTTTGTCACACGCTGCTCCTGAACATGTTTGTGCTCTCAGAAGGCTGAGGTCACGGCCATGCACCAAGAGCACCCTCAAGGGGCTGGGGAGCCCGGGAACATTATGCACTCCGAATGCTTTTAGGGTGGCAGCGTTTGAACTGCAAGTCTGTTTATCGCCATGGCCTCGCTTTTCTGACATTCCTGCTATTAAGTAGCACCAGGGCTGTAAAGCAGCTCATCCATAAAACGTACACTGTTTTTATAGATCTGAATCTGCTGAACTCGAAAAATTGTACATCCAAAGCTCCACTATTTAAACTGAATTTTATGATTGGAATAAAGCTTAAACCAGGCAAAAAGAAGCAGCCCCTATACTTTCTCTGAGATGCACTTGGGAGGCGGCACCCTCCAGCCATGAATACATTGCCACAAGAAAGGTAATGAGAGTTCAATGATCTTAAAACTAAAGCAGGAGCAGTTTCTACAATTAACAAAAAAATTACAACAAGTTACAACGACGCATATCCGATTACAAGCCATCAATGCTGCAACCGCAAATCATACCATAGTTTGTGTCAATAGGGACTTTCTCACTACTCCCAACTCCTCCACACCTGGAGTACGAATTCCGTCTTTCAGTGTGGGTCTCGCACGACAACCGCATCCGAGAAGGGAGTTACGAGTCATGGCTGACTTGGCCGCTGCTGAAGCCCGTCAGGGCTTATTACATAGTCGCTGTTTATGAACCCGAAATATGATCTCTGCAAGGAGGAGGAGGGTCCAATTTTGTGGCCACCAAATCAAAGGGTTCCTGCAAAGCCCATTAATGGAAGCACAAGGACGACGGACGCCATCACAGTACTTCCTGACAGCACATTAAATTCATGGGACACTCGATGAGTCTGTGTGAGGGAACACATGTTTCCGGCCGCGTCTGTTTTCCCCGTTCCTAGTTCCTTTCCTTAGCCCAATGTCGTTAGCCACCATTAAGTCCGTAATGATTTCCGTATGCAAATACGCTGTCGAAATGTGTTTTTAAATCACTTGAGGTCGAAACCGAACCCTTAGACGGCTAGTCTTATGCATTATAGGCTTATCCCTACGCTTCCTCGTCTTCTGTTTACGTCGGCCGTAATCGGGGTTCATTGTTATTATAAATAAAACTTTAAATGTTTTTTCAGTTGAACAGCAGGTGAGGTGAGAGGTCTCTGTCCGTGGCATTAGATTATTTTTTTAATCGCTCACCTTGCACCCTGGCTTGCATCCATAGTGGGATACTATTTTCCAACCCGTTTACATGGGGAAACACTTTCTCTGAGAACGGTTCTCGCTTATTGAGCACATCCCGCAATTGTTCCAGGATGAGCCATTCTCGTCGGACAAAAATAGGGCAAGACAAAGCCAGCTTTATTGTAGTTTGAGATGGCGGGGTCACAATCTATAGCTTGACCTAGGACGGCCGCAGTGGACAAAAGATGCGCCAAGTGACAGTGGCTCGTGCTACTGCTGGTGCTGCTGGATCTTTCCTGCGATAATCTAATCAAGCCACTTCAATCCAGACTCCCGACAATGGCACTCGCATATGGATTCGATCTCGAGGCCTTTGTATCCCTTAATGCAATGTCTCAATACAATAGGTCGGACGTCCACTCACGACCGGGGCGACGACACCGGCACTCGTCAGAGCTCGCGGTTCGCATTTGCAAGTCTCGCTGCGGCAATCAGTTATTAGTTATCGCTTCGCTCGGTTACACCTGCCTGTGCTGACTGTGGTCCGGAGCTGACCAACTCTGTTCGTCTTGCAGAGCCGCGGAGAAGCTATGAAGAAGTTGATAATACCCACGCTCATGGACACCTATGGCCTGATTAAGTTCTGGGACTTTGACGCCTGCCCCGGCAGTGTGTCGAAATCCGCCAGAGGACGGGTGGACTTCAGCATGCCCGCCACCGACTCGATGCCAGCCGAGCGCCGGTACAAGTGGAGACCTCGCCGGCTCCAGGTCAGCCCTGTACAGCGTAGCATGCTCCCCATTATCGGTCTGATAAGTTTTTGGCCCCCGCCTTCTCCGATCCCGATCCCGACTGAGTACATTTGCCGCTCATATCAATTTGATTGTCAAACGAAAGTGAAGCCCGATAAAAATAGGAGACATCATACCACAATTTATACCACCAGCAATCGCACACGAGTGTGTCTGTAGCTGTGTGCGTGCCATTTCAGTTTCGGTTCGATATTTGCAGATTTTAGAACTATTACGCCTCCACCTCCTTTTGACGTGATGTAAGCCCTCCGCACGTCGCACTTATACCGACCAAGCAATTGGGTAATACAACGTATTTCGTCATAGGCCGGCCCTATCATGGACGCGGACCCCCTGAAAGTCGCAATCGCACTCAGGTTCCGTTAAAATTCTTGTGACAAATTCTACACACAAGCACAGCTACAGGCACACTCACCCACAGTCACCAGGTATCACTGCTGTTAATAATATAATACAAAACCCAGCCAATACGGGCATAAACAAAGCTGTGCGATGATAAGATATTTGTGGTTTCTCGTGCGAAGGAGCCGCATAGCGTCGCTACCGAGGCACTACGTAAGCGTTAGTTGCAGCCAGTGCAAGGCCAGGTGCATCTATTCCAGGTGCCGATTTAGGCTAGATGACAAATATGACTGTGCGGCGTTGCAGAACTGAGTAAAAATTCAACTTATTTTTTGCAGACGCAGCAGATGAGGGCCGTCTCCAGTCCCACGCTGACTGAACCACTCTCGGTGCCGCCGGAGCAAAAGTCAGACGAAAGCGCTGATATGGCAGCCACCGCTGTCACTGGCAACAGCAGCAGCGGAAATGGAGGCGGCAGTGTCGGCGGAGGCCTGGGCGTACTGCAGATGTTCAAGCGCACCCTGAACAACTTCAATGGCAAGAACCAACTACACATCACCCCTCTGCCGTCGGCGGCCACGAGCACCAATGTGTCAAAGCCAAAGTCGTCGCCAACGACGCCGACCGTATCCATCACTGCCCCTGCTGCGGCGACAACGACAGCCACCAGCGAATCTGGTCCAGAAGGAGGCGATGCGAGTTCTGGAAAGTACCGATTTGGGCCCCTCATCTGGCGCACCTCCAAGGAGCGCCGCAAGACAAAGTTCAATCGGCGGGACAAGTGCAACTCGGGCGACTCGGGCATTCAAATCGAGCTGGAACAGGATGAGCAATACTCCCGAGCATTGACTGTCGGCGGCCAAGGAGGAGGTGCGCCTTCCGCGTCCGTTAATGGGACGTCAACTAGCGCCGAGTCCAAGATCAGAGCAATCCGCCGCACCAACTCGGCCAAGGCGAGCAGCATCCTAGGCCCTTTCGCCTTAAAATCCAAGAACGCCAAGCACCTAAACATTGGAGAGTCGGACCGAGTCGAACGCGAGGCACCTGAGTCTCTGCCCACGCGATCTCTGAGCCAACCCAATGGCCTGGAGACGTACGGAATGGGGGGCACGGAGCTTGAGGACAGCGACAGCGACAGTGTCACATCGCACGATGATGGTATGTAGCATCTGGTCTGCGCGCGAGTGCAGACTGCTATTTATATATTTATTTGGTCGAGCAGACCAGACTAATGCGCTGTCCCTTTGCTCCCCAGCTGTTAGCTACTACCCGACCATCTACGCGGAAGTTCTCTACAACTTCACGGCGGCAGGACCGCAGGAGCTGGGCTTGGAACGGGGAATGCTTATTGAAATTTTGCGCAAGGAAGTTGGACCCTGGTGGTTCGGCCGCATAAAAAAGGAGGATACCATTCTCGTGGAGGATATACTGGATCCCGAGCTGGGCTGGTTCCCCAAGGAGTTTGTGCGCGTTATTCACTGTCCTGAGACGGACATCTTTTTCAACGAGCACAGAGCTGCGGCCGCTGATGCAGATGCGGAGGCTGACGTGGAAGCGGAGGATGCGGCCGAAGAAGGAGCGTGTGGCGGTGATAAACAGTCTATTCCTCTGCCTGTTGCTACGTTCGCAGAGGATGCGGATATCACTGTAACCACGGACCAAAGCAACGTCACTCTGATTGTCATTGAATCGCCGCCAAACCCAATGAGTGCCTCCGGTGCCGACATCCTGTTGGACCACAACGCTATCCTTCGCCGAAGTGCTGTACGTGAATTGCTCGAAACTGAGGCTAATTATGTGAAGCTGCTGGCCGCCATTTGCGATGGGTAAGAGATTGAGACTCGTGAAATCCAGTTGAGTACCAAGCGTAACCGTTGTCCCGCCTTAGATATCTGCCGGCGATGAGCAAGCGCATCGACATATTCTCGCCAAACAGTATTCGGTTGATCTTCTCCAACATAACGGCCATCTATAAGTTCCAGCGAAAGTTTCTCGAGGCCTTGCGGCGGGGAATCGAGCAAAATCAGATTGCTAAGGTATTTCTAAAAATGGTAAGGACAACACATACTTTTTCAGCGCTTACAACATGTTATTAAGAGAAAAACGCTTCCTTCACCAAACAGCACAAAGGTTTCCTCTGCTATTCAACCTACTGCAATACCTATCCCCGGGCCCTGATCGAACTCGAGACCTACGATCGCGTTAAAGACGCACGCACCATCTTGGAGAAGTAAGTTAAATCCCAACAGAGATTTGGCCCAGGACCGTATACTAAACAAGGACATTTACTTATAGCTGCCGCGAGTCTGAAAACCTGGCAGAACTTCCGCTCTCCGCACACCTCTTGGCACCTGTGCAGCGCATCTGTCGCTACCCCCTGCACCTCAACGAGATCATCAAATCCGCTCTGGAGAGCGACAGTCAGGATTCAAGAGATGTGGTAGACGGTGCCAAGCCGCTTGCCACCGAATACGAGCAACTTGACGTCAGTGAAATGGACATACCCGACTCTCGCGACACTGTAAATCGGGCGCTGGAAGCGATGCGCGGCATTACAGAGGCGGTCAATGAGGGGAAACGCCACAGCGAGACTATTGCCAGGCACCAATCTAGCTTCCAGAACTTTAAGGGGCCGCCGCTGCACTTGCATAGCGCTCGCTTTTTCCTGCAGGTCGACGCCACGCGGCAGAAGCCGAATCTGTGGAACAACAGCTACACTCTGTTCCTATTCGATAACCAGCTGGTCTACTGCAAGCGGGACATCATCAAACGCAGTCACTTCATATACAAGGGTCGCATCTTCCTGGATCGCTGCCGCGTTGTAAACGTTAGAGACGGAAAGATGTTCGGACACACCATCAAGAATTCCCTGCGCATCTACTGTGAGTCACGCGAAAAGTGGTACGACTTCAGCTTCCGGTCGGCGAACAGAAAGCATCGCTTCCTCAACACCCTCGCCCTCGAACGTCAATTCGGCGGGAAGGCCTTGTACGTACAGGAGATGGCTGGCTTTGAGTATAACTACGAGGAGCGCTGTGGTGACTTTTCCGACCAATCCGATTACGAGGCACAAGACTTTGAAGCCGCTACTGGGGCAACCTCCGCTAGTGGGGAGAGCTCAGTGCCGGAGTCACCGGCCAAATCAAGTTCCCGCTTGTGCGAGACTTTGCCCAAAAAGTCACTGTCCCGGGACGGTATATCCAGTGCAGAAAACTCGCAAATGCTGTCAACCACATCGACGACCGGTTCGCTTGGAAGACGTCCCTTTGGCAAGTGGTTCCGCAAGCCCAAGAGCACCAACTGCACCCCGAGTCAGTCGCCGACGCACAAGCCCGGCTTCGATGCTGACGCGACTCTCACAGAGGCCCGAGTGGCTGCCATGGAACTGGCTGCAGCCGAAGCCGACGCCACGCTGCTAGTAACTGACAGCTCGTCCGCCTGAACAAGCCCTCGATGCAGCAAGGAGTAGGGAAAGCTATAACCTATACACATCACAGCATACATGGTATAAAATATTTGTTACAATAATATTAAATTGCCTTTAAACGTAGCAGCAGATTGAGTTTACGTTTACGTTAGTATTTCGTTCAATATAAAATTGAAATCGTTTTTATTTTTGTTTCGTTTGTCGTTTAAATCCGTCTGTCCTTAATCCGTCTGTTACAGGGTTTCTAGACGACCAAACGATACGATGAGTAATAAGAATTTTAGATTTACGAAGATTTGCGAATATCATAAACATGAATATTGTATACTTCTGGCATTTCAATGAGGTTTTATGAAAAATGTCGCCGACTGCTAGTCTAAAAACCCTATTACCTGTCCATACTTGTAGTTCTAGGTTACGTGATAAGTCGATAATAAACATCCGCCAAGCACTTGATGATTTCTGTTTGTGTTCCCTGTACTCGAGCTCGCTGTGCGTCGACCTCCTCCTCCAACAGCCCCTCCATCAAGCTGAATAGAAAACTACCCACAGGATCGATATTAATACGCGTTTAGAAAACGTTTGTAGTTACTTTGAATACGACACATTTTAAGTAGAATGAATACATTCTCTTTGTATTAACATGTATTGGAAATAGGGTGCCATGGAGCCACTGTCCATGGCATTTGTTATTGTTTTTGTTAGGCCAATTTCCTATGGCATGTATTCACAGTTAAACCGAAAATCGAAGGAAGCAGGAGAATATTAATAAATACGAAATGTAGTAAACTACCAATAAACGAACAGCAAATATTATTGCATATGGAACAATATTGTACTATATGAAAATTGATTGATTGTCAATTTGAACACAAATCGAAATATCTAAAAAGTAGCAAATGTTAACATTCTCAGACACAAGCAACAAAGGCAACAGAATAATTGAGCGAATTTAATTTTTTCTAAAGAGAAACTTGTATGTATCACATTAGCATTTAAATTATTGCCTATGCTGTTGGCAAGATTGATTAGTTGAATGTTTTAAAGAGACAGTATAAGTTCATAAAAATATATAAATATATGAATGAATTCATTAAGCAATTTACTATTTAATAGATTTTGCTAGAAAAGAAAAACTTATTGGTTTTCGCAAGCAAACAATTGAGATGATTTCTTGTCAAAATTTTCGAAACGAAAGTCCCACGTCCTAACCCTCTGCACGACAGGTACACGATTAGAATCAACTCTAGAAAATCTAATTTTTAATGAAAAAACTAAAAAATTGAGCGATGCCAGGACCAACTGGCCTGTATAGCTCCTTCGCCCTCGTTCTCCGCACCAATTCGTTAAGTTTTAATCAAACAAACATGATAATAAAATAAAACAAAAATAATGTAAGAAAGCAAACATGTGAGCGTTTTGCCAAACACAATTGTACAAAAGCGGCAAGCGACCAGTGCGACTGAGCAATTTATATTACAAAATCGTTCACGTTTCAAAAACAAGTCAAATGGGATGTCCCGCTCCTTGGATCCTTGACCAGAAACCGAAAACACATCTCTATACACTTAGCAACCACAAATATGCTCCATATGCCAAATAAATTAATATATATATTTATCCAAGTCAAGATCTGCCTATTCATTTAAAATAAAGTAGAACTTTTCTAGAAAGTCCCAAATTCAAGCACAGTTGGCTATAGTACGCTAACACTTAGACTTGATTTTGGCGGCACATTGGGATGGTAGCAATGCTACCAACTAGTATTTTTTCCTTCAAAGCACGTTTAGTTTTTTAATGAAATATTTATATTAAAGGTATGACTGTTACATGGGATGTTACATTTAATAGGTATATTTTTTACAACAAATAAATATAATATAATCAAATATAATAAAAAGATACATCGATATTTCTAAATTTATCGATGATTCTCAACGTCGGCAAATATCGATTCACGAAGAATATCATTGGTGCTTTCTCTAAGTGGTTCCAAAAACATAAACATTTAGTTTATCCCGAAGCTTGGCTTGTTTTCACAAACGGATTGGCTTGCAAACATCGATCTGACTGCCGTAACGCTAACTGGGGCGTCAAGCAGCTGCTGAAAGTGTTTCCTTGTCAAGATGCACAGCCACAGCGGCGCCAGCAAAGTCGTGGCCACCCTCCGCGCGGACGGAAATGTGTATCCGATGGAGCACTCCGAAGCACACCTGATGCACTATGAGATTGTAAGTAGAATAGTAGTTTCGAAGCCCACCTTACGCGCGATCGTCTTTCAGCGCACGGAAGGAGAGGTGCAGCAGAAGAAGGGTAACCAGCTGGTGGCCGCCACTTGTGTAGACCTGGGCAAACAATTGCTTCAGTGCGCCAGAGACAACGATGTGGCTGGAGTTAAGACGGCACTGGCCCACGGAGCGCCGTTTGCCTCCGACTGGTTGGGCATGTCGGCGCTGCACTTCGCCGCCATGAATAACCAGTTGGAGATATGCGAGATCCTACTGCAAGGAGGCATCAACATGGACGCCAAGACGAAGGTGGACAGGACGCCGCTCCACCTGGCCTGCTACTATGGCCACGAACGAGTCGTCAGCTTGCTGCTGGCGCTCAAGTGCAGCGTGAACTCCCGCGACATGGTAAGAGTAGCTCGCTGGTCGCCGTGTGGCAGTCGCCAATTAACCCGATTTTCTCTTGCCAGCTCCGCATGACGCCGCTGCACTGGGCCGTAGAGAAGAGGCACAAGAGCATTGTGCGCATGCTGCTTAAGAGCCAGGCGGACGTTACGTGTGTCTCCAAGTTCGGCAAGACGGCGATCGGTCTAGCCGTATACACAGAGCAGGCGGATGTGCTGGCGGAGTTACAAATGGCGCGGCAGGCGCAGGCTAGTAAAAAGTTCAGCGACGAGACAGAGGTGAGGACTTTTTATGTCGTTTTCTAGCCTTCGCAGTTAGTTAGCTACTCCATAGTGTCTGTTGCGGTGTTCTTATACATAAGAATATACTAATTTTTGTTCGACTTTTTTCGGCTGCAATGCGCTTACCGAACTCCAGATAAAATCGCATCATATCACAGTATGTACCTTATTCTCCCTTTCCATCAATATTAGTAATATCAGTATAAATTCATTTCTTTGTAAAACCTGGCACGTTGGAAAATTATTCTTTTTTGCAACCAAGAAATTCATGCAAGCACAGAACATCTCTTCCTTTGAACTATAGAACTCGCTCAGTTTGATGAGTCCACACTGTAAATTATATAATAATTAAAATATACAAATCGTTCGCAGAAGGAAACCAGCGATGCTGTCAACTCCATAATGAACGATTCCGAGACGTCAAAAACCCTTGACGACAGCGAAATGTCTGTGGAGGAACGAATGGATGTCCTGGAGACACTTCGAGGGCGTAAGCTCAATAGTCAAGGGCCATAGAAGACGTGATAGAGTAACATATTATATTTTGCAGATACAAATGTGCTGGGAAATTCGGCGCTAGACATGCTGAAGACGCACCGAATCGCGGACATGATGCAGGAAAACGATGATCAAGCGTCGAAAGAAATGTTGAATACTGCCTTGCAGAACGGACGCCAACTTGTTCTCTCCGAGGGTGGTCGTATGCTGTTGCACGAAACGAAGGCCGGTCTCAGCGGAAAGCGGGAATACGTGAACGGCGGTGGCAGAAAGTTTCAGGGCGTGACTCTGCGCCCAAATGTCAGTAACTCGCCTCCCCAGAAGATTCGAATGAATGTCATCAAACAGAAAGAGCCACCGTCGTCGAGTCCGGCGGGGGTTTCCAAAAACAAGGTAGGCCTCTTCGCTCTTTAAATTCCATCCGCACATGCATTAAATGATCTCTTCGAGCAGAATATACGCATAATCTCGTTGACTGATTTTAAGAAACTTTGCGGCACGGACAATCAGCCAAAGTCACTTCAGAAAATACCTGCATCAATGGCTAGGTAATTATTTGCCCAGTTATTTAGAATCCTCATAAATCATACTCCACTCACTGCAGCTCTGGAATGGTTCGTCAGCTTCCGGATGGCACTAAGCTGCTCAACATGCGCACAATGCAGTCTCGACAGGTTGGTTGGTTGCTTTCACTTATAAGATTAATTTGGCTTCGTAACCACATTAGCATAAGCTGTTAGGAAACGCAGGAATCTAAAATCTGTTTGCCGCCTTTTCAATTTTTAGCTGAAGCTCCCATCCCTGCCCAGACCGCAGGAGCCCACGACCGCCTTAGATGAGCCCCAGCATGGAAACGAAACCGCTGTCACACCTACACTGCCAGCGAGCAATCCCGCATCCGCGAGTTCTCTCAGGGGACAAGTCGGCACGGTGCAGACGATACAGCTGCGACCCTCGCCCACAGCAGCATCGGGACAGGGGCACACGAACAACGGGGTGGCAGCCTGCAAAACGATCGGCGGCAGTACCCTCAAGTTGCCCTCGACAAAGACGCCCAACGTGATGCCGTTGCTAACGTCCTCGGAGATTTGCCGGCAGCTGCATGAGCTGCGACGCCAGAACGAAGACTTGCGCCGGCGGGTGGATTCGTATGAGCGGGAAAAAGAGGAGATGCTAAGGCGCATTTATAGTCTGGAGCAACTTGTGCTGATTCGGGACTCTGAGGCAGAAATGGAGTACGCGGACGACCTGTAGCCAGAGCTAAGTTGGGTTTACTGTAAATACACCTAGTACATAGCATACTGTGCGGGGGCACCGTCTGCGTCCGCACTTTTGGCCTTTACATCGCTAAAGGGAACACAGTTCAAGAATAGGCTAGGCTAGGCACTAAGTTAAGAAAGTTAATCATTTACCGTTAAGTGCATTTGTTAATTTCATAACATTTTGTATCCGCCGTATTAAGTTAATTCTTTAAATCTTAAAGTAACTACGAAAACTTCCAACCGTTAACTGCGATCATAGACAGTTAGTTTCCTACCTTCGAAGGCATTTTAAGTCGCCGAATAAGGGTAAATGATCGCTCTTTATTTTGTAATAGAGCTATATTAAATTTTATAACTTCACATCAAGTCTGAGCAGAAGCCAAAAACATTTTTAGAAGGCATTGGCAAGGGCATTAAAACTTCGTCTTACTGATTTCAAACGATTTCGATTTGCAAAAACCTCAATGTTATATCGATGTTTATTTATTATATCGATAAGCGCTTGTACCCCTACCGCCAGCTGGTCACCATCGTTAACGACATTGGCGTTGCCATACTTTGGGAGATTACTTTTTTTTATCGACTGTCATCGAACTGGCAGCACCGCAGCAAATGCACGTGTAAATTTAACAAAACAAAAATGGTACGGCTGTTTTAGATATTAAAATCACTCTTAAATTACAATTTTCCCTTGTTGCAGCGCAAAAAGCAAGCAGATGAAATACCTGGGTTCCCGTCACTGGATACCGATGGCAATGGCGCAGGTGGTCAGGGCGACGACATCCTGAGAAGCAAGCCGAAGTCGAAGAAAAGCGGTGGATTCCAGTCCATGGGCCTGGGCTTTGACCTGATCAAGGGGATCACGAAGCGGGGCTACAAGGTGCCCACGCCAATTCAGCGCAAGACCATTCCACTGATCCTGGAGGGTCGCGACGTGGTGGCCATGGCCAAGACGGGCTCCGGCAAGACGGCCTGCTTCCTGATTCCGCTCTTTGAGAAGCTGCAGCGGCGAGAACCTACCAAGGGCGCACGAGCCCTCATACTATCGCCAACGCGCGAACTGGCGGTGCAAACGTACAAGTTCATCAAAGAGCTGGGCCGCTTCATAGAGCTGAAAACCATTCTTGTGTTGGGCGGCGACTCAATGGACTCGCAGTTCTCTGCTATTCACACGTGTCCCGATGTTATTGTGGCCACGCCTGGCCGCTTTCTCCACTTGTGTGTGGAAATGGACTTAAAGCTAAACTCCATAGGTGAGTAAGCAGGGATATCCAGCGATTTTCTAACGAAGTTTTAATGCGAACTATGAATCCCCAGAGTACGTGGTTTTCGACGAAGCTGATCGTTTGTTCGAGATGGGCTTCGGCGAACAGCTGAACGAGACGCTGCACAGGCTGCCCTCCTCCCGGCAAATGGTCATGTTTTCTGCGACGCTGCCCAAGCTGTTGGTAGACTTTGCCCGCGCCGGTCTTAACGATCCCGTTCTCATACGTCTGGACGTAGAGTCCAAGCTGCCGGACGCACTGGCGCTGAAGTTCCTCTACTGCCGGTCGGACGATCGCTACACAGCGCTCGTGGTGCTCCTGAAATATGTGATCCCGCAGGCCTCGCAGACCGTGGTGTTCGCCGGAACGCAGCACCATGTTGAGCTGATTTCATATATCCTCACCGAGTCAGGCATCTCCAACACCTCGGTATACTCCAGTCTGGACCCAGCTGCTCGTAAAATCAATACCGCCAAGTTTGTTAACAAGAAGGTGTCGGTGCTGATCGTCACAGATGTGGCCGCGCGTGGCATTGACATTCCCAGCCTGGACTACGTGGTCAACCTACACTTTCCGGGCAAGCCGAAGCTGTTCGTGCATCGCGTCGGACGCTGTGCCCGAGCAGGGCGGACTGGCACCGCATACTCAATTTTCTGCACCGACGACACGGCCCATCTCCTTGATTTGCACTTGTTCCTGAACCGGCCATTTAACATAAACGACAACTCGGCCCTGGGGATTATTCCACAAGACCTGCTAGAGGAGGAGCACCTCACAGTGACCGATATCAAAAAGAGCCATCATATCGTAAGTTGTTACATTTTCTTCATGTCACTAATAAGAGATTGATTACCGCCTATGATAATTGCAGTCCGGAGTGTTGCGCACCAGCGAGAATGCGTACAAGAAGTACTTGAGCTCGCGTCCAGTGGCCTCCACAGATGCCAATGCTCGAGTGAAGAAGATAAAGTTCTTTGCGCTCAAGCCGTTGGAGGACTTCTTCACAGCCGCTCCCGTTCTCGCCCAGGCCGCCGAAGTCAATGGACAGTCGGCAGAGTCGCAGGCGGAGGTGGCTGCAGCCGAGCGCAAGTTGCAGGAGGATAAGCACAATATACTGGTCAAGATGCGTAGTTTCCGACCAGGTGGTGTAAGTTGGTCGTCAGTAAGTCTTTGCCAGAGAGCTTGCTAATCCAAAGTGCTTTTCAGACCGTTTTTGAACTTAACACCACCCAAAAGTCAACACAATTTGTCGTAATGAAGGAGAAGCGTTCCCAACACGCGGATGTTATTCAAAAGTTTAGACAGCAGCGCGCAGACGAGGACCTGGGCGAGGCAAAGAAGGAGGTCGAGATCCAGAGGCCTAGTTCGTCCCGAATGGCCACCGCCGACGAGGATGCCATAAGCAGTACTTTTAATAAAGTCGTTGCGCCCAAGAGACTCCAAAACATGGACGCGCTATACAAAGATAAGCCCAAGAAAAAGAAGCGTAAAACCAACACTAAGGACGATGAGCATTACGTTCCGTACCAGTCGGCCGACAAGCACACGGAGGATGGCCTGGCTATTAACACTTTTGAACGCCAGGCGCAGAATGCCGAGTTCTCGGTTTCTGATCGCAACTCATCGCAAGAAGTAAAGCACAAGCCGGGACTTAAGAAATGGGACCGGATCAAGAAGAAGATGGTGTCAGTGCAAGATCCTCGAGCAAACAAGATTCGCACCGAGTCCGGCGCTTGGATTCCCGCTTCTTTTAAAACCGGTCGCTACACCGAGTGGAAGGAGAAGTCGAAGATTGAGGACCAGCTTCAGCGCGAAAACGCGGATAGCGACGACGACAAATTCAAGCCTCTGAGTCACGCCCAGCGCTATCCAGTCAGCCGTCATGCCCGCCACAATGTGAAGTTGGAGCTAAAGAAACGCCTCAGCGGAAATGATAAGGAGCTGCGTCGACCCGAACAGATTGTCAAGTCCCGTATGCGCCTGGAGTTTATCAAGAAGCGCAACGAGGAGAACGCGGAGCGAAAGACCGAGAACCGCAAGAGAAGCATGCGGAAGAACCAGCGACCCAAAGCTCATGCAACTGGTGGGCCAAGGAAGCACAAGTAGAAGTCGGGTATGTAAGGAGTAATTTCGTGACCATAATTAGTGCTAAGCTAACCGGATATGTTACTCAGGCGACATCACTCGAAATGCCCTGCTCCACGCAAGACTACCTTGGCATTGCCCTTTAATTCACTGGCAAGTTAAGTTATGCAACTGTGAAGACCGCTAACACAACGCTAAACGGGTCTTGTTTATTGAGTTCGTAGTTGAGGTAGCAGAGTAGATTCGATTAGCCCCTGAACTGAGCTCAAGAGTGAGGGCATCTGACAGAGCGCAATGTAGCGATTATCGATCCTTTGTCTGTCAAGCGAAGCCATTACTGCGGTTTTCAAAAGCCTCTTCCGTTACCCACAGCTGCCGAATTGACAGACGAAGTCAAGACGCAGTCTCGGGGCTTGAGTCAATTTTCACTTTTCCCTCCTAATTTATGAAGTGGATGAAATTTAAATAGAATGCACGCAACGCTGGCAAATGAGGGAGGAAATGCTTGTTTCGTGGCGGTCCTTAAGCACGCACGTGACCTACGCCGCTGGATAAGTCGCGTCAGACACAAAATTAAAAGTCAAAGCGTGAGACACGCTTGTATATTTCGGGTGTCCAACGTAAAATTGAATAGCCAGCCTCCCTGCGCTCATCGCCCTATTTCCAACTGGCCTCTTTTCGAACATGACCCAAATAGGACACTCAGTCTGAACTATGTGCGCGTCTCACGGGGTGTGTTCACCACGTGCAGGCAGGAGGGCCGACGATTCGGGGAAGGTACCACGAGAATGCTCAGGCCTCGCTTTGGGCGCACCCCGCCGGCGATGACACACACATCCTGTGCGTGCCCTTAGCAAACACTCCGAACACCGGGACGTGACCCTTGTTTTGCTGCCTGCGCACACCCATAGCAAAGGACAATGTAGTCGTTAATCCATATCTTTCGGCTTTCGGGCTTATTCTCAAACTATCCACCACCATGACAATGGCGATTACATGTCCCGCAGAATTGGCCAGCAGCCAGAGTCACGCTAATGGTTGGTTTTTGAATTTGATGTGAAATGAATTGGTCTCAGATTACCCAGGAGGAGCATAAGGTACCCCTATTAGCTTCCATAAAGCAGTAGCTTCACAAAACTAACACTAAACAGTGCCTTTACTATTTTTCTACTGTATGTCTGCTGCTGCGACCATTTTCCGATTTATGTTTTCCCCTCTCATCCACAGAGATCTGTTCCAACTAAATGCGGAACGCCCCATGACGAGAATGCGCTGATTAATCGTCTCCCCCGAGTAAGAAACTGAAAATATTTGTTCAGCAGGAGCTGCAGCGCACTCGAGGGGTTCGACCGTGCCCAAATCTGCTCTTTGGATTTCGATTTTGGAAGTGTTTTGATAGAAATACACGATGAAATGTGTGAAATACGACATCTTTGAACGAGGTTAGGGTGGCTGCGCTGGCTGGAGCGGGAGCGGAACAGAACCTATAAGTGGAGCGGCAGGCCATAAACAAAATGTAATTCCAAATCGGAGCGCAAGGAAGTCCAATTCGATCGGAGTTGAAAAACACCCCCTTTCGATGGGAACGCTCGCGAGTTCCAAAAATACTCAGACAGGGGACCCATATGGTGCCCATCTAGGACCGTGGGATTCCCCCTGGGCCAATATCCAACTGTCGCTGGTCCGGAATGCTTTCCGTCGCCGTCTTTTAAGCTGATGCCACATGGGTGGAGCCGGAGGAACACCCATTCGCTTAACAGCTTCTGCCCATCATTTTCGCACTTCGAGGGGTGCCCGAAATAGATCGCGCACATGTGTGCCGAGATGTTTGTAAAAACTTGCTTGAGGCCCGCACTTCTCAGCTTGCCTCTGCCTTTTGGAATGCGTAATACACTCCATCGCTTGGATTGGATTGGTCCCGGTCTGGAATTGTAAAATCCAGGGCCAAGATTTCTGTGGGTGAGGTGTTCCTTCCTATCTCTCCTCTCTGACAATACAGTTTCTTAAATTGTAGAGAGGCATCTCTATCCCACTTTGCAGCCACTTGAGCGAGCTGCTGGAGTCGGCATCCGACGCCAGCACTAGCCCCGCTCCTGACCTGTCATAGATGCGGGTCCGTGCGAGATGATGGTGCACATGTTTACAATCAGAAATAATTCCGAAACCGCGTTGAATGTCCGACCTCCGCCCTCAGTCCAACTCCATACATTTAGAATCTTGAAATGAATTGCTGCATTCTGTGTTTCATCTGATACACTGCACTGATACAAATTTATCGGCAAAATGTGGACCAAGTCATCTGCACTCAGTTAAGTCCGGTGCCAGCACGACGGCGATGTGTGAATGGGAAATCAGCTAAGAGCTGGGGGAGATTTATGTGAAATCCGTAACTGGATAAATTTCGAGTCTTGATCAGCATCAAACTTCCTTCTTAGCTTTAAAACTATGATTACTCTGGTGCCAGTGTCTTAATTCGTATCTTGGAACGGTTTATGCATTTGAAGAGCATGCGATAAAGATCATCATGGACTGCTTCAGGGGTTCTGACTGCGGATGACAGACATCTTGTGCTAACGATGATATTCTGGGGAAAGCACATCCAAGTCAGTCAAGTAAATGCGACGGAGACCAAAGAGGTCCAGGGCCCGGTCCATCCAACTGCAGCGGCATGCAGCTCAATTTATATCGCTCGCTCGCGGCGATCAATTTACGAATTGTTGAACTCACGCAACGCCGAGCCGGGCACAAGTCCACTCCAGATACGCCGAAGGGTCTTGTCTCTGCCCCGAGATCTCAATCTCTTTGGCTGGCCGGCTCTCTTGTGTGCGGTTGCTTGCGTTGTCCAATTTGGGCCGCTCAGACAATTGCACAATTTAGTGAAGAATGCGTCTAAGCGTCACTTAAAAACGCATTATTTAATTAATGCGTCCTCCAGATGTTTACGAAAGTGGAACGGAGCAGTGTGGAGTCGGAAATCTAACTAGGCGACAGGCGCAGCTGTAAAGGAAAATAAATGAAATTAAAGTAGATGCAGCGCCTGATAGAAAGTCTCATTGGAGAATTTCTTAAATCGTACTGATACGAGCTGACTGAACTATTAACTAATGGCTGTCCGTTTCCCCAACACGATTTTTATTTACCGTACGTTTGCCAAAGTGATGGCATAGTTCCCGCCAATATATTAAATACGTAACATGGTTCTAGTGTCTAGTTTAACCATTGGCTCACGACCGGATCTAGCTCCGGAGAACGACCCCTCCTATCAGCAATGGTCGACACTGTAAAGCCATTTTCTCAAAATATGTCGATACGATTATAATAAAATCTTTACCAAATATTCTTTATTCGATCCCCAAAACGCAAATACGCCGTGCATTTCGGCACGACCTCTGAATGCGGACCTCGTCGAGTTATCATTTTAGAATTCTTAACGCTACGTTTTTGTCACCCATGTTTTCAACCTCCTTAGCCGTGCTATCCACATTTTCCGTTTCAGTTTGTGCCTAATTCTTACCAAAATTCTTGATATTTTTGGTATTTTTGGTCCATACGCGTGCAGCCCACTGTTTCTTTTTCATTCGGAAAAAAAAATGTCGGCGGTTTGGACGTGTGTACGGTTGGTCGTCGTGTAATTTGTTTTTGCAGTGGAATACAAAGAGAGCTGAAGGAGAAAACACAATACGTCCGTGCAAACGTTTTCGCAGTGAATAAACGCGTTAATATACTAGAAAACCAAACCTGCAGCAGCCGCAGCCTGTCTGCCTGCCCTGTGTATATACACACTGTATGGGCGCGTCTCTTTTTGTTCCTTCGTGTGTATGTGTATGTCTGACGTCGCTGTGTCTCGTCTCCGCCTCTCGGCCAGCTAAAGAGCAGAGCCAGTTAGTTGATATATATATATATATATATTTAATACCGACCAGAGATTGACGACGAAACAAGCAATATGTTGGCCAAATATTGAAACAAGTGTTGTTGAATAGTGATTTCTCATCGTCGAACGCGTCGGGTAAATTTTCACACGCACACACAGCCAGCCACTACACACACACTGGTACACGCGGAGGAGAATCGAAGCGAGATTTTGCAAGTCGTGTGTGTCCCTGTATTGGTGTTCGCAGCGTCGCTGTAGTGGTGCAGTGCTTGTGCAACTATAATACTCAATTGTTTATTGCTGGGCATAGCTGGAAACGCAAACCCAAACCGAACAGAGAAGGAGAGTTCAGGCCAAGCAAGGCAAAGCAACAATAGTTATGCGAGCTCATTAAGGTGTCGCAGCGGCCTTTCCACCTGCCCCAGTGTCCGCGTCTGTGACTGTGAATATGCCTGTGATTGTGTGCGGGGAATGAATCGCAGTGATAATAATAGGAATTTCTTTTCGCGCTGTTTGTGATTTCCAACGCGAAGAAAAGTCACAAGTGAAAGTATTAGCGAGCCATACTTATCCGCACTAATTGCCGTCGAGTCTCAGTCTTCGATGCTACTAACAACAGCTCATCAATAGTGGATTACGCGATACTGGATACCCGAGGACACTCTGAGGTGAGTCCCAGGGTCCCCTCCAGATTAAACGCCGGGCGTGTGATAAGGGTATTAATCACCATTTTGTTGCTTCTGTTTATGTTATATCTACTTCGTTCTCGTGCCCGCCATTGTTGTTTTGGTTTTTGTTTTGTTCCGCCCCTGCTTTTTGCTTATTGCTGGCGCTATTCACTTCTTTCTTTTTGGTTTACTGATTACTGTACTCCGGCCGCGTTGTCGTTTTGTTTTCCTTTCGTCCGTCACCCATCTGACTGTTGCTCTTCGGATCTACTATGGATGCAGCTATATGCAGCATATAGGATGATTTCCTAAAAGTTCTTAAAATTACCTAAATATGTGGTAAAATGTATATTTTGTGTGGAGAGGTTGTTCCCCAGTGCATATAGGAAAAAACTATTATTTTGTGGATGCGTGTTTTAATAAAATTGTTTATTAATTGAAGGAATTGCAAACTTAATTAAATTTGCACATGTGATAAAAATGTTGATTTTAATAGAAGGAATATAAATGAACTAAATTTGTATCTGCACAGCTGGGAAAAAGTAATACCACCAGCGCAGGCTAAATTTAAATAAATGCCCTACCCACATATTTATTTAAAGAAATCGTTTGAAAACATTTTTAGAAATAGAGTCTAATAAAACCGGATGTAATGCGAAAATTATACATAATTGTATCATTTGTAATATACATATTGTATCCATTTAAATAAGAGCAATTCAGTGTTATTTAGGGACAAACGTACTCCTACATATACCCCAGTGTATGAATTGAATGTAGGAAAATGCATTGACATTGAGAATGAAGTCAAACTTATTCGCTGTAGGTAAATAGAAAGAAAGCTCATACGCTAAAGTCTGACATTTGGGCAGTGTTTCGCACGCTTCCCTGCCGCCAATTCAGATTAGTTTCTGTGCTTTAAGTTCTCCTCCACCGTGCATTCCCAAGGCGTTTCATCGTCGCCCATTCGCCAGTCCTATCTGGTGCAGGTGCGATGCCGAGGTCGATAAGCTTCTAAGCCAGCCGGGAAAAGTGCATTCAGTTTAATCCAAGGCAAGTGTCAATCGGGTCTTAAACGTACCACTGTGTCGTTGAACTCTGGAGCTCGGACTCCGCAGCGGAGGAGAACAGCAGGCCATTTCAATCCCATGGCAGTGCGAGTGCGAATACCAAAGTGAAAAAGTGTAAACAAGCTGGGGAAACAACGGAAACAAAGAGAGGAGCAGACAGTGGAACCCGTTGTTCTGCCGCATTCCGCCTTCCTTCACACTCTCCGCTCCGCAGACCCAGAGAGCTAAGCTTAGCTGGGCTTGTCTTCGATTCGCAGCTCTCGGAATCCGATTTCGGTTTGGGTTCCACTGCTGGTTTTGCGGGATGGCAGTATTTGGTATTGCGTTCGTTATCGTTTCGCTCCAAAGAGATGTTATCCACGTGGGACGGGATGCTCAGACGGCTAATTTAGCTTAGTGCTTGCTCCGAAAGCCACTGGAAAGGCTTTCCACATATCGATGCAGGCAGTGCCAGGCGATCGGGCAATATAAGAGAAGCCGTACGGCCACGGCAATTATAGTGTAATTACACTTTCGAGAGGCGATAACTGTGACATAAGCTATTAGCTGTCAAGCCGCCTGCCGCATGCCGATGCCGCTGTAGGTTGCGTCGGCTGATGCTTGCCAAATAGTGAGTTAGTTAACCACGGCGTCCGCCAAGTGGAAACATGCGCCGCATCCAAAACTGGAATTGGACTGTGGGCCAGAAGCCAACCAGTTTGGATGGTTTCCGATCACGACAAGCGCAGGCGCTGCTGCCTGCACTCACAAAATTATGTTTTACATCAAAGAAACGTCATAAAAAAATAACGCTCTAAAACTGAGAAAAAATGTATTCATACGTTTCATTAAAAATAATTTCCAATAATTTAAATTACCATTGTTTTTCTAGTGAAATTGGCACTGTTGGTGATCCATCTTTTTGAATTTAAAGAAGCGATGCTCATTTTTAGTAGAAATCTTCTTACAAGTTTTTTTCCGGATTTTCAAACAAATTTTTTTATAAACTGTCGATGTTTTTTAAAGAACGATTTTAGATACGACATTTTTGTGAGTGTGGGTTGGGTGGCAGTTCGTCAGCCCGAAACTAGTTGATGCTGTAGCCGAGCGTTGCTTTTTTTTTTTTGTTTCGCCACCGCCGCTCGACATTGCTGCTTTGTTTTTGTTTGTGTAGCAAGCGGAAATTAAAATTGATAAATAATTTATTGACATACAGAAAGTGAATGGTCTAAGAGAAGTTCAGATAAGAGATTTTGTTCATTATCTGTCCCGGCGCGCCATTTAGCATTCTGGGGACAGCCGTACAGATCCTTATCAGAGGTCCATGCGGTGAAGAAGAAGAATGAAGGTCGCCCTGGGCCAAACAGCTCTTTCGAGCCAACCTGCAAATCTGCTCTTTGTCTTGTTGTGAGGGTGACGTAATGAATGCCAAAATGTGAGTGTTGAAACTATATATTTTAAAGAACCATCAACGCGGCGCGAAGTCGAGAAATGTAAATTACATGATTTGGCCACTGAAGACACCGGAGGTACTTGCTCCTATTTCTGTTCGCCTCTTAGCTCTTCTCCAGTGACGAATGGCCACAGGCATTCCAGCAAAATGCGAAAAGTGAAAGTGCTGGCAGAGTATTCGTTTGCATATTTCCATTTACAGCAGCCCACGCGACTTGGAGCTTAAATTAAGCAAAACATAACAGTGTGCAGGTGCCAATCGGCTAAACCCTGCTGACAAGACTATAGTTCGGGCCAAAAGAGTAATATGGGAACAGAAAAACCAAAAAGGATTTATAAATGTCGGTCTTTTGCTGGCCACCAGGTGAACAAACGACAAACCAGGCGCAACGGGGCTCGTACCTTGTATGCCCGTTCTACTTGCGTTTGCGCCGTATCGGCTTAGGACGCTTATCGTAGATGGGGCGTCGGACTGCAGGTGGCTTCTTCTGACCCTGTTGACTACGGCGCACTAATCGACGACAGCGAGCAATCTTTCGCTTGCGGACGACTCTGGACAAGATACGCTAGGATAAAGAGAAAAATCTTAAGAGTTACTCCATAGTCTGTTCGCACCTTACTTCTGGCTCGAACTTGCGCTTCTGGGCATCGCTTAGCGCGTTCCAATTGGTGAGTCCCACACGGAGCAAGCGGCATAGGTCGTAGCGCGGAAAGAAATTTCGCTTGAGGTAGCGCAGAAAGTTGAGGTAGGGCAAGGGAGCCACCATATCCGGTTTGTCAACGATGTCGCATGCCCGGATCAATCGAGGGTTTAGCAATGCCATAGTGCAGACACCAGGACGTGGATTACCTGCCAGAACGGTTTCTTGATCAGATTGTACAGTATCATCCATGCCATAAAGCCCAGCTGTAGTGGCATGACCGTTGGTGGGCAGTGTGCTGATTCGACTAGAGAGTTGATTAGGGAGACCAAGGCTACTTGGATTTATATATTGTGACGTAGCCCTGCCAGCCACATATGTATATCTGTGTTAAAGAAAATAGCTGAGCAAAACCTAACCTCTTTCAAAACAACTAGTAAAGCCTCGTATTTAGGCAACAGGAATGCTTTCAAATTTGCTTGGTTTTACATTCCTCCTTGTTTGCGACTATGTATTTTTCTTGAAAACACACAAATAGGCTCATTATTGAAATATCGGTGGTCGAAATTTTGTATTCAAAAACATTCAAAAGACAACACAAATGAGGAGTCAAAATACCTTTCTTATACCTTTGCGGATTCACCAATTTAATCGAAAAGTTCATATAAGAGATATATCATAATTGTAGGTTCTCTGCAAAGGTATAAAAAGTTCTTAAGAGAAGATCCTCAAAAACAGTTTTAAGTACGGTGGGGTTTCTGCTATGTCCATGAACATAACTGTATGTATCAAACCGAACTATGCATTTGATCGGCAAATCTCGGCGGTAACCCACACTGAACGCCGAATGGCAGCGCCCCTTTATAGGCACATTATCTGCGCACAACGCCTACGAATTCATCACGACTTATTTAAGGCCCGAGGCGACTGTGAAACCGACTACGGCTACTCCTGCCCCGCGGCCTCTCTCGCTCCAACCAGCAATGATCATTTATTCATGCCCGAGTGAGGGGATCTGCTTTGGAAAGCGACTGATAAGGCACATTGTGCATCCGTCCGGCCAAAGTCCGGGCAGTGTGTGCACGCATTCTGAGACGCAAATAAGTTTTATTTTTAGGCCCCAGATCGGGCACAACGGAGCTTAAAGAGGGGGAGTAATAGTCGGAAGTGATTAAGTTACCCGCCGAGCTTCTCTTTGCTAAGCCCAGGAGACTGGAGTTGTTGCTGGTGGTCACGATCCTCTTACAATTTAGATATTAATAAGTTACATATCATTATGGGCAATTATTTTTGCTAGTCGCAGATCTTTCGATAATTGTTAAATCTGAACGTTTTCCCTTTAATGGTTTGCTGTGATCTTAAAGTGGCTTTTATTACTTTCCATTTCTAACTGATGAAAATATTAAAAGAGATATCTACGCAAGGGATTTGTGTGGAATCGACTGGAACGCTGCAAAGGGCGGTGTGAGCCCTGCTTTTCTCCGCCCCCAAGAGCCACCGAATCGGTTGTGTAACCCGACTTTCCCTCGGTCGTCGCAATATGAGAAACGGCCATTAGGCTAGGCTTTCCCCCTTGCACTCCGGCAGTCTCGCCGTCTCTCTATCCGCTCCTTAATGCAACGGAAAATTAATGTTGTGTGACAACGCCGCTCATAATGGTTTTGATTGTCTCGGGAGCCCAGACTCTCGCTGCAGCTGCTGGTAGCTGGCGGAACTACATGGGAAAGCTATAGATGTTCGATGGACCTCGATGGATGGCCGCGATTTAGTCCATGCAAGTTCTCCTGCGCTGATTATCCAAAAAAACAAATTCGCCGTGCTGCAGTTTGCAATGAGTCTGAAAGGCCAGCACCATTCGGAGTTTGGGCCAAGGCGAATGGATGTGCCCAATTAGACATTTTAATGAACTGATTTTGGAGACATGCGAACACGACTTCGCAGCGAGATGACCGTCGCCTCCGACAACTTGTGAATTCTGTGGGTACTCTCGCACTCGTTTGTGAAGTGAAAACCAGATAAAACGCTTTTGTTGGTAGTTTATAGACTAGAGTCGAGCCAGTCGAAAATCTGGAAAACGGCACTGGAAATAAGATAAGTTATATTGTAAATACATGCTTTATTCCCATTGAAATAACATTCTCCGATTCCTTTGGCAATCGACATGTTTCTTATGGTTCTGTTAAAGATCCAACTCCCTGCCAAAGGTGATACCAACGTTACTCCGATCCAAGGGAGTTCGGACCCAATGCATGCAAAATCAACGTGATTGTTTGCCTTGACCGGCGCGGTTTGATCTGTTCGGTGCGGTTTAGTTCTACGGCAGCGACTCTGATCGTATTTTATTTTTGAAAAGTTATTCAACTAGGCACGGGCGAGTGCTGTCTTGCTTCTCTGATTGGGATGACCTTGATATCGGCGCTCAAGCAAGCTCGCTCGTCGCGTATGTATGGGGGGAGTCTGCTCGGAGCGGTGGCAAAAGCACAAGCAACTATCTGCGCCAAACTGCGTATGTATCTATCTATCTGCCTAACTGCGATTCGTCTCGAGCAGTTTGCGGTTTATTAACCGCACAGCAACGGAATGTGAAACTCTAGATTCGCTGCTGCAGCCGAGTGTAATCCCCGTAACGGCTGCTGTGGTTGGATTCCGTCGCTAGGACGGCTTCAGCCGACAGGCAGAATGATGATGAGTTCCCTCAGTTTGTTCAAAAACAATAACAAGAAATGAAGCTAAATTCGGGAAGCCAAATCGTGTGTTTCCTTGCAGTTTGTAATTTGATCGATTTTACATATAAATATATGATATCGACGTCTTAATTTGATAAATTAAAAACATTATTTCAAAATCGTACATATAACTATATCTCAGGTTACTTTAAAAAATAATGATTATTTCTCACTTTTATTTTGACGCATAACTATTGTGGAAAACAGTTAGGCCAGATGGTGAATCAAATGACGTTTGCATGCCAAAGAAACTGGCATGCCTGCACGTGGGTGTGTGATTTACGTGAGCCCGCTGTGCGTCTACTGGCGAAACAAACTGCAGCTGAAAGCAACTCGACTCAAGTCCGGGCTATGTAGAACATGTTAATTGCGTATATTTGTGGAACAGTGGGGGCGAGGGAACAGCCACAAAATGAAGAAGCTTCTGCGTTCTAGATTTTTCCATAGAAATTATGCTGGGAATGTGGCCGACCAACGACATGAAGAATCTGTGATTATGCTGCAGTTGCGGCAATTGAAAATCTCAAATTCGCAGTCAATTAATGTGCCAGCGACTGGCTAGCATTCTGACAAAGTTCGTTGACAGCCCCGAAGTGAACTCTGCGATATGCAATATGATGCTGCCTGCTTTCTGCCGTTGCTCTTATCGTTTGTCATACAAAAACACGGCGAGATTGCCGAAAAACACAGCTGCGAGCCTATTCGAGAAGCTTGCGCAAGTCATAGTCGCAACTGCTGGAGACGAAGTCGTATTCGGAGTCAGATTTGGATGCGAATTCCGCGTCAGGGCACAGGGCGGTGTTGCTGAGGTAAACAAAGCGCATTACTGCACAGCATTTTCGTTGACTAGCTATGACTAGCAATTGGAGCCACAGCGCTAGATAACAGTTATCTTCCAGCGAACTTTCATTTCCCCCAGTGGCCGCTTGTTGCAATAATCTTTTAAAAAAAAAAAGATACTCGGGTTTTTGGATTGGTTGGTTTTATTTCCTAATAAAATAAATCCACTAATGAGCAGATCTTGTAGACTTAATCATTGTTTGTTCAGTCTAAAAACCTGTTTTGTTTTAATGGCCATCGAACTGCAGCATTGCACAGAAGACAATTTTGGTCGTGCATTCTTAGTCATATCCCGCATTATTTGGTAAACCAGTTTATTATTATGACGGCGACACATACTTCCGCCGTGGCGTCGAAAGCACACAGGAGAATTTATTTTAGAACTGAAATTAAAATTCTGCTTCACATTTAGTATTTCCTTTGCTCACTCTTCCTTTTCTGTGGGCAATTCCTGCACTCACTGTGTGTTTCCCTCTCCGTGAAAGCGGAAAACTAGTTTGCCTCGATCACATGTGAGGAGAAGGGAGCTCTGATTGATTGACGGACTGCACGCCGTCTGTCTGTCCAGATGGGCGTGGCTTGCCGGATAAACCCACATGAGAAAATCTGCTACTCCTTTGTCTATACAGGCTAGCGGAGATATGTTTGTACAGACGCTTCGGTCTTTGTTTTCGTTAATTGCCATTGAACTATGTGACTTGTATGAGACCCAAACAGCAATGTAATCAAAAAGCTCGAAAGAGCACATTCCGAGATTTTATTCTGCGACTGTGCGAGAACAGTCTGTAGGCAGCCCAATAAAGAGCAAAAATGCAAAGCTATATCCGGAATGCCGAAGTTTGTGTACTCTTGCAGATTGCCATATATAAGCTTGATAACATTTCAAAATAGTATTCATTTATTCCTATTTATTTGATTGATTTTAAGGGTGAATTGGAATATATATGATTTTTGTCAATCAGTCATCTTTTGGCATCAGATGCCCCCAAAAAACCTCAAATGAACCTTGATCGATTTATATTGATATACCTTTTGTGCAGAAATCAAAGTATTAAAAAACTAAACTAAGCCAAAAGGCATTAAAAAATATATATTGACGATGTGTGCTGATTATAATATTCTATCAGGGAAGAACAAGCCTGGTTGTTAATGTGTGACCAAAGGTGCCAGACAAAATGCTCGGCTCGAATGCCTGTTCCGCCAATATTTTTGACTTCTCCATGGAACACAACCACACCGGAGCGTGGCCCACCGACAAGGCCGAGCAGGCAACACTCACACGACCAGAACAATTGGTGGATTGTGCAATCCACCGCAAAAGTCAAAGCTGGAGAAAAAACTAGTTTTAAACTAGTTTCGGAAGGTAGCAACTAACCAGTTGTGGCGCAGCCCAGATTTAGTTGCAGGTACGAGTACACAGCGACTATCCAAGGACTTACAACCTCTTCGGGATGCTTTCCCACAATCGGTGTGAAATTCGAGCCTGCTTTGTCAAGTGGAGTCACCTTATCGTGTTACACTATTCTCATCCCTTGGCTCAATACGATAAATAGGTTAAAGAAAGAGGCTCTAAGACGGTGGTGTGCTGGGCAATCCATGAAACCATCTACTTGTTTTCCCACTCCTTTGAGGCAGATGGGAGAATTATTTTTAGTGCGTCCGCATTCTTTGGCCTCTGTCCATTCATGCTATCAACTTTTAACAATTTTAATTATTACAATACTCGGGCATGCGCGTGTGTGCGTATGATCCGCTTGTCCGAGTTTGTATCGTTCATCGGCCTGTCCCGAATGCCAAAAGAATGTTCTCGTCCAGCTGGGAGTGCCCCATAATTTGCACGTGGTGCCTCTTTTAAGAATGACGTACAGCCTAAGTGAGAGAGAAGAGCAGCTCCCGCTAAGAATGCTCTTAAAGGTTAACAAAACATGCGTAAGGCGAACGACGTTTTACATTAAACGAGTGATACGGTTAATGTTTTATTTAATAAATATAACGCTTTGATTTATTTTTCATGGCAGTTAGAATCTTTAATATCCCCTAAAATCCGACATCTTATAGACTTCCGATACTGACAATCGGTAAATCATATTGATTAATGTAAAAAGAAAACATTTCTAAATCACTTTTGCCAGTAGAAATTTAAGAAATGCATGGTTCCATGCACCAGGCGCACAGAAAGCAGCAGAATGCCGATTATCTCTGTAACAATATCATAGCAGCTTTTAACAGTTATCGGTTATCTCTTTCCGTCTACTCTATCAAGATGGCGGCCCGCACAATGGAGCAGGTCATGGCAGCTGATCAGCTGTTACTAGTGTTTGAAAGCGCGAAATGCGCCACCGAGACTTCCGCTTTACAACACCGATTGCTCACTGACAAATACTACCTGCTACGAGTTGCTCACTGACAAATACTACCTGCTACGAGTTGCATTTGTAGATCGGCATTACAGTCGGATTTTATTATTTGTTGTATCAATGACGTCAGAACAGAAATCAGCGCATCGTCGCTCTACTGCTTGCTGCAAGCCTGGTACCCGAAATGGGAAAAGCCTACAATTTGTTAGAAAATTTCGTTAAATGGTTGTCCGAAACTGTTGTTTGTTGTTGTAAAATATTTGTATTTTAAAAATGGTTGTTGCTGTTGCCGGAAACAACTTTGACTTTTGCCAGTAGAAATTTAAGAAATGCATGGTTCCATGCACCAGGCGCACAGAAAGCAGCAGAAGGCATAGCAGCTTTTCTCTCTTTCCGTCTGCTTTATCAAGATGGCGACACGCACGATGGTGCAGGTCATGGCAGCTGATCAGCTGTTACTAGTGTTCGAAAGCGCGAAATGCGCCCCGAAGCTACTCTATCAAGATGGCGGCCCGCACAATGGTGCAGGTCATGGCAGTTGATCAGCTGTTACTAGTGTTCTAAAGCGCGAAATACGCCCCGAGGCTTCCGCTTTACAACACCAATTGCGCACTGACAAATACTACCTGCTACGTCAGAGCTGAAATCAGCGTAACGTCGCTCTACTGCTTTCTGCAAGCCTGGTAACCGAAATGGGAGAAGCCTACAATTTGTTAGGCAATTTCGTTAAATGGTTGTCCGAACCTGTTGTTTGTTGTTGTAAAATATTTGTATTTTAAAAATGGTTGTTGTTGTTGCCGGAAACAACTTTGACTTTTGCCAGTAGAAATTTAAGAAATGCATGGTTCCATGCACAAGGCGCGAAGGGAGCAGAAGAAGGCCGATTTACTCTGTTTCAAACATTTATTTGACCCAGCTATCCAGAACCGCAAAGAATATATTTATGTCGAGATCAAACCATGGTTTTCCAGAGTCTTGGGTACAATGAATATTGAGTACAGAGCTAAGTTGGCATCCGATGTGGGCCTGAATGAAGGGTCAACCGCGCGTCATTTGAAAGAGTCCTTCGCAACTTCCGCGTCGAACTATTTCAATGTCTAGAAATATTGGTAATTAATTGGTAGCAGGCAGAGGTAAGTCTGTGATCTTCTAAAAACTCACCAGCCCCGCAGAAACGAGCGCAATTGAATTTCTGCTCATTAAGGTAGAGTTGCATGTTGCTGCCGCAAATAGGTCTGTACTCTGGCGTCGTGGGACAGCGACCGAAACAGTCTAGGAATTGCTGCGTTGGAGGCGGAGCGGTTACGAAGGGCGTAAGGCCTCCTGGTACTCGTACATTGTTGACCAGCACCCAGTTGGAGCTGCTGGCAGATGGGAGAGGAGGCGTTGTGGAGGGAGTAAGAGAGCGAGTTGTCGTTGTTTGGAATATGAGAGCGTCTTGGGGAGCTCCTAACTGAGCTGTACAAGCCAAGGTAAAAACTGACATCAGTAGGCTGAACATCTTTAATGAGACAGCGTTTAACTTGTACGGATGCTCGAATGGAACTAAAGGCACACACCT
>VNJM01001002.1:0-16443 GCA_008042475.1 Drosophila kanapiae
ATTGGCCATGCGACTTGTTAATTGTCATTGCGAACGCAAGGCGAACTGGAAATTGCAATTTTCACCTGCGTACTTTCCGTACCGTTGCATAGTCGCGGTGGATTCAAATTACGCAATATCATAATAACTGTACCAACTTTAAGTTTCAAATTATGTGGTGGAAGTCCTGGTAACTTCAGAGAGTTCAAAAACTCCGTTAACCAAACATAATTCTGATAATTCTCACTAACACTTGGGATAACATTTTCAATAAGAGCTAATTGAGAGTCTACAAATCGGCAAAAGTCGTTAGTAAGAGTAATTAATCCAGATGTCGCATCAACATTTTAACAGCTAACAATTGTTTGGAAAATTGTGCAGCACTTTGATCATTTTGAAGTTGAACTCTCATATTAGTAGTTAGCGATAATGTTTATACGTTATTCCATAAAGGTGATGCCTTCAGGCAAGCATTCAATTAATCTGCAGGCGTTCCACGGGTAATTATTGGCAACGTCTGCCTGAAATCGCCTGCCAACAATATCATCAAGCATCAAAAGATGTTGTTATTTCGCCGAAGATCCTTGAGTGTGAAGTTAAGTGCTTCAAGTGATTTCTATAGTGACATTGTGCACTCATCCCAAACAATGAGCATGCATTGCATCAACAATTTTCCCATTGCACTGGATCGGGAAATATTGCATGTTGGAGTATCAATTGAAAAAAAGTCCGACGCGTCGTACATTGTGACTGCATATCGCGGAAATACCTTCTATTGAGTCGATAAGAATTGCGCCGATGAATTTGCGTTAAATGAGGAACGCTGGCAGTGAAACGATGGATACATTTTGATGCATTTTATCTCGCGTGCTGAAACTAATACAAAAGAAACGCAATTTTCGGAACGCGACATTAAACTCCTCCAACTATGTATTCTGTGCTCCAACGCACACACGCACATTGTTTTGATAGATATGATCTTTGACGTTAGGAACATAGCAAGCTCAAATTGGCTACGTTTTAGTTACAAATCATTTGTATGGGAAAAAGAAAAGGGCTATTTTTAGGATTTTTCCAGCAATAATTCTAATTTTTCTCGCCGTAAAAACCATCCTTGAACTTCAACGAACATTTTAAAAAAGATTTGGCCAAATCGGTCCAGCCGTTCACACGTGATGCCATGACAACGGAAAACGGGTTTCATTTATATATATATATATATAGATATAGATATAGATAGATATATAGATATAGATATAGATATAGATATAGATATTGATATAGATATAGATATATAGATAACGGAAACTTATTCAGTAAAAATTGATATGGCATTGTACAAAATATCCACGGCATCTGCACATATAAAGACCTGACCATTTTAATTCTGATATAAAGTTATTCCGTCCGAAGTCCGCCCTGCAGAAGCAGTGGACCTTGTTAGGTAGCCGATCAGCTCTTTTGGTTGCGTCAGCAGGGTGACCCTAAAAAAACGCTGCATCAGAAACAAGCCAGTAATAAAATTGGAGACCGTACGTAATGTATTTAAGGAATCATTAGAGGACGAAATAGCTCCAGGCATGTAAAAATCACCTAAAACTAATAAATGGTGCCTATCCAAAAGTCTATTGAAAGCCAACTGGATAACGGAAGTTGGTTTCAATACATAGAAAGTTTTTATAATAGAAGAACAGTGGCGCTACCATTAACTGATAGCAGTGGACATCGTTACATGTCTGACTTTAAGTATCTCTAGCTTTAACTAGGATTATGTGAAAACATGGGATGCAAACGAATGACTAACAAAATACAATTAAGGAAGCTTACTAAGTAAGCATCTTGAGCTCTGAGAGGAATTACGGAGGGATAGTTAGATGTGTCCTTATATTACGTAATCACGCAGAGGGGTGGCGGTTGGCGAATTTGATATGTTTGATAACTTGGGGGGGGGGGCCCCACTGCTACATTTATATTTTTTGGCGACATATGAATGGCACGAGCATCTGATTAAACTTTGTTTTTATAAAAATGTGGACGGCTGCTATTATAGCGGCGTATAAATATTTATTTTGCGACGCATGGACGATGTGAACGCCATGTTTTCATCAAAATAATCTTCGACTCAAGAATATCCAAGATTTCCATAAATTTACTCTAAATATATTTAGTGCGTTTCTTAGATTTCTGAGGCCCATTTCTGATATCTGATATAGCGTCAATATGATAGCAGATATCAGATATTTTTACAACAAATAATATTTTGGACATTTTCTGTGCAAACGTTGTTTATATTATTTTTTTCAACACTATTTAGAATATATACAATTTTAAAATTCTTTGTTATAAATTTTGTTTGTGGCTTTTGAATTTTGCTCATACCTCTCAAAATTGGTTCCTTTTGTATGAATATTAAGATATGTACAATATAGAAGTTCTTTAATTTGACCTATAGATTCTCAAAAAATAGCCGTAAGCTTTTACAATAAACATACCATAAATTAAGAATAAGACTAGGTGCTGGGCCATCAATTCAACACACCACCGCGACCCGTCCCAGTCATAAGCAGGCAGAATATACTGTTGTTCTGTTATTTCGCATAAGAAGATCGACTTAAGAACAAATCACAACTTCACTCATTGCATGCGTTTTTTTTCAAACTAGAGATCGCGAAAGAGCGACGGGAGCTGAAAGAGCCACTACGCGCATATCGTGGATTTAAACAACTTTTTCTAACTGGTTCTCATAAGTCTGCGTACACCTACAAATTCGTCCTTCAATGTCCAATGCAATTTTACCTTGGTTCATATTTGGCTCTGGAATCCAAGGGAAAGGAGATTTGCGTTAACGATAGAAAAATCATTCTCAAATTGCATCTGGTGGGAATTTTTTACTGTTCAGTTGGAAGATCTATTGACAAATCACAGCTGTGCAAACCATTATTAACAAATTTAAGAGAAGGTTTCGAAAAATGTTAATCTAAATTTAAAAACAGCACATCATTAAAAACAAACAGTTGACTTAAAAAAAAAAATTTTTTAAACGTCAATAAAATTGTTTGACCACATTTGCCCACACTTTAGAAGTTTGAATAAATTTATACTTTAGAAGCAATCAAAGCAATCAAAATAAATATTTAAAAAATAACTACTGCATTAAGCTGTTTTTAATTTTGTTAACTAGACATGAGCAAAAAAGTAATTGGGGGACAATCATGAACAAACAATAGGCAGCTTTCAAACTTTGAAAACAAAAATTTTAAAACGCAACTTCTCTGAGCTGCAAGTTTTTATCGGGCTCAATATTATCGGCGCAAAAATCTCGAGCCCAAGCGAGTTGGCGAAAAGAAAAAAATCAAAAATTTAACTAGAGCAGAACACTCCCAAATAGACCGCCCTAGGTCTATAGCTTAAAGTTAAACAACTGTTTTCAAAATCCACATCGGATTCTACTATTCGAAGGGCAATTAAAAGAGGTGGATAAAAAAAAACCATGCGCTCAGGAGAAAAGGAGTATAGTTTATTATAAGATAACCGCTAAGCGCATAATTCAAAAAGTATAATTTATAATCTCAACGAATGAACACATTTTTGATTCGAAGAGCATAATATTGGCGGAGTTATTTGACGTTATATGCTTTGATGTTGTTGTGTGCTAGACGCACATAAAGGTAATATGAGTATGTACATATGTATGTATGGTACATTCATAATAAATTATTAATCTCTGCTTATTGTCTACCCACATTAAGGTTAATATAATGCTCTTGTATTGTTTGCCGGCCCCTGGAAAAAATTTATCTTTTTATCTATACATACAAATTCCTTTACATACCAATCTTCTGCTTATTCCAGAAGGCGCATTACGAAATCCCTTGATTGCCTGAAATACGCCACCTCCAATACATCCCATAGCAAATGCACCCCCGCAGTCATCGACTATCCTATATGGACATGGCTCTCGAGCGTATTCTTCCATATCGTTGATATGATTATATAAGGAGTAACACAACTTCTCCGTTCAAGTAGATTACACCTTCCAAAACATGTGTGTACAGATAGCGTCAAATATTAACTGTTATAATATATCTATTTATTTAACTATCGATATCAATACTAGTTCCATAATGCGACATATAATGCTGCTTGTCCACTACATTGCATTTTTGAAAATTTCAGAAATATAACATCGATGAAAATCGCTCGCGAAATGTTGCATGCAAATATGTAATTAATTTTGCTTAACAACGCGTGGCACGCAAACGTGAAAAGGTTCAAATGAATTCAAAGTCTTTGGGCGTTATGCCCATAACAATATGTTTGCGAACATCGATGTATTCGATGTCTTTGGTAAAAGAACATCGATGCTTAGAAAAATTTTTTTTATTTATTTTAAATCACAGTTTAGTTTTATTTTGATGGTATTTGTTAAAAAAACAAAACAGTTTGTCGATGACAGAAGATGAAAGTCTGGTACGACTGTCGGCTATAAGTTGTCCAGCTTTGCTGAATACGCCATCTGATTCACACGATGAACCGGTAACGAAAAATAACTTGTCTTTGGTGGACATCTGAAATAAAATAAATTTTTGCTTCGCACTTTTCGGACTCGTTTTCTTTTTCAACAAGACAATTGCATCTGCCCGGGATGAATAAAAAAAGAAAACCGGGTAGGTTCCTCTGTTGGTGGTGCTGGTTGGTGTCAAGGAATGAACACAGGAGTGAATTTCAGCTTTTCCACCAAAGCTTTAGCCGCTTCTTCAGAGTTGTTCTGTCTGAGAAATCCCTGTTTTTTGAAGCGAGGAACAAGGAGGGTTGCTATTCGTGAAAATGTTCGAGACTCATATGGCAATAATCTGTCACGTAAACAATTTTTTCAAATCCAAGGCAATAGTTCCTTCCACTGTTTTATGTGTACATTCCAAAACATTAATTTTATGATATAGCTCGCATATAACAGGTATTATAATAGAAACTGCTATTTAGGTGTTGATAAAGTTGCTTCTTCAAACGGTGCACATTGGGCCAGCGAGCCGATATTTCGACGAAAATTCAAATTTTTCATAGAAGTAAACCTATTTTAATAATAAAATTTGAATAGTATATACTTTGACTAAAATTAATCAAAAGATTTTATTTGTTTTGATTCATCACTGAAATTATGGCGGCCCTTTAAAGTCAGCTGTTTGATTGCATGCGTGCGACACCAAAAAGCGCGGGAAAGATTTTATTTACTTTCGAGCGTGCCAAAATTGTTATGGTTTAAGCAATTTCACTAAAATTATGGAAAAGAATGGCAAAGGTATGTTGAATATTTGTATTAAAAAAGACTTTGCTCATGTTTGATAATGTGTTCTTTGTGCGCGTTTATTGGTGTTTTCCAAAAGTAGAAAAAAAGCTAACCTGCTAACCCGTCAGTTGTGGATTATAACAAATTTTGTGCCAAAAAGTAACTATGTGTCATTAAAGTCCAAAGTGTATATAAACTAATTTTAGTAAGCTATTTAGCTCCATTTTGCACCGATATGTATAAATCCCACATATTGTATCTGTGGTTGAGTTCGCCCATGAGCAACTGTTTGATATCTATATACAAAACAATCGTTGCGCATCTGCCGTTTCGAGTTTGATTTATGATGAGCTGACAGAACTCGACTTAAGCACGGAGAAAAAGGATGAAATCAACACCAAAGTGAGAAGCTTTCACCTTTACATACATAAGAACTTGGCAAAATGTAAAAGAAGTATGACCAGATTTAAAACAAAGCCTACCAAATGGCTTCTGTCCAATATGGCTATAACAGACAGTAAGTTCATAATTTTTTTGTTTTTTTTTTTTTTTGTTAAACTTTGGTTGTTTATTTAGAATCTTCTCCTACGAGACTAACAAAATGTGTTAAAATCTTAAAGTACTACATTATGCTAACATTTTTTTAAACTGTATTTATGTTTGAGCGGGAGTTTATAAGCCAATGCAGACTGTTAGCTTTCAGCCTTAGGTGAGTTCGTTTTGCTTCAATATGCTTGCGCCAGGTAAGCCTTCTGTCGAGGTGTACGCCAAGATACGTTACATCTTCTGACTGAGGAAGCACGGTGTTGTTTAGTGTGAGGCTTGGGCAATTTCGTCTATTTAAGGTAAAGGTTACGTGTTTACATTTTTGTTCATTTACTTTTATGCGCCAGTCTGAGAGCCATTTCTCTACTGCATCAAGGTGGGTCGCAAGTTGCGCTGAAGCTTGTTGTGGACATTTAGATCGGCTGAGGATCGCGGTGTCGTCGGCAAACGTAGACATAGTCAGTTGGCTGCTCGTAGGGATATCAGAAGTGTAGAGTAGGTATAGAGTTGGCCCGAGAACGCTGCCTTGAGGAACACCAGCTTCGATGTTATGTTCCGCTGACATGGAAGTATTGCACCTCACAGCAAATACCCTGTTATAAAGATAAGACTTTAAGAGATTATGCGTGTTATTAGGGAGCATTGTTTTGATTAGGCATTAGGCCGTCAAGCCATACTCTGTCGAATGCTTGAGAGACGTCCAGAAATACCGCAGTGCAGTATTCCCTATTTTCTAATGCACTTCGGATTTCTGATGTTATGTGGTTCACCTTTTTGATAGTTTCATGTTTTTCGCGAAAGCCGAATTGATGTGCTGGGATACTATTGTGTCTTCTAAGGTATGGTATGATTCGGGTTAGGAGGCATTTTTCGAAGAGTTTTGATAGACACGAAAGTAAACTTATTGGTCTGTATGAGGGGGTGAGCGTGTGGTCTTTTCCAGGTTTTGGTATCATTATGATGATTGACTTTTTCCATCTCTTTGGAAAGCAGCCCAGTCTTGTCATCGCGTTGAACAGCTGGCATATGGTACCAACAGCGCATAGAGGGAGTTCAATGAGCATTTTGGGAGTTATAAGATCGCAGCCTGGAGATTTTCTCGGTTGTAGCTGCTCTTTTATAATTTTTATGACTTCGCATGGACGAAATACAATTGGATCGGCAATGTGAGAGTCGTCTTCTGTTTGCGTCCTTATATTACTCACTGTTGTTGCTGGATTTGGCTGGAACACATTTTGAAGGTGGGCAGCGAATGTGTCGGCTCTGTCTTTGTCGCTTCGGGCCCAGCAACCTGCAGGGGTCCTTATTGGCGTAACCGTAATTGTTGGAGGGCTCAACGTTGAGTGGGCTTTCCATAGTGGGAATTTAGAACTGGATGGGGATAGCTGCTCTATGTAGCGCTGTTGGGATCTGTCTTCTTCTTATCGGAGTGCATTGGTGAGTCGACGTGAAGCTTCTTTTAAGTGCAGATGGCGATCGAAGTAATTGCCATTCGCGCCGGAAACGACACTTTGCCAGGACTAGCTGCTCTATTGCTGCATTCGTGTGCTTCGTGTTATGTGTTATGTTTTGCTTTCGAGGTGTTGCGATTCGAGCCGCTGAACCCAAAACTGACTCTAGCATGCTTACGGTTCTGTTGATGTCATCTTCGCAGGTTCGCTGTGGTGTAAGTTCAATGTGCGAACTTACGTATTTTTTTAATTTGAGCCAGTTTGTGCTGTTAGAGGTTAGCATGACGGGATTGTCATTACTAACTGGCTGTTGGTTTAGGCTAAGGAGTACAGGCGAGTGGTGTGATGATAGATCCGGGAGAGGACTGGCGCTAATCAGGTTTCGTGGGATGTTTTTTGTAACTCCGAAGTCAATCAAATCTGGCAGTTTTCTGGGGTCACTTTGCCAGTGTGTAGGTAAAGCAGGGGAAACGCAGTCGAGCTTATTGCTAGGTTTTACAATTGCGTAATACAGTTGTCTTTCGGCGTCACGAGGCGAGATCCCCAGTGCGTATGCTTGGTGTTATAGTCTCCTGCTGCTATAAAGTAGTTGCCTAGTGAGTTGAAGTAGGCGATAAATTGGGCTTCGGATATGGTGAATCGAGGAGGACAGTATACCGCTGCTAGAGCTAGATTGTGGCAACCCAACTGAATGTTGATAGATGTGGCTTGCAGGTAGTCAGTAGCAAACGTGTTGTGGAAGTGGTGCTTGATGCGGTTTTTAATAAGGATTCCAGTGCCTCCATGGGCCTTTCCATCAGGATGATTAGTATTGTAAAACATATACCCTCGGATTTGGAAATTGTATTTGTTGGTAAGGTGGGTTTCTGCAAGGTATAAATGGTGTGTTGTGAGATCGTGCTGTTGACACTCTTTGGTTGATCCGACTTTTTAGCTCTTTGTATACTGGCATCTCCGCAAGCGACGCATATGGAGCGGAGTGTGCAGTAAGATTTTGTGTGTCCTGGCAATTGTCGCACTGGACTGGGCCATTACGTTTATGCGGCTCTTCAACCGTGATTCTGCGTTGCAATTAATACTGGAGTTTGTAGATAGGATGAACTTTGTTTTTCTTGAGGGCCTTAGAGTCGGGTACAAGTTCCACTTTAAAAAGAGGTTGCGGTTGTTTGTTTCGGTTCCGTATATTTGTAACGGTTTTTACGCTAAAACCTTTATCTTTTAGTTCCTGTTCAACTTCTGCAGTGCTTACATCTAGTTCGATTCCTTTTATGACAACTTCTTGACCTTTACTACTTTTTAGCTGGTAGGTATAGTAGTTCTTTTTCTTGGCGTCAAGGAGTTCCGTCAATTTTCTTAAGCTTTCTTCGCTTTTGACTTGGACCTTTGTTTCATGTATGTCTCTTTTAGTCAAGGGGATTACGTGGAAGCTATCTTTGCCAATCAGCTCGATTATTGTGTTAACAAGTTTGTTGGCCAATGTATCAGCCAAAATTTCAAATCTGTTTGCTGTGTTAGAGTTTTGCACAGTTCCTTGGCTTGAGGAGGCCCGATTGATTTTTGCGACGTTTCCCATTTTCGTGTCTTGTGGACTTAGTTTTCTTTTAATATTTACGTAGCGATCCATGCTAGTCTGTATGGTCGAACCTAGCTTTTTAAGTGGGGCGTTAGTCGGTGCTGCGCTAGTTGCAGCTGGTAAATCCACCGACACAGCAGGTAGAACGATCGACGGACATACAGACGAAACTGATGTAGTTGTTTTTGTCATTGCATTTACAGTTACTAATGTCGTCACCGTGCTGGTAACCGTGGCCAGGCATGTAGGCAGTTGGGGCGAGACAAGGCAGGGAAGAGGGGGAGCGCACTTATCGCTAACCCCGCTTTGCACCGTCGCTGACATTGACGGAGAGAGAGAGCGCGCCCTTCGTTTTGCATAGGTTTGAGTTCGTTGGACGGTGTCGGGGTTAACGATCGTGGTAGAGCTGAAGCTTTTGTTGTTGCTGCTTCGGCTACGTCTGTCGATACGAAAGAGAAGTATGCATTGCTCTTTTGCAGCGACAGCCGACGATCGTCTTGGATACGTTGGCGCTGCGCCCGAACTTCGTTTGGGTTCATCACCTTATTTGATTGATTTTTTACTTTTATTTGTATTTTAGTATTAGAAGTACTAATTAATAAGGAAACATAGTAGTAGTAATACTAGTAGCTTGTGACTTTTCATCGCACTAAGCGACTTTTCGCCGTTTATTTTTGTTTTGTATCGGGTTTTTTTTCAACGATTGTCTTCCGGAGCACGAGAGAACTAAATACACGTCTGCACTCGCCGAATTCCATTCGCCAATGCTTAAGTAAGTTAGTAAGTTCATTCGTGTCTTCAAATAAAAAGCCGTCAACATTAAGACCAGTTGGACGCCCATTGAATGTGTTAACGCCGGTCCCTGTCAGAAGAGAAAATTGGCATCCGATTTAGCTGTTAATCAGGGTCACAACACATCACTTCTTGTGCATGCCGCCACAGTTTCCGCCGAAAAAACGAACGAGAAACATACAGCCTTTGTGTTAAAAAATACAATTCTTACTCCGAGTGACCCCAATAAGGTTAGAAACAATTTTTGTACTCAGAAAAATGACTCGGTTCGACTAACGGAGGATGAAGCTTTAGCATATCTGCTTGAAAATTCATTGACTAAAAGTCAGTACAATAACTTTTGCGAGCTCAGCATTTCCCAATCTTGTGAACTTTTTCCTACTTACAACATAGTCAGAGAAGCTAAGTCAAAATGTAGACCTTTTAATATTAATGTAACCGAGTCAGTGGCTGAAGTTCCGCTGCAAAGTGTTCTAGACCACACTAGTTATCATATAATTCAAATGCAAGAAAATATATTTAAGCCGTTTGGCAATACTTTAAGTCTGACCCTTATTGCAAGCTATGGATTTGACGGAACAATCGGACAAAGCAGCTATAAGCAACACTTTTTTGGATGTGATTCATTGCTTTCTGACGAATCGCTTTTTGCGACAACAGTGGTTTATTGTTTATTGGTTTAAAATTAATGGACCAAATTGGAAATGTATTTTGGATGAATCGTACTCCTCAGTCGATTAGATTTTGTAGACCAGTCAAGCTTGAGTTTTTTAAAGAGACAAAAGACCATATTCTTGCTGACAAAAAAATGTCGATAGTCATATAAAAGATTTGTCTTCAAATGTCTGCTCCGTTGTAAATGGAAAATCAATATCAGTTAAATATGATCTTTAAATGACACTTTTAGATGGAAAGGTTTTTAACATTTTGACTGAAACCAAATCTTGTCAATTGTGTCCTATATGTGAGCGTGCCCAAAGGTCTAAATGGAAAAGGCTAACATTGACTTTAATGAAGCATTAAAATATGGCATAAGTCCTCTACATGGTTGGATTAGATTTTTTGAATTCGTTCTGAATATTGCATATAGACTGAAACTTAAAAAATGGCAAGTGAGAGATGAAAATGGGAAAAAAAAGAAATGGCGAAACAAAAAAAGACGATTCAGATGCAGATGTGGAATGCTATGGCTTTACGTGTGAATAAGCTTAAGCAGAATGGCAATGGAAATACCAACGACGGCAATAAAGCAAGGAGGGCGTTTGCACAACCTAAGCTTTTAATTGCTATTTCTTGCCACCTACCAATTGATCCAACAAAATTTTAAAAATATTGTCAGAAAACCATATTACTATATATGTACTTGTATCCATAGTTTCCAATGTCGGCAACAGTACATTAAGTGTTAATGCACGGTTACCAAATAATAGAAGCATCAATCCTTCAATTAGGTGTTCTCGGCGAGAACGCCTTAGTGGCTCGCAACAAATACTATAAGAGTGGCAGGAGGTTACATGCTCGAAAGGGTACACGACAGAACAACATGGCAGACGTTTTCCACAGAGCAATGGATTCCTCGGATCCTTTTGTGTCGAGCCTCTATCTATCAAAAATATTGGGTCAGCAAAATAAACTGTCCCTACCTGCAGACGTAATCGAACTTTTGGAATCACCAAACTTGCTCTATTCTTGTAACATGAACAATAATAACAATGTTCCCGATTTTTATGCTAGCAATAGTGATAGTGATTCAGAATCTGACTGTGAAAATCCGTTTTCTTATTAATATTAAGGTTAAGTGTTAAAAAAATTAATTAAAAACATTTGTTGAATTTAACGAGAGTTAGTATTATTTATTACCGTCCAAGTATCAATAAGAGATCAATAAGAGAGATACCTAGGAAACCTATCTCATATGGGCGGCTAGGGTAGGCGTGGTCAGATCGGTCTGAAACTTAGATATATTTTTATGTGCATCGACACTATCATATTTGAAAAACCTAGCTTTAAAACTTTAAAATTCGTCGAAACACCGTCTCGCTGGCCCAATGTGCGGTGGTAGAAGTTCGTACCATTCATTTAGTACATGCACTTCTTCTGACGAAAGCGGTGAAGGCGCATTCCGATATGTGACCAATACGACTGTAATGTGCTTATTCGATTTTATTATGAGCTTTATCATTTTATATGCACTGTTTCATTTCGTTGGCATCTCCTGCAACAGTCCACACGTGTTGTCCACACCCTGCGCTTCCTTAAACTTTTCGTATGTGATTGTACTTCTTTTAAAATATGCAACAATCTTTTGCATTTGTTAAGAATGCTTTCAACAACTGCATGAGTAAACAACAAACAAAACACCTTATTTGTGATAGGCCCCTTTGTCGGTACCGATACAATAGTTTCGGCTATGTTGGTTGCGGTGTGGCTTGTGGATGTTACTAGTTGCTACGTTGCCAAGGTTGCAGATTCGAGCATTGCGGTGGTACACACAAAGTGAACCACTGGAATTGGCTCCTCCACATTCTCTTCTAAATTTAATGTGTCTACTTAGTTTTCTGTTGGCGGTGTTTGCTGAGGCAGTAAAGTTAAGGCATCGACAGATATGTGTATGGAACGTAAGTAATATTAATATAAAAGCTGGCGAATATTGCATTTATATGTGCACATGCATGTACGTATGCTTGCGCGTTAGCGCATGTCATGTATTTACATATGTGTGAGCGTATGTACATTTGTACGCTGACAAGGTGTAGTATGCACTCATATTAAATATATATATCGAGCACGCACTGTAACTCTTTGTCGCAGTGTTTCTACAATTCAAGGTATCGGTCATAAACCCTAAGTGGCCGAAATACGAACCGCTCGCTGTGCATTGGCCCGCACCACCAACCATACAGCATATAGACTTCCCATTTCATACAACGAAAATGGAACCAAAAATTTTTAGCGACAGGCCCCAGAGCGCCGTATGCGACAGGCCCCGCAGCTTCGGGAATGCTCGGCAATTTGCTCTCTCTCTTTTTACGCTCTCGCTCGCATCGACCGCTCAGATCAGATCATTCGCAAAGAGGCGCATCTCGAAGAAGGTCTTTTGTTCTTGGTGATCTGCGAACGGATGGTGCCTGTATACCTTACTGAGATTTGATTTTTAGGGGAGCGGGCAGAAAGGGAATCAGCTGATTAATACATGTTGTGCTTTTGTTTTGTTTACATTATTTGATTATTATTTGGCCTCCTCGTGGTATTCCCTGGATACCGATTTAAATACATATTAATTATATAATAATATAAATAAATATATTAAATGTAAAAATCAATATATATATCTTTAATCTAAATTATTTTTTTTTCGATTTGAAAAAGAATATATATGTATATATATCGGTAACTAAATCGAGCGGCGAATAAAGGAAATATAATAGCAACATTATATAGTCATAGATAATTAGATAAGAACACTAAACAGAATTGATAACAAGTGCTCTCAAAAAAAGTGTAAGCATCTATCAAAACAATGTGCGTGTGTGCGTTAGAGCACAGAATACATAGTTGGAGGAGTTTAATGTCGCGTGTCCTCGACGGAAAAATACCCTGTTTGCATCTCAGAAAATAAATATTTATTCATTCGGATAAATATATATATGCAAAACATTTCACTATTATCCCAGATTCGTATTTCTGAACGAGTATAAAAAGTATGCTGAAATATTAAAAAATATAATATAACACATAATATTATTATTTTAATTGTTAACCCAATAGTGAATACGCCCATATTGTTACAGTACCAAGTATGAAAAGTAGCAAAAGACAAAATCTTGCTGGCTTCGAAATGGAATAACCACGCATACATGCATCCGTGTATGTGAATACATGAACACGCACACATACAAAGGCCAAGTCAAGCACACGACAACCTTCTTCGAGATGCGCCTCTTTGCGAATGATCTGATCTGAGCGGTCGATGCGAGCGAGAGCGTAAAAAGAGAGAGAGCAAATTGCCGAGCATTCCCGAAGCTGCGGGGCCTGTCGCATACGGCGCTCTGGGGCCTGTCGCTAAAAATTTTTGGTTCCATTTTCGTTGTATGAAATGGGAAGTCTATATGCTGTATGGTTGGTGCCCGCACGCTGAAAGTGCATATGTCAGCATAAGTGCAACACGAGCGGACCTCATGTAAGTGCATATACCTCCGCGCTCCAGCCTAAGCGAGCACAGCTATATACTTAAGAATATATATAAGCCGTCTCTCTGCCGCCACCTGCGAGCAGCGCAGCTACGAGACTTAGCCTTAATTATACTTAAAGAATATTGTAAAAATCAGATTCTATTCTACCGTTGGAGCGGCACCATTGCTGCTCGAAAAGAATTAAATAAAAACAACTTAACAAAAATACACATCAGTGTAATGTTAATTATTTATTCATTATTTTACACTACAAAGGTTTTACAATTTAAAAACAACTGTTGGAAAGCCGACATACTGTTGCTTTTAAACAAAAATATCATTAAAATAAAGTGTAACTGTTATTAAAAAAATGAATTGTTTCTAAACATCGATGACACATTGATGTTTTTCATTAAAAACATCGATGTTCGCCAAGATCAATGTTTCTCCACCTATATTAGTTAAGTACACTCCATTCTATAATTATAAAGAAAGTGTTTATATTGCTATAAAATAGATTTCATTTTCAATGTGTAAACAGTTGTATCCCAGGTTATTGTGTTCACAGAAACGTGGTTAAGACCGGAGATCCTTAGCTCCGAAATTTTTCCAGCTGTGTACACTTTATACAGGCTGGATCGGCCTATCCGCCGAGGTGGTGGTGTCCTCATAGCGGTGAACTCCACACTTAAGCCAGAATTATTAGTTTTTGAGGAATGCAACGATGTTGAATTCTTTTGTGTAAAGCTATCTGTTAAGAGTAGTTTCGTTTATATTACATGTTCCTACATTCCTCCGTTGTCGGAACTTCCTATTTATTGGAACCTTCTTTTTGCTATCAAATCGGTCTCCAATAGACTTTCGGATAGAGACCATTTAATAGTTCTCGGTGATTTTAACATTCCTGCAGCTACTTGGTCTGCTACCAATTCTTCAAATACTCTTTTTACTCTTGCACAACATGACTTTATTAATGGCTTGTTCGACATTTCGCTGTCTTAAGTCAACCATGTAAGAAATTCTTTAGGTCGCTTGCGTGATCTGTGCTTTGTCTCTGACCCGGTGTTAGAGAGGCTGCAAATGAAGCAAGCGTCTAACACCCTTGAAATCCGGCTCGAAGACCAAAATGTAAGAGAGGTCGCAAATAAATACAAGCGTCTAACACCGTTGAGTTGATATTCTAAACTGAGTTTTTATTTCTTAGAATCCTAGCTTATATAGCTAACATGAGATTTAAATATAGCTTATCTAAGACCCACGGATCGGCACATGCCCCCTCCGTGGTAAATATTCTAAGAGCGATAGGGGGATCTCCGCTACCCCGATCGCACTTATTTTTAGACATTTATGTGACCGCTCGCAGAAGGCCTAATTACAATTGTTTGGTACCTTGTTACTTTAGGTCCAAGTAGCAGCGGTATTTACATATAAGTGCTAGAGTGCATGATTGCTGATGTTTGAAGAAGATATAGAATACAATATACATATATATATATATATATATATATATATATATATTTACATATATGTATATAATCGTGTTCATGTTTGAACACCCGACACCCGACACTGACACAGCCCGAAGATTCATATCATCCTACTTTCGATGTGACTATCGATATTGGGACTGCTTTGGAGTGTAGGTCTGATCGGCCACCTAAAAAGGTCCAGTGGTTTCGCAGGGCGGACTATATAAGGCTGAACAATTTTATATCAGATTTGAATTGGTCCGATCTCTATATGTGCACTGACATGGCTAATGCCATGGATATTTTTTACAATGCCATGAATTCCTTTTTTAACGACTGTGTTCCGTTATACTATCCGTTAATCTCAAACAAGCGTCCTTGGTTTAATAATGAGTTGACTCGCCTAAAAACATAAAATCCAATCTCTACTCTAAATTTAAACATACCGGTTCTCAATCTGTCTATCTCGCTATTTAGCGGCTCGGTCTAATTTTACCGTGCTAAACGCTCAGTGTTATAAAAACTACCTAACTCGTTGCAGGGTACAGTTCTCGCAGGACCCAACACAGTTTTAAAGTTTTGTCAACACTAAACGTAAGCCTATTACACATCCTTCCTCGCTAGCATTTGAAAATATGACTGCAGACAATGATCAGGCAATCGCCGATCTTTTTGCTCAGTTTTTTCAAACTACCTATTCTTCGTCAGTCGATTCCGACCAGACCTATTCTTACAGAATGTCCAAGTCGAACCTTATCTTCAGTCCTAGTCTAAACGAAAGTTCACTTCTTATGGATCTTCAGCGCGTTAAGCGCCAGGTCCCGATGGAATACCAGGCTGTGTGCTTAGGACCTGTGCCGAGGCCTTGTGCAATCCCCTTCTAAAATTGTTTACCTTATCCTTAGAAACCTCCAACTTTCCCCTTATTTGGAAGAAATCATTTGTTCCTCTCCACAAAAAAGGTAGCAAAACGGATGCCACTAATTATAGAGGAATCTCTAAGTTGTCAGCCATCCCAAAACTTTTCGAAAAATCGATAACTCCCCATTATCAGCATCTTTGTAGATCAGTCTTCTTTCCATGTCAACATGGATTTATTAGGCGAAGATCAACAACGACCAATCTTTTGGAGCTCACTTCATTTATAATAAAGGGCTTCCAAAAGAACTTTCAG
>VNJM01001003.1:0-14810 GCA_008042475.1 Drosophila kanapiae
GTAAGGGGCTAGTAGGTGCGATAAGAGTAGGTATGGGTAAAGCTTGCGAGGAAATGAACTAGTGCTGGAGTGCTCACTTGCATGCGCAATAAGTTTGTTAAGGTAACAGTGTTTAGTTCTGAAGTTGTAGCTTACTCCGAAGGGCTCGTGGATTTCACACGAAGATCTACAGTGGTGCAGCACTAAAGGTAAATATGATTTATCATAGTACATCATACCACGAATATCGAAAAAGAAACTGTCATAATGACCTTTATTTTTGAACGACTTTGACGTGCTATTTTCCATCGCTTTATTGGATAGTTGTATCAAGGTCGTAAGCATTCAAGTCATATATTGCGTGATCATGCATTTGGGCTTGTCCTGATAATCAGATAGCATTTTTCGCACACATCAATGCGACAACTTTTTTGTATAAAGTTGAACCATTAAAAATGATTTTCACAGATCCCTCTGATATTTTGATTTTTATGATTACTTTGAGCGGTTATTCCTTCACTTAGTCGACATGTTGGACATCAGTTGACGTCGTCCAAGTCAACACGTTCTTCACCCTCTTTGGAGTCTTTATACCACTTATAAACATTTTTCTGCGACATAGTAGAAACACCACAGGCCTTCCGCAACATCCAAACAAAATTTAATAGCACTTCCCTGGTCAAGTAAACCTGACATTGTAAAAATCGAAAGATGCACTTTTGGTCCTCCTCTGGTAAGCACATGCGTAAATATATTACTGATAATAATATTGACACTACATTTGGCCGAAAATGACATTAACAGTCATGCCAACTCAAAAAAGTCGAAAACGTTAGGCCCGCGAAATTTAAATTGAAAATTCATAGTTATATATAGTTATATAGTTATATAGTTATATAGTTATATAGTTATATAGTTATATAGTTATATAGTTATATAGTTATATAGTTATATAGTTATATAGTTATATAGTTATATAGTTATATAGTTATATAGTTATATAGTTAAACTAAATAGCGCGTTATATTTTTAAATTAGATCGCATATAACACACGGTTAGGCTATGCATTTAAGATCAACGAACTAGCATTTGAGCCCTGTATAAAATCACAGGAAAGGTGAGAATTTGACCAGTAAACATGCAATCCAATCCCTATAGTGTATCGCAAGGCCTACGAATATCTACAGAGCGTCGATGAGGGGAAATAAGGCAAATCAAAGAAATTATGGAAAAATTCCCAAGACCGATGTCAGTGGGAAACCGAAATTCAGAAAAGTGATAAATTATAATGCAATAACCGATAAATTTCCGTCTCTTAGAATGGACAAATACAAATCTTCTACAAGATTTCATGAATGCGGATTGTTTGGCTTTTCAGACAATATTAATTGGAGGAAAAATTTTGGCAGTTGGACAAATGTGAGTTTATAAAAAAGAAAACAGAATTCTTAGGTCATATTGTCACCACTAATGGCATTAAGCCGAATCGAAGGAAAACTAATGCCATTACGAATTTAATCATTTTTGGGATTTGTTCGTAAGTTCATTCCTACCATTTAGGATATAGTTACACCTATAATCCTTAAGTCGAAAAAAGGACATTAAATGCAAAAGTTAAATAGAATCATATCAAAGACTAAAAGTTGGTATTACTTCAGATGCAATTTTTATTTACCCTGATCTTAATAAGACTTTTTTTTAACAACTGATATAGCCATAGGTGCAGTATTGTCACAGAATCACAAACCTTTTGTTATGCCAGCAGAACGTTAAGCGAACATGAAATAAACTATGCGACTATAGAGAATGACTTCTTAGCAATAGTTTGGACTACAAAGTATTTCAGATATTTCATACCTTTTTGGAAGACCTTTTGAGTTACTTAATGATCACAAACCTCTTGTTCTGATGAATAACATTTAATAACATTTTCCTCATACTTGGTACACCAAAGACGTATTTGTTAGAGTAAGGGGCTAGTAGGTGCGATAAGAGTAGGTATGGGTAAAGCTTGCGAGGAAATGAACTAGTGCTGGAGTGCTCACTTGCATGCGCAATAAGTTTGTTAAGGTAACAGTGTTTAGTTCTGAAGTTGTAGCTTACTCCGAAGGGCTCGTGGATTTCACACGAAGATCTACAGTGGTGCAGCACTAAAGGTAAATATGATTTATCATAGTACATCATACCACGAATATCGAAAAAGAAACTGTCATAATGACCTTTATTTTTGAACGACTTTGACGTGCTATTTTCCATCGCTTTATTGGATAGTTGTATCAAGGTCGTAAGCATTCAAGTCATATATTGCGTGATCATGCATTTGGGCTTGTCCTGATAATCAGATAGCATTTTTCGCACACATCAATGCGACAACTTTTTTGTATAAAGTTGAACCATTAAAAATGATTTTCACAGATCCCTCTGATATTTTGATTTTTATGATTACTTTGAGCGGTTATTCCTTCACTTAGTCGACATGTTGGACATCAGTTGACGTCGTCCAAGTCAACACGTTCTTCACCCTCTTTGGAGTCTTTATACCACTTATAAACATTTTTCTGCGACATAGTAGAAACACCACAGGCCTTCCGCAACATCCAAACAAAATTTAATAGCACTTCCCTGGTCAAGTAAACCTGACATTGTAAAAATCGAAAGATGCACTTTTGGTCCTCCTCTGGTAAGCACATGCGTAAATATATTACTGATAATAATATTGACACTACATTTGGCCGAAAATGACATTAACAGTCATGCCAACTCAAAAAAGTCGAAAACGTTAGGCCTGCGAAATTTAAATTGAAAATTCACTTTACTCTTTGCCCAAAGTAGTAGGTTGCAAAACCAGCAAGTTGAACTTAAACGGATTAGAGCAAGAAGAAAAGGTTAAAATATATGTAAATAATACCATTTGACTTTAAGGCGGATGGTTAAAAATCTTGTGTTTTATTTAAAATAAATATAAAACTACATCTTCTACTTTTACTAATACTGTTAAAAAACTAACTACAATGGCTTTATTTCTTATATAATTCTATACTCACATCATCAATTACCGCCTGAAATTCCTTAAATACGGCAAACAATAAGTCTATTATGGTACTATAGTATCCACGTAGTAAACTGGTAACACGCCGCACGTAGTTAATAATATGGTTCTTGAACAGTGAAACAATAACAGCACCGGTAAAATTAAATTTTAGCATAGGAGTATCACAAATTTTTTCGCATGTGCGGGCAATGTGTCGATTTGCACGCTTATATATATCCATAGTTTCTTGCAGTTTACTTGTATGCTTGGCACAATCGGCTATATATGCGTCGCTAAGCTCTCCTCCGTACGTTAACTTAAAAACTCCTGGAGCCATCTTTCTATCACACGCCTGAATAAGCGCATGGAAAAGTTTTCGTTCCTTGTCTGAAAGCGCTGATAATATTTGGTTATAATTCAAGCATACTTGTACTACACTATTATAAACAAACCGTAGTGTTTCATGTTTTTCGTAAATTTTTCTTACCGGTCCTGGCACTCCAAATCCCAGTCGCTCAAAGTGCTGGGCTTGCTCGCATATAGTTAAAATAGTTCTATCGATATTACATTCAATCAATCCTTTCTTTTTTTTGCTTCTTATAAGAAGAGAACGGTCTAGTTTTTGGTTCATAAGGGCACTCAAACAATTTTTCTGCCATTCATCGTATGATTTTCTTACTTCCTTATCGAACTCTTTGCGTACACTTTCAAACTTAACTAAAACAAAAGAAGCCTCGGAAACAGTTGGCAACCATTCTGACGAACTAAGGCGTTTTCTTAGCCATGCTAAACGTTCTAAATTAATTCGGTATCCAATAGCACGTGAAGCATAATAAGGAACCCAAGTTTCGTGCAGTTTACTACGATTTATGAGCATATGCAGTGTACTATCTATCTCACTTGCAAACATGAGCCAAACATTAGATACCTGTCGTAAAAATGTCTTTCGAATTGTTCTGCGATATGAATAAAATAACATTACATTAAGGGATTCTAGCGCTTCTTCCACATTACATATATGTTGAAAAACATTTGACATAAGACGTTGTACAGTTTCCTCCATACTTTGTACAGTTCGACGATATTTTATTACTTCCTCGTACCATTCGTTCTTATGAACATTTAGTATTAGTTCCTTAGAATCGGTACATAATGATGTGAGAGTGGCCAAAAATATATCTTCAACGCTGTCTGCCGTCGTTTCAAATTCTGCCCCACTAGTACCTCCAAATTGTGGTTTAGGTATGCTCTCTGTTTCATCAAGCCGCCCAAAAACAATCATTGATTCGCAAATATCAATGACGTCGTTTAATCTCTCCATGAATGCATCAACGTGATTAAAAATCATGGCATTGTCTAGGCACCACCCGGGCTTAGCATATATTTCAGCATGCCTTTTTGATATAACATCATACATTCCCTTATATGTCAAACAGCAATCAATACACATATTACATATTTTAATTCCAAATCGCGAACTTCCAGAAAGAATTTTTTCTACATTAGTAATTTCTGTACAGAATTGAATAATTTGATTGCTTAAATTCCTGAAAAGACCGGTTATTAAATCGCGCCTATTATATCGATCGGAATTAAGCCAAATAAACCGAATTAAATGAATTATTTTTGGAATTAACAGTGATACAGATGTCGGATTTTTAGATAAATCAACTTCAGCGCACGGAAGCATTAATAAATGTAGAAATGTTATATTCGACATTGTTTCCTCCATTTCGTGCTTGGATTCATAAATTAATTCATCAATTTGTTTAATATACACTGAATGAGTATTTCGTAAAACTTTTATTATTTGTTTTACATCCACTTGTTCCAATTGTGCATTTAAGCCTTGTAGAACTTCAACTAAAAAATAAAAAGTTAAATACAGAGGTTGAATTGGTTAAACAGCTAGATATAAAAATAATGTAATAACGCAATGGTCCGTAAAATAAAAAGATCCAAAAAGAGAATCATAACGAGTGCGTGAAGCAGTCATTTAGTTAGTGAGTCCGATCTCAAGTTTGGGACTTGAAATGGAAAGCTGTAAAAACTGAGATTTCACCGCTGAGAGGAGTCCGCCCACGAATTTTGTTGAGCGACCAACTGGCATATATGTACATATGTATGTATGAGCCATGTTAAGAACTTCGCGAATGACCGAATAAATTAAACGAGATGAAGGTATATTAGCCCTAAATAAAAGTTATATGAAGTCGTTAGTTAGGCCGGCTGAACAAATCTCCAAACTCACGAAATCCAAGCTAACGCGCAGAGCTACCCGTTTCCGAAAGCTTAATATATTACACAAATGTTGAACTTTTTATAATCGCACGGCATTTTAAGAAACTTAAGCGGAACTTAAGATTCCCCAAGTTATCGTGCTGCAGTCAATAGAGGCTTAAGAGAAGGAAATTAAAATCAGTGAGACTATTTCGGTCGTGAAACTAGATCAGGTGGATCAGGTCAGGAAGTAGAAAATGGAACAGTCCGAATGAAAGTTCATACATGCTTTTTTTAATATGATTGTAGCAGCAGTTACTTCTATATTATATAACTGCAATAGGAACTATTGCATTAAATTGGCAACTATTCGTATTAAAAACGTCGGCACGTCCTAAGTTACCTTTCCTTACTTGTTTTGTTACTATCACGTCCGAAATGCACTACGCTCAATACACTCAAGTGTATTGTAGAAGATTAGTGGCCAACCGACCAGCTACAAGCTGAGATTGCTGCTAGAGTACCTAAATGGTACATACACTCATACATCCGCGCGCATTGAGACGCAGGTCGAGCGCAGACCTCAACTCGAGGACTTTTCCTTCCTCTACCACCACCAACAGCCAACAACATGAATTATAAAAAAAGTGATAAAAGTCGTCGTCGGCAACGCCCTAAGATAACAGGCTGCTTCATATCTGCGGAGGGAGCAAGAGCTATGTAAGACTGCCCAGCAAGGTAGCGGCAATAAGCGCTGCTTCAGCATGATCCAGAGTCCCAGAAATTATAACATATCTAGCTCTGGCACAAGAAGTAGAATCAAACCACGACAGATATATTTTCGCAACTACGTTTGGAAAAACCCAGGAGGATAAGGATCACAGGAAAAATCTCTAGCCGCTAGATCGTCAGCAAGCAATATCCATTAACCAATGGACGTTGATCCATCTCTTTCCAAGATGATGCGGCCAACCCAAGCCCAGGATTAGGATTACCAAAACGGGAAGGCGGCCACATCTGGCCGTTCGGGCCCGATAAAGGACAAAGGGTTAATTATGTCGCTGAAAGCGCAGGCCCAAAAAATATACAGAGACGCAGCCTCCAGATGTAATCAATTTTTTAGGGGAAGGTCCCTGCTGCTCGTCATCAGACGAAGAGCAGGGGCAGCTGATATGTAATTCCTCATCGACACGGGCGCCTCCAAAAACTTCATCCGACCTCATAAAGGACTGAAAGGCGTTCGCCCGGTAGAATCACCGTTCACGATTCACTCAATCCAAGTAAAAACAACGTTCTTCATACTACATACTTATCTACAGTTGATGAAATAATCGGCAAGGGCATCATTCTGCCTAACTTCCGGTCGCCTGGAATGGGGCACCGAAATAGTGCAGATTGATTTCCACACATGAACTGATATAAACTGCAGCAACGTGAATTGCTCAGATGCACCGCCATTAGCGAAGAGCGCGTTTTTTGAGATGCTAAGGACCAGAAAAAAGGCCTTTGCAGACCCTAAGGAGGCTTTACCTTACAACACATCGGTGGTAGCTACCATCAGAACGGTTAGTGAGGAGCCCATATACGCGAAATTATACCCGTACCCTATGGGAGCAGCGGATTTCGTCAACAAAGAGATTGAAGATCTGCTTAAAAACGGGATAATTCAGAAGTCGGTATGCCCTTACAACAATTCGATATGGACTGTGGCTAAAAAAGGGACCGATGAGCTTGGAAACCAAAAAATGCGACTAGTTATTGACTTTAGCAAATTTAACGAAAGAACAGTGTCCGACAAATATCCCATGCCAAATATAAACATGATATGGCAACCTAGGTAATGCTAAGTATTTCTTAACGCTGGACCTCAAGTATGGCTATCACCAAATCATACTCGCAGAACGCGACAGAGACAAAACTTATTTCTCAGACCACCGTTTGGCCTCAAAAATGCAGGCAGCATATTTCAGAGGACCATCCTACGGGAACAGATCGGCAAGTTCTGCTATGTTTACGTTGACGACGTAATCATTTTTTCTCTCTCTCACATCAAGCACGTAGATTGGGTTCTTAAGAGCCTGTACGATGCGAGCATGAGAGTATCGGTAGAAAAATCCAGCTTTTTTAAGAAAAGTGTGAGCTTTCTTGGTCTTATAGTCACTTGTAACGGTGCTACAACAGACCCAGAAAAGGTATAGGCCATAAAAGAATGTGACGAACACGGTGAAGTGGAAACCTATTGGTAGCATACTCTGCCTACAGGATCGGCCTAGCTCAGGGAAGAGTCCAGGTCGGGTTACTTCCTAATCAGCATCACCGCCACACAATAAAATTTTGTACATTGAGTTGGGAACTTAAAGCGGGATATAAAGGCACTGGAATGGATATGAGAGTGAGACAGGAGACCTTGTTAATGAAGAGCTGAGATGGAGTAGTTCTTCTGCTTGTCCCGCCCTACCCCTTTTAAAGAGAAATCGTTCAGCTCAGGTGCCCATATAATATAGTTTTAATTCATTCTAATCGTGCTTCATTTCACACTTAAATCACCTAATTACGTTAGACTTCATGTTATTTTTCAGTTGCTTACATCTATCTTAAACCTAATCCCTACTCTCAATATTCTGTAACTCTAAATGATTGGGTTTGATTGACTAAGCTAAATTATATTTCAGTAAAACTATACGATTAGAGAAAGGAAATGTAAATACTTAGTGCGCTTGGCACTGAAACTAGCTAACTATCGTTTCATGAAATTAATATTCATACGCTTTTTAATAGATACATATTTAGTTGGTCGAGGTAGTGAATGTACTCACGAACCAATCCCTCGAAGTCCACAGGCCTGTAGACTGGAGTGCTGTTTTATTCGATAAACGTGGGGAAATTCAAATTATATTAGGTGATCTCGACCAAGTAATGCTCTATAGAATAAAAAGAGTATGATTATTACTTCTAGTCAATGGAAATATAAACTAAATTTATTCATTATCTTCTACTTAATTTAGCGTGCTAATACTAGCCCTGCTTCGATCCGCTTCTTCTCTTTTTGTTGTTGTTGTTGATTGACGTCACAAGCGAGATGGCTGCCGTCGAGAGTCGAGGGTTGTTTTTACATGGCCGAGTTGAGGTTATGTATTCACGAGGTTCGTGGCCACACGGTTCGTGTAGAAAATGAGCCTATGTTCCCATTTAGACTACTTATTGGCCAGGTTTTAGCACGACACCTGATTCTCTGCGGCCCCAAACACGCACACGCTTCTGGTTATCACCGAGACTCCTCGCCGATCATGGCTTGGAGCCTGGTCCGGTTTGCGCACGTTTAGGGGCTGATCTAGGTGGGCTTTTAATGTATGTATGTACGTCTGGCTAATAAAAAAAACGTTGGGTCCTCCTCCTCCTACTAACGGGACTAGCGGCCGCCGCCAGCAAATTCCGCCGCGTGGGGTGCTCCTTGCGACGAAACTTTTGGGTCGCAAACTGGAACTAGTCGCTTGCCAAGGGCTTTTCCTGGCACTGGATCGCACAGGGGTTTCCTAAAACACTTGTATTATTATCCAGCACGGCGATATTTCGGCCTGCTTACCTGGATTTTTCACACACACACACAGATACACCCTGCAGTTGCGAATTTATATAAACAACTACGGCTGCCAATCCTCTGCTGCTGCGCCACTGTCTTTATTCTGTTATCATTGTGCTACTTCTGAGTATTTCGCACGTGTTGGGCCTTCGGATGGAACTCGGTTCTCTAGATGCGTTTTGATTTCGGGAGAATTTGATCGAAAAAGCACAATTCGCTGGAGCGGAAATTCGGTTGACAGAGTACAGGGCTGCAGTACTTTTCTGTCAAGTGATCGAGCTGCCAGATCGGTTGCACCTTAACAGAGCTTAATTATCGACTTATTTCAACGATTTGTTTTTATTCGCAAATCCTAACAGTGATTTGTTTGTTTACATTGCCGTATATGCGTACCCTCACAAATTATTCATCTTCATCATCATCATCATCATCAACATTAGCATCATCAATATTAACTGCATCACTCTTCATCCTCCAATCCGAAGACTTGAAATCATCATTCTCGGGTTTTGAGATTTTATTAGCAGTAGTGTAAAATTAAAGTTTTCTCTTTTTCATATGAGGGGTATTATGTTTAATGTCTTTTTATATATGGTTATCAAATTTATTGTTATAATTAACGAGTTTATTTATTGGATCTGTTATAGGCTTTAATGTTTCTTCCAATCCAATAATATTCTGAGATTTGAGTTGTTTTAATTCACAACAATTTTTTTTTAACGCATTCCGTGTTTTACTTAATTGAGATAAAATATTTTTATTCATTGTGATGAAATAATTCAAATCAAAAGAACAGAAGTGGTTATTTCAGCTTTGGTGTTGAGAATACACTGTGAATATCACTGTATAATGACCTGATCAAACAATCAGACCTGATGTGATAAGCTGATTGGTAAACTGATAACCAGACCTGGTATCAGAGCTGGTCCGATAAATAGATCTGATCTGGTAAATAGACCTGGTAAACAGACCTGATCTGATAAATAGACCTGGTCTGATGAACTGATCAGTTAAACACAACTGATGTGATATGCTGTAAAATAAATGAAATTCCTATTTTCCAACAATTCAAAAAATTATTAAAAATAAAAATAGATAAAAAATTTAGTTTTTGATTTTATATTACTTTATTTATTTTTTATAAGCTGAAAAAAAAGCCTGAAAATCAAAATACTGCAAATCCCATTTCCCATTAATAAAAATATATATGTATTTTTTTGATGGTATTTTAAATTTTTATTTGGTTAATATTATTTATTTTTTATTTATTTATTATTTATTAAGCTGAAAAGTAAAGGCTGCAAATCAAAATTCCCAAAATCCCATTTCCAATTAAAAGATTTAAATTTCAATATGTTCAAATATATCATTTTTATTATGTTATTTTATTTATTAAATTTTTTAAGTGGAAATCAATGTTTCCATCCTCCCTTTTTATTAGGATGTAGCGTTTTTGCTAAAAAAAATCGAATATACAGTCATCAATAAGACTGAATCGATCTGGGAGGTACACATAAAATGATTAAAGCTCAACCATTATATTGGATCAAAACTTGCCATTTAATCGCTTGGCTTTGATAATATCAAAGACCTTGTTGCACGCCAGATCCTTATAAGAGCCTTATTGCCGATGGGCAATGTCTTTGTTGCTGATGAGGAGTCGTTGGTAGAGTCGGTGTTGGCTGGATACATTTTGGATGCGGCGAGTGTTCCTTACTGAATGATATTTTTCCTAGACGAGCTGGCTCATTTTATACCTGTCAAGGAACTCATTTCTCCTCCCACTACCTCTCACATCCACTCAGATTGCAGTTATACAAGGAACGTGAGACGAATTGCATTCCAACAAAAATTGTAGACATAAATGTCCACAGTTGTAAGTACCAAATTTTTGGAAACGATGATACTAATTTTTTTCCCAAATATCGAACCACTTCGAGAGGAGGTTGTAAATTTCCAAAACTATCAAAATAATATGCTTCCAAACCTTTCTTAAAATACGCTACCCGATGCGTTCCTTTCGATGACGAGTTTGCTAAATTTATTATTCCACACTCAAAATGATGTGGGAATTGAGGCAACTCATCTTTCATATAAACTTCCCGAAAATGTGGAATATTTTTAAATGCTCTTTTTTGGGTAGCTCCTTTAGTAGTTTTTTGTACATATATGTATAATCAGAAGATTGAGAAAAAAGACAGTCCAGACTCAAGCTCTATAATGTCAACATCGTTAACAATAGCCTTAACTGGAAACACATCAGTTATAACTGAAAACTGTTTTCCTCAAATTGAATTAAAACATAATTATGAGTGTGCACTCATTGACTTTTATAAATTCAATTCTATACCAAATGTTGATCAAGGGAACAATCTTTTTCATATTGGTATTAAAGTTATAGAAATACCGGTGGAATCATATGAGCTCGAAGATATTACGAAATATATTATTAATAAACTCAAGGACTATGAACTTCATAACACTGTAAAAATACAATGCAACACCAACACTTAACAAGTTCAAGTTATTACTAAAAATGAGACAATATATTTTAACCATGAACGTTCAATTGGTCAGCTATTTGTATTTAATAAACGTAAATTACAATCACATGATAATACATTTTACGTCTCAGATAATCCGGTGAATTTTTTCAAAATACACTTAATTAGATTTGAGTGTAACATTTTTAGTGGCTCATAGGTAGGAAATAGACCAAATCATGTGCTTCATGAATTTGGAATCAATGTTCCGCCCGGTTATAAAATGAACATTACACCACGGAATTTGATTTATTTACCTGTCAACACTAGAGAAATAAGCACACTTGAAGTACGGATAACTGATCAGAACGGAGATTTAGTTAATTTGCATGGAAAAACTGTATCAATTCGGCTACACTTGCGAGCAACAGAATGATTATATACAATAAAAAGCCGACACTTCACTCCATTGATAACATTATCAAATCTAAAGCTGAAGGGAAAGCATAATCATCATCATCACCTCAAGGAGCTTCACATCGACGACCTGTTCTATCATTAAAAAATAAATTGATTTTAAAATCATTGAGATTTAATATTCAATAAAGTTGCAAAACTAATATTCAAATGAATGCAATTTTTTACGTTCAAGAAAAGCCTGTCAATGATAAAAGTATTATTAAAAAAGAATACCATACTTATTATCCATATCAACAAAACTTCAAGACGAATGATGAAGTTCGCATCACAATACAGAACCAAGATTAATATGTCCTTCCGTGTGAAAGATTTCTCCACTTTGAAGAAACACTTAGCAAAATTATTAATACAAATACAGGAACAAGCAGCACAAATAGTGTTAGTCGGAGTCTCTAGGCCAGCGGGAGAAAGAGGGCAGTTACCCTCTCATCGTAATCAACCTAATTCTTCAACCAGCATCACCGGCCAACCGATAAACTGCCGTTAACGTTAAAGCCGGCCGGCGCACGCATACATTAATTGGCGCTCAAGGTTAAGGTAAAGGTATCTAACTACCGTACCGGACAGATCAATATCAACATGAAAGTTGAAAAGTGACAGCGGCGCGGGAAAAAACGCAGCTGTAAAATATAATAACACACAATTTACAGAACATGTAAGTGGGCCCTTCGTCAAATCTTTTATGTCTTCTGTAAAAATTCTATAACTCGGACCAGTGCAAAAAAAAAAAAATAAATAAATAAATAAACAAGCATTAAATTGTGTTACAATAAATAAAGAATATTAAAGGTACAAATAAACGAGTCTGAAGTTAGTTTTTCAAAGAATCTCAATATTTTATGTGACGACCACTAAGAGTTTATTTATTTTTTTTATTGTATCCGGTGGATACATGAATAAATATCATGGTATTATCGCAGATTATTTTCCCTGGGGAAAAATTGAATTAACAAATATAATAATCCATTACTTATAGGGCGCATTAAAAATTCCTTTATCGCTCCTAATTTTCTCTCTGTGTAACGGCGCATCGTTATTTCGCCGAGCCCAGCCCCCCCTACAGAAATGGATCCCGATCAGCTCCTAGCTATTATACAGGCCGTCGTTGGTAATGCCCTTGCAGTACAGACCGCCCAAAGCCAGCTGAGGGAGAAAGCGCTTAGGCAGCAAATTGAGGAATTGGACGGGCGAGTAGCGGCAGTCCGCACCACGTCAGCTCCAGCCCAGACCCCTCAAATAAAAACATATAAAGCCATAGAGATAGAAGACACCGTTCAATTTAACGGAACCTCTGGATGCCGTAAAGTGCTTGCCCGAAGTTGCGGGAGCACAGGAGACATACATCTCCTGGCGGAAGGCGGCCGTAGCGGCCTATCACATTTTTAGACTATACAATGGCAGCTCTCGCCACTACCTAGCAGAAATAATCATCAGAAGCAAGGTTAGGGGACCCGCCGAAGCGGTACTGTCGTCATTCGGAACAGTACTCAACTTCGATGCGATCATAAGTCGCCTAGATTTAACATATAACATAACATTTAACATATTCCCTCAGACAGGGAAATCTCTCACTGCTGCAGTTTTACGACGAGGTCGAGAAAAAACTCACCTTGTTGACAAACAAAGTCAATATGTCACACGAGCCGTCAGAGGCTAAAACCTTGTGCGACAAAATCCGTGAAGACGCCTTGCGCGTATTTATTTCCGGTCTTAAGCGCAGCCTTACGGATGTGCTATACGCGGCAAAGCCGAGAGACATTCCATCGGCTCTTGCCCTGGCACAAGAAGTGGAACCAAACCACGAAAGATACATTTTCTCAACTACGTTTGCAAAAAGCCAAGAGGATAAGGATCGTAGGCAAACTCCAAAGCCATAAAATCGTCAACAAGACAAGTCCTTCTCCCAGGCAAATCAGCAGTCCGGTGCCAGTAAAATCCCCCCTTTAGCAAACAGCACAGGGCGCAAGTACATTCTGTACCGCAAGGTAATAACCAGGAACCGATGGATATTGACCCATCTCTTTCCAGGATGAAACAACCTACCTAGGCACAGGCTTACCAAAACGGGAAGCCGGCCACATCCGGTCGTTCAGGCCCTCACAAAAGGCAAATGGTTAATCATATCGCTCAGAGCGTAGATCAGGGCGAGGATACGTACGCAGCCGCAGCTTCCAGCGCGGCGGCCAAAGTCGACGATTACGTCATTTCCAAATACGATTCAGACATGATTAATTTTTTAGGTGAAAATCCCTGCTGCCCGTCTTCACGCGAAGAGTAGCGGGGAACGAAATGAAATTCCTCATCGACACGGGCGCGTCGAAAAATTTCACCCGACCTCATAAAGGTTTAAAAGGCGTTCGCCGATTCCCCTTTCACCATTCATTCACTCCATGGCGTTACGACAATCACGTTCTTCCTATAACATGACTTATCCTCCTTTGATAAGATAATCGGCCTTGTCCTGTTAAAACAGTAGCCTAAATTGGGGCACCGAGGTAGAGCAAATCGATTTCCACACATGCGCTGATGTAAACTTAACCAACGTGAATTGCTCAGATGCACCGCCAGTGGCAAGAAACGCGTTCTTAGAAGTGCTAAAGACCAGGAAAAAGGCTTTTGCAAACCCTAATGAGGCTTTACCTTACAACACATCGGTGGTAGCTACCATCAGAACGGGTAATGAGGAGCCCATATACGCGTACCCCGTACGCGTTATACCCGTACCCTATGGGAGTAGCGGATTTCGTCAACAAAAAAATTGAAGATCTACTTTAAAATGGGATAATTCAGAAGTCGGTATGCCCTCCTTACAACAATTCGATATGGATTGTGGATAAAAAAGGGACCGATGAGCTTGGAAACCGAAAAATGCGACTAGCTATTGACTTTAGCAAATTAAACGAAAGAACAGTGTCCGACAAATATCCCATGCCAAATATAAACATGATATTAGGCAACCTAGGTAATGCTAAATATTTCTCAACGCTGGACCTCAAGTCTATCACCAAATCATACTCGCAGAACGCGACAGAGAAA
>VNJM01001003.1:15319-32320 GCA_008042475.1 Drosophila kanapiae
TGAGATGGAGTAGTTCTTCTGCTTGGCCCGCCCTACCTGTAAAGACAAGCTAATTTTGGTTGCCCTTACCCTTTTTAAAGAGAAATATTTCAGCTTAGGTGCCCATATAATATCGTTTTAATTCATTCTAATCGTGCTTCATTTCACACTTAAATCACTTAATTACGTTAGACTTCATGTTATTCTTCAGTTGCTTACCTCTATCTTAAACCTAATCCCTACTCCTAATATTCTGTAACTCTAAATTATTGGGTTTGATTGACTAAGCTAAATTATATTTCAGTAAAACTATACGATTAGAGAAAGGAAATGTAAATACTTAGTGCGCTTGGCACTGAAACTAGCTAACTATCGTTTCATGAAATTAATATTCATACGCTTTATAATAGATACATATTTAGTTGGTCGAGTTTGTAAATGTACTCACGAACCAATCCCTCGAAGTCCGCAGGCCTGTAGACTGGAGTGCTGTTTTATTGTATTAGGTGATCTCGACCAATTAATGCTCTATAGAATAAAAAGAGTATGATTATTACTTCTAGTCAATGGAAATTGAAACTAAATTTATTCATTATCTTCTACTTAATTAAGCGTGCTGATACTAGCATTGCTTCGATCCGCTTCTCCACTTGTTGTTGTTGTTGTTGTTGAGAGTCGAGGGTTGTTTTTTACATGGCCGAGTTGAGGTTATGTAGTCACGAGGTTCGTGGCCTATATCGGACATCCTGAAAGGGGAAAACGGAACAGTTAGTTGACAGAGGTCAGGAAACATTCCGGTTCTGTTCTCTGAGCCGCAACAACAAGCGTTCCAGAAACTACGAAATATCTTGGCACTCGCCAAGCTACAACAGTATCTGTACGCGGTTAATGATATAAACATCTTTACCGACCACCAGCCGTTAACCTTTGCAGTATCGGAATCCAATCCGAATGCGAAGATTAAAAGGTGGAAAGCGCGCATTGATGAGTCAGAGGCGCGGATTTTCTACAAGCCCGGCAAGGAAAATCTTGTTGCCGATGCACTGTCACGGCAAAAACTTATCGCCATGGAGGGACAAGAAGCTTAATCGTGCGCAGCCACCATTCACAGCGAGCTCTCCTTGACACACACAATAGAAACGACGGAAAGGCCCTTGAATTGCTTTCAGAACCAGATAACTCTAAAGGAGGCACGCTTTCCGTTAAAACGCAGCTTCGTCCTCTTTAAAAACAAGAGACGGCATGCGATTACCTTCTCCTGCAAAGAGTCATTATTTGATAAGCTCTCAGACATAATCGTGCCTTAGGGCGTAAACGCCATTCATTGTGCTTGTACACGCTGGCAATGATACAGGATGAATGGGTTAACATTGCAAAAACCGCGTAACGGATATTTTTGCAGTTCCTGAGAGCCGGGAAATCCTCACCGTCGAGCACAATAGGGCTCGCAGATCGGCCAAAGAAAATGTAAAGCAGATACTATCCGAGTACAACTTTCCAAAGATTTCTTTTTTCCACAGGCAGAAAATACTTCCGCAATTGCATCGACAAGTTTTCGAAGTTCGCAGTTGTGCAACATGTCCACTCTAGGACAATCGAGGGCCAGGGAAAATGCCTCCCGACAATGCAGAGTATTCGAAGTCGGCGAAAAGGTAATGGTAAAATCCAACAGAAGGCTAGGAAATAAACTCCCACCCTTGTGTGAGGAGAGAGCCGTAGAAGCGGACCTGGGGACCACGGTCCACGGTAAATGATGCAACCAAGGATGTCCTCTATGTTTTTTATTCATTTGTTTATTACACCGTGGATGGTGAAATCCTAGTATGGGAGGAGTTCGCTTACGTCACACATACAGCGAACCTCTCAGAATATGGGCGTGTAATAGAGGAGATAAGCAACATGATCGACATGCTTCCGCTATCCCACATGAATAAGCTTCTAATCGTGAATACCGCTCAGCTCCAGGACTTGTTAGAGTCGTTGGGCGTTCATCACAGAGTAGCTAGGAGTTTAGATTTCTTAGGATCAATGCTAAAGGTCGTAGCAGGGACACCGGATGCTGGTGGTCGAGTCAAATTAATCAGCTAACTTCTACCGGCAATTCATTTTTGAGATCAGCCAAAAACTCACAAGTAGACACTGGGCATTTATACGAGACACTGCTTGCTAGAAACCGAATGTTGATGACGGAATTACAAAATTTAATGCTTGCGATAACCCTTGCCAAAATTAATATTGTTAGTCCGAACATTTTAGATCATGAAGACTTAAAAACAGTTTGGCTTGAGGAACCCACCAACACACCTGTAGGGGTTCTTTTGTCCGTCTCGTCTGTAAAAATTCTGCAGTCCACTAACATTTTACATTTTATAATAAAACTTCCAAAAATTATACTAGCCTGCAAAAAGATTCCAGTTTTTCCAGTTGCCCATGGTGAGACAATGTTGCAGATAATAGACAACGTCATAGCCGAATGCAGTGGAGAAATTTACGCCATTAAAAACTGCTCCGTATCACCGGGAGCCACATTCTGCCGTCTGGCTTCACAGAGTTCATGCGCCAAAGAACTGCATGCCGGTGGGGTAGCACACTAGTAGTTAGGTAAGTTAACTGACGCGAACTTTGATGTCGCTAATTACCGTCATAAATTAGATTAATTGCAATAACCTGTCACTTTTTAAAAGGACTTGGTAATAAAAATGCTATTAATTAGGGTTAGCTGTCAAAATCTCAAGAGGCTATGGTAATAAAAATGCAATGAATTAGGGTTAGATGTCAACCTGTCAATAGGGGTTCGGGTAATAACATTTCAATTAAATAGGGTCACTGATTGAGTGGTGAAGGGGTGTGTGCTTAAACTCTGCACCGAGGATACGGATACGTGGTCGAATGCGAGGGAGCGGTCCCGCACGGAGCGGTCCCGCACGATCATGCTAAATTTTAAAAGGGACGGGGGCACTTGAAAACTCGAGTGTACATCGATGGATGGGTGGAGGCAATTGAAAAGTCGGCGGTGTCTGAGCAACATGTACGTTTCGAAAAGGGATGCTTACCCGCGATCTGCGAAAATCGGGTCGGGGGTGACTGAGACACATGTGTGTATGAACATCGAAGGATGCCTACCTACGATCCCTCACTTAAAAAAGGCGACATAGGAGTGGGATGAATGCAGGAGAGTGGGAAAAAACACGAGTCTTCGAAGGACGACTACGCGCGATCCAGAACTTAAAAAAGGCGATGAGTGTGGGAAAAACAAATGAATTCTTCAAATGTCCCTCAATTTAAAAAAGAAAAAGGGAAGACGTGCAATTGTAAAAAAAAAAACTCAACACAGTTATATGCAGGTGCACTTAGTGACACGCTTCAACATCAATATTATCATGTTAAAATAAAAATTAAATAATTCTGATCAATATTAACAACATCAACATTCATATTATCATGTTAAAATAAAAATTAAATAAAACTGATCCTGAGAAAAGAAACAAGATGCATCATGTTTTAGCTCAACGGAAAGGAAAAGGCGTAGGGGTCTCACATATAGATTTCGATACACTATCGTCTTACTCCATGTACATTATGTCCAAAAAATGAAATAAAAGAAAATCTGAAAAACAAACAAATTCTTCAAAATCAAGTGGTCAAATTCTCAAGTTCGCGTCTTAAGAATCATTTCCAGTTTGAGTTTCAACCGAGTCGGAGTGTATCCAAAAACCAAAAGTTAGCAAATTGTGCAAAAACAAAAAAGTTTATTAACTTATATTCTGTGAAAAACACAAACAAACACAAAAACAAACGCAAACACAAACTCAAAATCATTCAAAATTGAGTCGATGTGTGCATACGAAAAAACAAAAAATAAATTTTAACGTAAAAATTTTAATAATTGTTTTTGTGCAATCCATATTTAATCAAACGCAAAAAAAAAAAAAAAAAAAATACCTCCCCTCAAACGTGCATTGGAATCACCATGTCCACACTGAGCAGCACAACTACTTCGCCGTCCGCCCCGTCGATGGAAAAGTAAGGCAAAGAATTGATGGATACAAGGGACATATCCTCAATGAATTCCTGAATGAAGCGGGCCTAGCGCTGCTCCATCATATTGAAAGAGTAATAGCCACTCATCCAGCCTCAAGAATTAATTTTGAGCTGTTTGCTAAGTACATACTGGTAAAAAGAGCATGATACTCAATTGGAAATTAAATCGTTCCAGAGTAAGATGAGTCTGGTTACGATTGGAACTAATTTACAAGAATTGTATGATTCCCATTCGATTGTTATTAAAACAAGAATGGAAGAGTTTCAAGAGAAGGATAGCGGATGGACATTAACTTGCATATTGAGGGTCGAGTTAAATATGCTACAATGTGTTCCTTTAAGAGGGTCAGCAAATTTGGATCTGCCACTGAAGCTCAAAAATAGAAGAGCTGTCATAAATGTGAAAAACAATGACGACTTTTACTTCAAATGGGCAATAATATCCGCAATTAACCCGAGGGACAAAGAAGAACGCTGCAATGCATATGGAGTAGATGTATCATCTCCATTAATCATCACCAACAACATCAGGCTGGACTTTACGGGATTGATGTTCCCAATGGATATAAAAAACATCTCACATTTCTTTACACGGAACCCACACATAAGCCTAAATGTGTTTGGGTAAGATGAGGAAAAGGACAGGGTGTTTGGACCACTATACAGTAATGGAAGTGAAATGGTACACCACATCAATTTACTGTACCTCGATAGACCAGCCGGCGTCATTCATGGACACTACATGTGGATTAAAAATATTTCTGCGTAATTAAAAATATTAATTGCCTATTAAAACATTTAAATAAATTGATTAATTTAATTTCTTAAATTTATTTATTTATTTATTTATTTTGTTATCTAAAGCTAACAAATAGTTCTAAACTAAGAGCTAACTAGGGGCTAAGAGCCATAGCAGCTAAGGCCTTCGTCTCACTTTTGGTTTATTGGTTATGGTATGGTTATGTGTATTTACAATGAATTATATTATGCATTAGATTGAGATTTACAATAACTTGTTTGTGCATTAATATTTACTAGATATTTACTTTATACATTTGTTAGCATTCATATTTTGTAAGAGATTTGGCAGCTGTCTAGTAATTTGAGGGTGTTTTCTGAGTTCTTATTTGTGGGGTTGGCTTTTTTGGTAATAGGGTTGTGGAGGAGTATGCAACGTTTTATATTAAGGGCGGGGCAGGTTCAGATTATATGTCGGATGTTCACCTGTGCATTGTTGCATAATGGGCACAGGTTGCTTTTTGTTCTGTCAAGGTCGTGAGCGTTTGTTAAATGTGTGTGATGATGATTTGTTCTGCTAAGGGAAGAGTTTTTAAAGGGCTGCATTGATGTTGATCAATGCCTGATTTCATGGTACCAGTCAGACGTACGTAGTTGTGATTGTTTTTCTTGTTGTAGTAATTTTGGGAATTTAGATATATCTTTTGGGTTTAGGTTAGGGGTGTAGGTTAGGGGGGATTTGGCTGTCAGTTTAGCAGCGTTGTCGTTGCCAATTATTCCCATGTGACTAGGGATCCAGATAATTTTAATTTTTGGAAATTGTTGGGTGATAACATTTCTAACGGCAGTTGGGTAGTGAGCATGGTTGTTGTGGTTTGTGATAGCGTATATCGAGGGAAGGGAGTCGGTACATATTACATGATTGCCTGGCGATTTAACGCAGATTTGTGCGTCCTCATGGATTGTTATAATTTCACTCTATACTACTGAAGAGTAGATGGGTAGGAGCCCGGTTCTTATGGTTTCGGATTCTCTTGAAATGCTGTATGTTGTTATTCCGCCGGATTTGGAGTGGAATAGTTTCTGAAATGCTATTGGGGGGTTGTGTTTTTATTGAATTTTGAGAGGGAAGTGTTTGTTTGAGGACACTTAGCATGTTTAATATTGGATGTTATACTCTTTGTTGGGAGGTAAGGGATGGAATGGGACTTGCATATTTTTTATTATTTCGTCTATAGTACTCGTGTATCTTTAGGTCTTTTTAGCGGTTTTAATAAGAGTTTTTAGAGGGGTGTACGTTTTTGGTGAGAAAGTAATTTTTTGTGCTCTATTGTGTTGATTTTGGCTTCAGCTAGTAGGTTATTTATAGGTGTGGAGCGGAGTGCACCCAGTGCTGATCTTATACCTGAGTTAAGTGGGGTTTTTAGCCGATTGAGCCTGGATTTCGGTGCATGTCCATATATGGGAAGGCAGAAGTCTATTTTTGAGACAATAATTAATTTAACCATTTGGATAAGCGTACTTGTGTCGGTGTTGTACTTGAGAGAGGACAGGTGTTTTATTATCCCTAGTAGCTTGGCAAGATCTGATTTGAGTTTATTAATGTGTGAGTTCCAATTGTATCTATGGATTATTGTAAGTCCGAGGATTCTAAGAGTGCTTGTGGTTGGAATGTTTGTGTCACCTGTGATTATTTTAGCTTTGCAATTGTGTTTGCGGCAGATATGATAAACTTTACATTTTTTCACTGAAATAACTGAGCCAGATATTAAACACCATTCAGCTATACGGTTAAAGATGGTTGATAGGCTGGTTGTGGGACTTGTTTTTTATTATGTTGGATGATGAGATGAAAGTCGTCGGCGTAGGCACAAAATTTGAGCTCTTTTGAGATTTGAATGATATTAGCTAATGAATTGTAGGCAATTAGGAACAGAATGACTGAAATGGGTGACCCCGTTGTTTAGGGGGAATGTATTTAATAGACATTTTTCAGATTTGGCTATTATTTTCCTATTTGTCATAAAGTTTTTTAGCCAGTTTTGTAGCTGATGGATTATTGTGTGGATGCCTATTCTATCAAATGCTTTCGAGAAGTCTAGCGATATGATTGAGAGGTGTTTTTTTAGGGCAATGGATCTCTGTTGGCTAGGTGGTCTACGTAAAGTAGACAGTCTAGAACAGATTTGCCTCTTTTAAAACCGAGTTGGCTGTTGTGGATGAGATCATTGTTTAAAACGAACCACCACAATCTATTAGCCATTTTTTAGCTAGACATAGATTTAGGGAGATGGGCATGTACGATACTATATCTGTTTTTGGTTTTTGCGGTTTGGGTATTGGTAAAACGAGACTAAGTTGAAATGATTGCGGGATGTGGGTGGAGAGAATGTAGTTGTAGTGGTTGATTATTCTATATTTAACAGCGAAGGTGTTAAGCGAAGGAAAAGGTGGAGTTTTGTGGGATGGAAAAGTGGGCACTTTCGATTATTATTTTATTATTATCTTCTTTCTTTGTACTTGGTTGGAATTGAATAGAGGTGTTTAGTTTGAAAGCTGTTTTGCTGTAGAGGTCCCAGTCCGCAGTTTGGAGTTTGAATGTGGGTTTTGAAATGAAGGTGGGTAAGTAGTATAGGGTCGCTATATGGTTGCTGCCATAGAGGTCATTCATAACTTTCCAATGGATTTCTGGGGCTATGTTTGCTGAGGCAAAGGATAGATCTATGTCTGAAGGTCATATGGGTGGAAAAATGTGTGGGGGATTTATCGTTGGGTAGAATGTAGTCAGATTTGTCTACGTCGGCTATTAATTTTCCTCTACTGTTTTGCTTTGGCGATCGCCAGTAGGAGTTCCGACTGTCACCCAGCACTAGTGTGTGTGTGTTTTGCGGGTCGAGGATGTTTTCTGGGTTCTTAGAATTAAAGGGTTTGAAAGGTGATATGTAGGCGGATATAATGTTGAATTTTATTTTAGAGTGAATGTTTACTCCAACTGAGTCGAAGTGTGTGTTTGTAGATATTTGGTTTTGGGTGATGGAATTATGAATTGGAAGGCGGTGCCGCCGAAGCTGTTGCTGTTGTTGACGCTGGTGTAAATTGGGTAGTTGATTGGGATGGGGAGTGAGGAGAGGTTTGATAAATGGGTTTCTTGTAGTGCTATGATGTGTGGGTTTTGTGATTTAATTAACATTTGAAGTTCGGTGTAGTTGTTTCTGTAGCCGTGGATATTCTATTGGATGATCTTAAGCATTTAGATTTAATTAAAGATTTAAATTAGGCTTGTTTAGTGTTTTTCAAACGTTATGCCATTGATTGCTTCTGTGTTAATTAAAGACTTTATCTTAAATCTAGATAGACTTGAGCTTTCATTATTATTTTTAATTAATCTTTTTTCTCTTTTTTATAAATTTGTTGGTTAAATGGTGGTTTTTGGGGTAGACATAGCCGTAGTGATGTGATCCGAGCTGAGGGAGCTAGTAGACATCGCGTCGTCGTCTTCATATTGTATGGGTGTTCGATTGCTTGTTGTTGGTTGTTCCAAGGTCGTTGTTGCAGTGTAGGAGAGATTTCGGGCCTTTTTATTTTGTGTTGGTTGGTAGAGTGAGCCATCGTGCTGATGTCTAGTCTTGTATATAGACCAGGCTTGACGGTTGTCAACTTTTTGAAGTGTTTTTATGGCTTGTATTTCTTGGTGTGTGATGATACCGGGTATTTCCTATCCCTTGGGAGGTGATCAGCGTTGGAGTAGTTTTTTTTCTCGGCAGTTGATGCAGCTTGGGTTTTCTTCGCATTCTTCACCAAGCTCTAGGTTAATATGAGATGTGCGGCTGCACTTTCGGCATGATGATGGGTTCCTGCAAAACTTGGCCGTGTGTCCAATACGCAAGCAATTGAGGCAGCGCATTGGAAGGGGGATGTATGGTCGTACTTTGACTCTCTCATATCCAATGTTTACGTTTTCTGGGAGGTTAAGCAGTGAATAGGTCAGGATGATTAGACCAGTTACGGTTGAATTACCACAGAGAGTTTTGGAAATTTTATTTACTTCTGTGAACTTTTGTGGTTTTAGGTTATCCAAAATTTCTGCTTCTTCGATACCTCTAAGATCATTGCCATATATGACACCTTTGCAGGCAGGGTCAGGGGGTCTCTTCCAGGGGGGTCAAGCATTATTTTGCTCTTCCCATGTACGCTCGAGTCGAGCTTACTGATCTCTGTTTCGATAAGCGTAATATTAATAGACTACGGGGGCTTGGCAGATTTTTACTTGGGAGAACTCAAGAAAGGCCGTCTGCAATCGAATGAATTTCTTTAATTACGACCACCTATCTTCTCAATTGGGCAAGAAAGGTGTGAAACGCCTTTTCTTCAACAAGTGCCTATTATACTCAACGAGTGAGTATAGGTTTATGCGACATGCGGAAAGATGCTCAAACCCAAACTGAGCGACCCAAAGAAGGAGAAACGGAGCTAAAGTTCTCCAATTTTAGTGTAACGATAGAGGAAGAGACCATTGTCATTTTACAGGACAATTTCGAGGTGTTGCACATTATGAGTGCAATCTTAAATTTGAGACAGGAAATTTTATTCTTTCACAATTTTTCTAAATATGATCCCACTTATTTGTGAAAGAACTCGGGGAGATTGAGGGTGAAATAAAAGTAATTCCTTTAAACAAGGAATTATATATATCTGTTTCAAAATATATCCCTTTAGGAGAAAATAAGTTAGAAATAAGATTTCTAGATACTTTTCGTTTCATGCCCTCTTGCCTAGACTCATTTGCAGCTAATTTAAATGAGGCTGATTTTAAAGTGTTAAGCAAACAATTTTCCAGCTGAACAGATTTTGCTTTACTTCGTCCGAAAGGAGTTTTCCTCTATGAATATTTAGATTCAGAGGAAAAACTATCAATGACTGAGTTTGTTGGTCTTCGTTCTAAAATGTAAGCATACACATCCCAAAATGTAGGTAGTCAACCAGACAAATGTGTGAAAAAAATAAGGGAGTAAAACGAAGGTGTCTGAAAAAAATTACATTTGAGGGTTACAAAAATATTTTATTTACAGGGCAGCATTATAGTTTTAGCATGTACATGTTTAGGTCTAGAGGGCATGAAATAAGTACAGTAAAAATTACCAAAGTTACATTACATAATAAGGATGATAAAAGAAAAATTTGTGAAGATGGAGTTTCAACTCTCGCAATAGGTCATTATTAAACATTAGTACACGAAATTGAGGGTTCTATGAAGAGTATAGAAACTCAATCAAGAGTTTGGCAGACCCAAATTAGTCAATTAGAAAACACTTTCTTTACCCCAAGATTGTTGATTAAACTTAATTCTCTAAAGAGAAAATTAGAATATGACGAAAGTGCGCTCGACTTACATGAGGGAGAACTTATAATGCACTATATTTTAATAGATGGTATAAACAGAAAAAAAAAATTAATAAAACGTTAAATTTAAGTTTATATAATGCATTATATTTTAATAGATGGTATAAACAAAAAAAAAAAAAAATAAAACGTTAAATTTAAGTTTTGAGGTTGATATTTATTTGTTAAAAAATGTTTAAACTAAATTATTAAATGTATCTGTTGGTAATTTAAGACAAAAATTTAAAAAAAAAAACAATAAACAAAAAAATTTTAATAATTATTGTAATAATGAAAAATAAAAAAAAATAAAAATAATATATAAAAATATCTCCATGTGTTTATGTCTTTACAAAATTTAAGATTTAGAAATCAAACTGTCTTTAGTTTTTGAGAATCCTAGCCAACGCATCAGAACTCTATTTCCATCCCTTTTCAGCACCTTTTCTACTAGGTAAGTTTTGGGAAATCGTGCCTTTTTTAGTTCTTCCTTATAGAAACCACCCTTAACAGGATTCCCATTTAAATCTTCTAACAAGTATGTTGTTTGATATATATTTTGAACTTTGCTTATTCTAAAAATCTCTGTATTCCCATTGGGAATATATCCCTTTTGAAATACTCCTTTAAATGAAGAGATTCGAACATTGTCTCCAATCTACAGTTTGCTCCCCATAAATATTTTGATATTATTGTAGACAGTATTCATGTATGCTTCTCATTCGCACTGTGGGAATTGAGGTAACTCATCTTTCATATAAGCTCCCCGAAAATGTGGAATATTTTTTAAGGCAAATCTCATTATATCAAAGTTGGATAATGCTCTTTTGGGTAGCTCTTTTAGTAGTTTTTTGTATTGTTCTTTTTGTTTTTAATATTTTTAGAAAATTATATACCATACCCTTTTTTATATGGTTGTTAATACAATCCCTTCCCCAATGCTACCGATTCAATTTTTTTATTATGTCTCTGATTTTCTTGAAGCTGTGCTTTTGCCATCTTTGCATTGTTTATAGTATTTACTATTGCTGCGCTACCTGATGCTTAACTACCCACAGCACTAAGGGTTGTTAAGATAGGCACCAGTGGCAAGAAACCGCCAACTTTTGGGATGGTTATAACCCGTGGAATTACTACATTTTTCCTACACCCCATAGTGCCTCATCCAATGCATTGATTTCACGATCAGCGCGTGCTAATCGTTCATATAGCTTAGTACCTGGTCCACAGTAGTTGTAACCAGGTAAATAAGCCTCAATGGGTTGTATGTTTATCAAATTATTTAAGAGAGCGTTATCCTGTTTGGCTTTTGATTTATGACTGAATATATTATAAAAATGTTTACCCATTTTATATCAACCTCAATTATCGAATGATTGTCCTTGAATGAAGTTCAAAATAAAACCATCATAGTAAGAAACATTGAAGGTAGTGGACATGAAGTCTGTACTCATCCACGACATAGCTCTTTGTTACCAAACACAATTAGAGCTCTAATTGTTGGTCCATCTAATTGTGGAAAAACTAACGTGATGGTAAGTCTTATCGAAAGTCCAAATCTTTAAATTATTTATGAATTTTCAAAGAGTTTATATCAACCGAAATATGAGTATTTGGAAAAACTTGTTAAGCCGATACAAGGAATGGGATATTACACACTTTCAGCAAATGACTCTGTTTTGTCATCGCATGAAGCTAAAAACAATTCCATTAAAATTATTGATGATGTAGCATGTGAAAAGCAGGATAATATCCGAAACTATTTTTGCATTGGACGACATATGAATATTGAATCGTTCTATTTAGGTCAAACATATACACATATTCCAACACATTTAATACTTGATATTGCAAATTTTATTATAATGTTTAAACAAGATGACTTGAACATGCGACATATATATCGAGATCATGTAAATGAAGTGATATGGACTATGATTCGTTTATGAATATTTCACGAAAATGTTGGGAGGAAAAAATTGGTTTGGGTATGGGAAATTGGTGCTTACTTTAAACTGATAGGGTATTATTGAGTTAAGGATGTTGTTAAAAAGTTTTATGAGCCTTAGCATTAGGCTTGGCGATAGGTTTCTAATCATCATGATACGATCTCGGCCAGGTGTTTTACCTTTAAGTCGGTTATTAGAGGCTAACATTTCAATCGTGGTAATTTCCTTATCGATACTTACTGATATTGGGGATGTGATGATTTGAGATATGTATATTAGGGATTATATTATTTATGTATTGCCAAATGATAAGAAAAGGTGTTGGGTATTTCATTTTTCTTAAGAATATTTTGTGATGTGTTGTTAGTGTTAGTGAGGCAAGTGATGTCGTGTCGGGTTTTCAAGCCTCAAAATCGGTTTATGTTCGGCCATATTTTGGAGATAGATGATTTTGGGTTTATCTTGTAAAGTTCTGAATGGATTTTCCTTTCATAGTTTTTATTTCCCGTTTAAGTCTGGCGTTGTCTTTTTTGTAGGCAAGTATGTTTGTCATGTCAATGTTTCTGTTAAGAGTGAGCCAACATACTTTTTTTTACATTTTTCCGTGGTACCACCATGGAACTGCTTTCTTGGTCATATTTGCCTGTGATTGAGAAATGGATTCGTTGCCTGCTTAAATAATTATTTTAGTTATGTTGGCTGTTACCTTATTGACGTTTGACCTGGTCAAAGTTTAAAGGTTAATTTTATATTGCATTTGTTTTTGTGGTATTAGTAAAACGCTTGTTGATCGATAACATTTGTTTTGTTATTTAGTTCAAAGGTATCGAGAAAGGGTATTGACAACAGTAACGTTGCGTAGTGTTTTAAATCATTAAGATGTAGCATTTCATCAACTATCTTTAAGCTGTATTAAAGAGGAAAATTATACTTAATATTTTAAATGAATGATGTAATTAATTAAAAATGTTTACTTAATCATTTTTTGCCAACTCTGTTACCAGTGTCCAGTTCGTAGTCGTGTAGTTTTTAAATATGGCAGTCGTCAGTCTTAAGGTAAAAGCTAGTACGGGCAATTCGCATTGTAGCGCCTTAACTACGCCTTGCTTGATATTGTCTTGTTTCCGAATATAACAATTAACCGGCTTGTCGATAATTTTGATGGTAAGGGTCAACGAAATTTCGCTTTGTATTGTTTGCTATGAATGTCTGACCGAGGGTCGTTTTCTAAAACATGATTGGCCTGCCATGCATCGGAAACATAGCTCTCCTTTCCTGGCTTATAGAAAATTTGGGCATTATGTTCGTCTATAAACACCTTCCACCTTTTGATTGTAGCTTTTGGATTCCTGTCTAACACGGCGACTTTAATGGTTGGCTTCATATAAGTAGTTCCTAAGAGACGATGGCCAGCAGTTCGCGTTCATTTGCTGCGTTCTAGAAATAAGTGTGATATGCTTGCCATCCTCAGATAACTGCACTCATACCAACAGATGAAACGTATGTAGTTAAGTCAAAGGGTTTCTTGTAATCGGGATATAGTAACATAACATTTTCGGAGACAGGGACATTTTAAGGTATCTCAAAAGCCGCATATTGTTTTTTGTTGAATAGAAATACGGTATAATTTTTGATTGGATGGCAGAAACTTTTCCATTGTCTCCAATCAAAATGTCAGTCAGGAATCTGGCTATCGAGGCAAAGTTCCTAATAAAGCCGCGGTAATTGCGATTGGTGGGTACCTTACTAGGACTGGTTAAGATACATACCTCCGCTGGATACCATAAATCCGATTTATTTAAAACATGTCATGTTTATATGGATAACATTATTCTATTTTCCAAAACAATTAAGAAACGCTACAAAGAAAAAAAAAAAAAAAAAAGGAAAATATACAATGGCAAAGAACATTCGAGAGCTTAGAAGCTTCTTAGGCCTTACTGGCTATTACAGAAAATGTTTTTAAAATAACGCTATGATTACAAAACTTGAGGTTTTGTAAGTAAGTATTTGGAAGGGAAAAATGGCAAGTTTCCGAAAAAAACAATTTCCCGTAAAACTTAAATACAATTGGACGATACACCTGTGTATGAGCCTGTAATAAACTCAAAACTAATTTAATTGTACAAAACGAATTGGTATAAGCCGATTATAATACAAAATTCACTTTATTAATCGTGGCTTCTGATTTAGCTATTGGAGCTGTTATTTCTCATGAAGGAAAGCCAATTACCTTCGTTTCTAAAACGTTAACTAAAACTGAGCAAGTAATATGCAACTTATACAAAAAAGCCTTTTAGCCATAGTCTTGCCTTTTAAAAATCCTTAGAATTACTTATATGGTGTTAATAACATTGAAATCTATACAGACCAGAAAAACCAGATTATTTGGTATCAATTTTACGAGAATATAATTCTCCTAATTTGACAATAGGTGTTCACTGTACTTTAGAGGACTTCTATAAAATTCATCAAATTCAAAGTTCATCAAATTTACCTCAATTTAAAAAGGGATAACCTAGGGGTAATTGGAAGGGGTGAAAAGTCTCAACAGTGACTCGAGGTCGGTCACCCTCGATTCATAAAATCAAAACAAAACACGAGGCAGCAAATGCTTCCTACCAACGATCCCTTACTTAAAAGTGGAATGATGTGTACCCCTTCCACTTCAGACATACAATTTTATTTTATATAAATCTGTAAAAGAAATCCCAATATTTGTATTTGAGTATATAATAAAATTTTATTTTTTTAATTTATTTGGTTATTGGTTAACAAATAATTGTCTGTTAACATTAAAACTTAATATTAACTTAACATAAGATACATTTACAGAATGGCGGCAGAGTTATCAGTGATTCTATTACCCTTTTTTGGTTTATTAACAAATTCGTGACAATAAAATCGGAGGCGTCCGGATTTAATCTTGAGACAAAGATGGTTTTAGGAGGAGCAATTCCAAAAATTGCGTTCGGTTTCCGCTGCTCGATGACCAATATGGGCTTTGTGGGAACCGGATCTAAAACATTAGAGACGTTTGCGTGGCCTTGGGATTGTACATTGGATTGTACATCAGGAAGAGTGACCACGGATATTAGGCCAGTATTATTAGCAGGCTCAGGCGATGCGGATCCAAGGAACAGTGGTGACCTGGAGTCAGTAGGACCAGGAGTAGCAGCTGCCGTTTGAATGTCATCTTCGTCACCAGAGACAGCGGAGGGACTTAGCGGCGAGATGGGAGACGAAAAGCCTGGAACTTTTAAAAACGCATTAGACTGGGTGGTTTTAGATGATAGTATTAGCGAGTCACTTAACATCTTTCGGTGCTTAAAGTTCGATTCCGCCTTCTGAAAACGTCTTAGGAGGTCATTAAAACCAGCACATAAAGATTGATAATCGAGATCTGTCTGTCTTATAAAAGCCATAATCTCGATTTTTATATGTTGGCTGGTGGACATGCCGTCCAATCCAGGTTGCTGTTGGATTTTGTACGGTCAGATATTAGGGCCGCATTGTGACCAAAATCAGCACATTTGGCGTGGGCGATGTTATCGAACAGCCAACAACAAACTGTAGGCTGCTTAAGCGTAATTTTTGCTTTAAGTTGGCAATCTGCAATGCAGCAGTTGGTCATTGTTTATTGTTTATGTTTTTTTTTTTTTAAACGCGTCGGAAAACAGTAACAAGCGGTATATTGCAAAAAGCTCTACAAAGTTGGAGCTTTATTCTTCTTAGTGCGGATGATTGAACACGACAAACAAGAAGAGCGCAACAATAACAACGCGATGTAAGTTTTGCGGTAAACGTAAGCGAAAGCAAAATGAAATAGAGGAGCAAAACGAATGTGGAACAATTCCGCTGGTATTTATGTTTTGCAAAAAACTGAATTTAATGTTTATTTTATACGTCCACAACTATACGCGTTGATAAAGATCACTGAACAACGGACCAGATGTAAGAAATCGGAATACGATCGGTGATGTTTATGTAGAGAAAACTTTATTTAAAGGGGAGCGATAAAATACACGTCCAACTACGACAAGAGCTTTTGCCTAAATTGCTGTTTAAAAAAATTTGTGTACAAGATGTAGAAAATTCGTAAAACAGAGCATTAATAATAGCACACATAAGCCTAAATGTGTTTGGGTACGATGAGGAAAAGGACAGGGTGTTTGGACCACTATACAGTAATGGAAGTGAAATGGTACACCACATCAATTTACTGTACCTCGATGGACCAGCCGGCGTCATTCATGGACACTACATGTGGATTAAAAATATTTCTGCGTAAGTAAAAATATCAATTGACTATTTAAAAATTAACAAGTAAAAATATCAATTCGCTGTTTAAATAAATTGACTAATTTCATTTAATTTCTTTAACTACAGCCTGCTATCTTCTCAATTGGGCAAGAAAGGTGTTAAACGTTTTTTCTGCAACAAGTGTCTATCATACTCAACGAGCGAGTATAGATTTATGCGACATGCGGAAAGATGCTCAAATGTTGTGACTGAACGACCGAAAGAAGGAGAAACGGAGCTAAAGTTCTCCAATTTTCCAATTTTCATCGACAACTGGAAGTCCCATTCACTGTGTATGCGGACTTCTACTGTGATAGATGTAAGTGAGAGAACTCAATTGGTAAATAAGCATGTACCTATAGCATTTGCATACTACATAAGGTGTGCATTTGATTCGAGGCTAGATAAATTTGTCACTAAGACAGGGGGAAATGTCGGGCGCACTTTTGTTGAGCATTTAACGCCCGATTTGTCCGAGATTTATAAGACCCACTTAAACATTGTGGTTCCATTAAAAATGAGTACTCAAGACAATTTCGATTTTGATGAGGCTCTTAATTGTCACATTTGCAAGGGGATTTTAGGTAATGATAGAGTAAGAGACCATTGTCAT
>VNJM01001007.1:2186-21640 GCA_008042475.1 Drosophila kanapiae
CAATATTTCCCGATCCAGTGCAATGGGAAAATTGTTGATGCAATGCAAGCTCATTGTTTGGGATGAGTGCACAATGTCACTAATGAAATCACTTTAAGCACTTAACTTTACACTCAAGGATCTTCGGCGAAGTAACAACATCTTTTAATGCTTGATGATATTGTTGGCAGGCGGTTTCAGGCAGACGTTGCCAGTAATTCCCCGTGGAACGTCTGCAGATTAATTGAATGCTTGCCTGAAGGCATCACCTTTATGGAATAACGTATAAACATTATCGCTAACTACTAATATGAGAGTTACACTTCAAAATGATCAAAGTGCTGCACAATTTTCCAAACAATTGTTAGCTGTTGAAAATGGAAAAGTCCCAGTTGATGCGACATCTGGATTAATTACTGTTTTGCCGATTTGTAGACTCGTAATTAGCTCTTATTGAAAATGTTTTCCCAAGTATTAGTGAGAATTATCAGAATTATGTTTGGTTAATGGAGTTTTTGAACTCTCTGAAGTTACCAGGATTTCCACCACATAATTAGAAACTTAAAAATGGTACAGTTATTATGATATTGCGTAATTTGAATCCACCGCGACTATGCAACGGTACGGAAAGTACGCAGGGGAAAATTGCAATTTCCAGTTCGCCTTGCGTTCGCAGTGACAATTAACAAGTCGCATGGCCAATCGCTTAGTGTTTGCGGGATTAATTGAGAAAGTCATTGTTTTTCACATGGGCAGTTTTACGTTGCGTGTTCACGAGTTGGGAAACCATCCGCTTTGTTTGTGTTAAACCAAAAAACAAAAAAAGTGCTTTACCAAAGAGCACTTCAACGAAACGGATAATTTGTGGACACGTATAACGCTTCGATTCAGTATTTATTTTGGATACACTTTTATTTACTTACAGAAGTTCAATTAAATAACTCTTCATTTTTGTAATCGAAATGAATCATTACTGTTGTGAATTGAAATAAATTTTCAAATATCAAACCAAAAAAAAATGTCCTAATCTTGTAATCACCAAACATAAAGTTACATAAATCGAAGCCATCTAGTGGCGAAACGGAGTTCGCCGGGGTTTCTAGTATAATATATATATAAGTTAACACCCCACGATGCTAAACTGCACACGCGCATCCGGTGACAGCCCGCTGAGACAGCGGTCCGATATCTGCTGCCCGACATCGGCATATTTGGGGCCAGCGACGCAGCGATATAACACAGCGACGAAGAACTGCAATGCCCGCCATTCGGCCGCTAAGTGCAACGCCGCTGCCAACGTATATTTTGCGGTTCCGATGCCTCAGACTGCATCAACGTCGATTCCAAGAACCTAAGTGATTCCTTCTTTATAAACTCAGTAGATGACACTTGGCCAGTGTTACTTTAAATACCAATGTGATCGCCTTTACGGAAACGTAACTTACTTCCTCTGTGTCTGACTGCGAAATATTTGCGGAAAACTACGTCGTGTTTCGATGTGATTGAGGAGCTCGGGCAGGTGGGGAGTTCTAATATATCGTACACTTCTTTCAGCCAAAATATACATATTTTAATAATTGAAAACAACGAAAGTATCAAGTCAACATTCTCTTCTGGGCCAGAATTGGGTATTAAGGAACAGTTCAAGCACTATATATTTACCACTGCCCAAAATCTTTCAGTTATTCCTCAGAAACGCATACTTCCCAATGTTTGTAGGGAGCCTCATATTTTCCCCCCTTATAAAAAGGGAGTAAGTCCGACATAGGAAATAACGACCATGTGTGTAATACCACCAACCATACAGCATATAGACTTCCCATTTCATACAACGAAAATGGAACCAAAAATTTTTAGCGACAGGCCCCAGAGAGCGACGGTATGCGACGGGAATAATGTACACAAAACAAAAGCACAACATGTATTAATCAGCTGATTCCCTTTCTGCCCGCTCCCCTAAAAATCAAACATGGGTAGGGTATTCAGTCACCATCCGTTCGCAGAACACCAACAACAGATGATTTGGTTTAAACTTTTCTGAACCACCTAGCAGTAGTTGATGTTTTAGTGTCACCGACGGAAAAATACCCTGTTCGCATCTCAGAAGATAAATATTTATTTATTCGGATAAATATATATATGCAAAACATTCCACTCTTATCCCATATTCGTATTTGTGAACAAATACAAAAAGTATGCTGAAATATTAAAAAATATAATATAACACATAATATTATTACTTTAATTGTTAACCCAATAGTGTTACGGTACCAGGTATGAAAAATAGCGAAAGACAAAATCTTGCTGGCTTCGAAATGGAATAACCACGCGTACATGCATCTGTGAATGCATGAACACGCACAAATTCAAAGGCCAAGTCAAGCACACAACAACCTTCTTCGAGATGCGCTCCTTTGCGAATGATCTGATCTGAGCGGTCGATGCGAGCGAGAACGTAAAAAGAGAGAGAGCTGCGGGGCCTGTCGCAAAAAATTTTTGGTTCCATTTTCGTTGTATGAAATGGGAAGTCTATATGCTGTATGGTTGGTGGTAATACCAAAGTTTTTTAAAAATGGTCAGTTACAGGAACACGGATTCTTAGAACAAGGATCAAAGATTACAAATCTACGAACTCCCTTTTTTTTCTTTAGACTTTGGTTGTTTATTTTGAATCTTCTCCTACGAGACTAACAAAATGTGTTAAAATCTTAAAGTATTCTAACAGTTTCTTAAACTGTATTTATGTTAGATGGTCCTAATAATTGAGTTTATAATCCAATGCAGACTGTTAGCCTTCAGCCTTAGGTGAGTTCGTTTAGCTTCAATATGCTTGCGCCAGGTAAGCCTTCTGTCGAGGTGTACGCCAAGATACGTTACTTCTTCTGACTGAGGAAGCACGGTGTTGTTTAGTGTGGGGCTTGGGCAGTTTCGTCTATTTAAGGTAAAGGTTACGTGTTTACATTTTTGTTCGTTTACTTTTATACGCCAGTCTTAGAGCCATTTCTCTATTGCATCAAGGTGGGTCGCAAGTTGCGCTGAAGCTTGTTGTGGACATTTAGATCGGCTGAGGATCGCGGTGTCGTCGGCAAACGTAGACATAGTCAGTCGGCTGCTCGTAGGGATATCAGAAGTGTAGAGTAGGTATAGTGTTGGCCCGAGAACGCTGCCTTGAGAAACACCAGCTTCGATGTTATGTTCAGCTGACATGGAAGTATTGCACCTCACAGCAAATATCCTTTTATAAAGATAAGACTTCAAGAGTTTATGCGCCATACTCTGTCGAATGCTTGAGAGACGTCCAGAAATACCGCAGTATTCTCTATTTTCGAATGCATTTCGGATTTCTGATGTTATGCGGTTCACCTGTTCGATAGTTCCATGTTTTTCGCGAAAGCCGAATTGATGTGCTGGGATACTATTGTGTCTTCTAAGGTATGATATGATTCGGGATAGGAGGCATTTTTCGAAGAGTTTTGATAGACACGAAAGTAAACTTATTGGTCTGTATGACGGGGGTAGCGTGTCGTCTTTTCCAGGTTTTGGTATCATTATGATGATTGACTTTTTCCATCTCTTTGGGAAGCAGGCTAGTCTTGTCATCGCGTTGAACAGCTGGCATATGGTACCAACAGCGCATAGAGGGAGTTCAATGAGCATTTTGGGATTTATTAGATCGCAGCCTGCAGATTTTCTCGGTTGACGAAATACAATTGGATCGGCAATGTGAGAGTCGTCTTCTGTTTGCGTCCTTATATTACTCACTGTTGTTGCTGGATTTGGCTGGAACACATTTTGAAGGTGGGCAGCGAATGCGTCGGCTCTGTCTTTGTCGCTTCGGGCCCAGCAACCTGCAGGGGTCCTTATTGGCGTAACCGTCATTGTTGGAGGGCTCAACGTTGAGTGGGCTTTTCATAGTGGGAATTTAGAACTGGACGGAGATAGTTGCTCTATGTAGCGCTGTTGGAGTCTATCTTCTTCTTGTCGGAGTGCATTGGTGAGTCGACGGGAAGCTTCCTTCAACTGTTGCTTTGCAGATGGTGATCGATGTAGTTGCCATTCGCGCCGGGAACGACGCTTTGCCAGGACTAGCTGCTCTATTGCTGCATTCGTGTGCTTTGTGTTATGTGTTATGTTTTGCCTTCGTGGTGTCGCGATTCGAGCCGCTGAACCCAAAACTGACTCTAGTATGCTTACGGTTCGCCGGTTAGCTGTGGTGTAAATTCAATGTGCGAACTTACATTCAAACCAATGTTATTTTAGCAACGTATTTGATTCGGTGAGTCCATATTTATATCTAAAAACAAATGTCCTTTGACATTTCCTAAATAAATACAGATTAAAAAAAAAAAAACTATTATTCATAAAAAAATGTAATTACGGACCCAGAAAAGGTAAAGTTCATAACGGAATTTCCAGAACCAAAAAAAATTTTCGAAATAAAGTTATTCCTAGGCTTCATTAGGGACGTTCGATAAAAGCAAGGCCCATTCTTGACGGAAGTATAAGTAGGTCAGGTAGCGGAACAATCAGGTCCAATTTATTGAGGCGCAACAAAATGCTTTTCTAAACCAATATTTCACGGCGAAATCTGAAGGAGCCCCATAATATTTATCTATTTATTAGGTATTAATTAATAGGCGTGTTAATAAAAAGTATAGTTAATAATGCGAGGAAATCAACTAACTTAACGTGCTGCCTGATTGGTTGCTTGCGTGGTAAGTTGGTTAGGATAACAGTTTTTAGTTTAGGAAGGCTCTTTACATATATTATTATTATATGGTTATTATTTACATTATAATCTGCAATCAACGAGCCCGCTTGGAGAGAGAATGCTAGGAAATGATCATTGAGCCCAGATCCCTTGAATGGAGAATCTGAAGTTCGAGCGAGTTGTATCTACATTCTGGACGCCTTGACCAACTACGGCGTGCTTCAATACTTCAAAAATATAATGAGGAACTACTTCTTTGACAGGGACGATACTGCTGGCCGACATACTGTAGGTACATAGAGCTATTATGCGGAGATACTCAAGATTCAGTTCTGGAGCCGCTTTTTTGGAATGCGATATTTTGTGGAATGTAATGATGACTCCCAGGGAGAACGGAGATAGTGGGATAGTGGGAAGAGTTTTAATCTATCTTTATGTACTTTGCTTTATTTGCTTTTTATTTTTATTATTTATTATAGATATGTTATCTCTATCTCCTATGTGTTCTACGTTATAGGGATCTATATTTTTCAAATCTAACTTATGTCCTGTTTCATTTTTCAATAAAACCTTATCTCCTATTTTTAAATCGAAATCGAAACTTGATTGGTCGTAATTAAGTTTCAGTTTTAGCTTATGAGATTCTAGCATTAGCATAGCTCTCTTAAATGTCTGTTCTAATCTAAATTTGGATTCCTTTGCCTAATTTTCTATAATATAAAGGGGTTTTATTTTATCTATGCTGTTAAATTGTTTCGGTAGGTTTGAAACTAGCTCATATGGACAATAGTCATGTGCCATAGATGGGGTTGTATTGAAACAATATACGAAGTATCGTAGCCTTATATCCCAATCTGTTTTGTCAACTGTGATGTATGATCGAATGAACTCATTGAGTGTTCTGTGACTTCGTTCCACGGTACCTACTCTCTGGTGGGGTGTGCAGTTCAAGTTATGTTTTTAATATGTAAATATTTACATAGATCTTCAATAATTGAATTTTTATATTCTGTTCCCATGTCCGTAATGAACGTCTTCATTAGACCGTACTTTAGAATAAAACCTTCAAATATAGCTTTTGCTACTGTATCTGCACTTTTATTTGGTATAGGTATAGCTACTAGGTATTTAGTAAAATCGCAGATGAGTGTTACTGCGTATTCGTTTCCATTATTGGATTTTGGAAGTGGACCAATAGTATCTACAATTACTATATCAAAAGGTCTTTGTGGAGTTTCGGTTATAGTTAGTGGGGTCTTAGTATGTTTACTCGTTTTTGACTTTTGGCATTTAGGACATTTCCTTATGTACTCTTTTATGTCTTTGGACATATTTTTCCAGTAATAATGTGTCTGGACCTTGGCCAAGGTTTTTGTAATGCCTGCATGACCACCTTGTGCTGGATCATCATGGAATGTAGACAATATAGCTTCTTTTTCATTATTATTTTATATTACGGTCACCGGGTTGAGTAGCGCTACTCTCAATAATTTCAATAAATTATTGCCCATAATTTTAAAATTATCAATTGAAACATGTTCAAAGATATTTTCCCACGGTGCCACTTTGAGTTGACTGACTTTGTGAATACCGGTCTGCTTTTCAAGCCTTTGAAAGAATTGACCTAATGGTTCCATAAGTATACAAATCGCTAACATCATATCTTGCTGTAATTTTCTTTCCGTGCTTAAATAAACACATCTTATTATTTACATGCAAGGTCACTACTTTACGTACTTCATCATTATTAATGACTTCATATACGTTGGGCTTTGAAGCTTTTTCTATAGATTGCCTTGGCAATTATATTTGTTCCTTTCCTGCGCAGGACTTTGTCTACTTTGGTTTCTGGTAGTGACTTTCAGAATTGTATTGGTTTTTTGTATATTTTTCAAGTCTGTGATAGCTATTCTAGATAGCGCATCGGCTACATAGTTATCTTTACCCTTTAGATACTCTACCGTAAAATGATATTCCTCCAATTCAAGTCTCATTCGTGTTAGTTTGGAGCTGGGATTTACCATTGAAAATAAGTAGGTAAGTGCTCTATGATCTGTTTTGACAGTGAAGTGTCTACCATAAATATATGGTCTGAAGTGTGTTATTGCCCAATGAATAGTTGCTAGTTCTTGTTCTGTAGTGGTCTTGTTGCTTTCACCTTTCGTAAAGGATCTTGATGCGTATGCAACTGGAAGCTGTAGTCCATTTTTGTTTTGAGTTAGGACTGCTCCACAAGCGTATTTGCTAGCATCTGTGATTATGCAAAATTCTTTGCTAAAATCTGGGCATTGCAACAGAGTAGGGATTACTAATACTGATTTAAGATGTTCGAAAGCGTTTTGACATTCTGTTGTCCATTCGAATTTTACATCTTTCTTACATCTTGTTATGTGACGGGAGTATTCAGCAAAATTCTTTATAAAGCGTCTGTAATAATTGCAAAATGCAATGAATCTTCTAGCGCTGTCCGCATCATGTGGGACTGGATAATTTTGAATGACGTCGTATTTTTTGTCGTCGGGCAAGATTCCTTTATCTGTGCATTTATGTCCTAAGAAAGTGACTTCATGCATGAAAAATGAACATTTTTCAGGATGTAACTTTAGGTTGTGTTGCCTACATTTCTCGAAAACATCAGGTTTGTTCTTGAGCATATGGTTTTCGGAACAACCTATGACTATTAAGTCATCCATATACAGAAATGCTTGCGAAGGTTCTAATCCAGAGAAAGCTATAGTCATCATTCTTTGAAAAGAGTTTGGCGCTATTTTTAAACCGAATGGTAATCGCGTGAAGCGATACGAACCATCGTTTGTTGCAAAGGATGTTATATCCCGTGAACTTTTTTCCAGTTAAATTTGATGAAAACCTGACATAAAACCTGACAGAATTAGGGAATTGTTGCCAGAACTGTGTGCTATTGGAACATAAATCGGATATTTAAGGTTATTTGGTCTTATTATAAGCCAGTCTTCAGACGGCTTGAAGTCTAATTGACAGTTGTATCTTTTGATAAAATCGATTCCTAGTATTCCACCACATGGAATAGCGAATTGCATATTTACGATATGGAAATCATGTGGAATTATGTACTTAGAAGTTTGAAGTTGGTAACTTCCTGACTAATACCCTGTATGTTTATGATGTGGTTAACTTGAATGTTTTGAAAATTATCGGAATTTTCCTTCATTATGGATATTTCCGCGCCTTTATCTAGTAGAAAAACTAATTATTTTCCTGTTGCTACGTTCATGAAGGTGACAAATGTATTTTGACTGAGATTTAAAGTGTGAATTTTGATGTTGTTTACTGTCGTGTATCTAAAGGTATTTGGGAGTTTCCCAAATTTGTTTGGGCTACCCTAACGTTGTTATTGCGGTTGTAATTGTTACCACCATTACCACCACGGTTGTTGTTTCTGTAATAATTGTTATTTTGATTATTGTTATTTCTGTTATAACCATTGTTTTGATTATATCCCTTATTCTGATAATATCTGGTATTGTTATAATTACCTCGATTATTACCTCTACCGCGATAATTGTTTTTATAATTATTCCCGCGATAATTATTTCCACGTTGAGTGTAAAATATGGAATTGGCATTGCCTGTCATTTCAGTACTACATTGTATGTACTTGGCGACGGCTTCATTCATGGTTGCCAAATTGCCTGCTTCCAATATTGTTTTGAGGCGGCCATGCTCACAATTTTTGACCATTGTGGTGATGGCTTCAGCACTAAGGCTGAATTTGTCAGTATGTTCGGCCGATAGGCCTTCATCGATATACAAAGCTTCCAGGAGCTTTCGTAGGTTGTCAATTTCTGTGGCGAATTTTTCTGCAGTTTTACCTTTTTTGCTTGTTTGTGCCATTTTGGCTTTAATTACGTCGGCTGTTTCTCCGACTATAGTATCTTGCATTTTTTTAATTATAGCATCTATTGTTGTTTCGTTTTGGACTCTGTATAATGTTGATCCAATTATTTTGGATTTGATGACTTCTACAACCAAATTCTCGAATGTACCTTTCGTAATGTTAACCAACTTCAAAGCTGTTAGGAATCTCTGAAGGTGTATCCTTTGCCCATTAAACTCCGGGATGGCATTCGATATTTCTTTAATGTATGCCCTTTGGGCAATTATCCCCTCAGCCATCGTGGTTGTCTCTATTTCTACATTCTACATTAACATTATTTTTGAATGTGTTTTTAGAGTCGGGATCTTGTCTAATACTATTGCCTTCTGTGTACTTTTATTATTTTTGAACATCTTTTTATAATCATTATTGGCGCTTTAAATACGTTATATTTTGTCCAGATCATTAGCCTGGCTTCTATTTATGGCTCTCTTTGATATGCAGTTATATGCCTTGTACAAAATAAATGCGCTCAGAATGAAGACAATGATTGATAACAAAATGTTAGTTAAATCTGTATTTATTGTTTTGGACTCGATTTTATTTATAGCATTTGCTGTGGAGTCCACTTCTTTTACATCTACTAAACCCATTTTGGGTGTTTTTCTGTGGGTTACTATAGTATTTTTTATTTTCGACGTATAATTTAATTTATAATTTATTTGCCATTTTGTTTGGCTCATGTAATCAAAAAGTTGCCTTATTGGGCCGTAGGTATTGTAAAAATAGCAAAAAATTATTGATTACCTTGAGTACCTTGAGTGTACTGACAATAGTTAAAACAAAAAATGGAATTATATTATTTTTATTTATGTCATTTTATATCAAAATAATAGAATAATCACAAAATTATTTTAAAATATAATATATTTGTCAGACATGGAATGCATAAATAAAACACCACAATTTAAGAGATAGAGAAGGCTATGGAAATGTCTGTCTTCTGTCTTATTTTCTCTTTTGACGTCGACGTTGTCAGAGTCGTCTGTGAATAGATTTTCATGTGCATTTTTTAGCCAATGAAAGCAAAAATTACAGGGTTGTTATTATTGCTCTGTTCGGTTCTATATATGTATGTAGTTTGAAAAACAATTTCATCGATCATAAAGCCTTTATATAAAAGCAAGTAAGGAAAGCTAACTTCAGATCAGATAAGTTTGAATTAGCCGCCGCCAGATCTAGAATGATTTATGTGAGATATTTGTAGTTGTTATAAATCTGTTACACTAATCAAGCCAAAGTTATGCCAAGTTTTGCCATCTCGGAGGCCAAAAGTATCGCTGAGGCGGCAAGTCGTGCTGCCACAAAGTATTTCTAAGTGTAAGTCTGCCGATGTGGTTTTGATTGGGGACCGCCGATGGTCTCTGCCGAGGCGGTATCTTGCGATGAGAACTTTAAGCGGGCTTATAATGGAATTATGAATGACTACGTAAAAAAAGGTTACGCTCGTCGACTGGAGCAGAAGGAAGTGAGAACTCGCACAAGCCCGGGAAAATCCGACTGGTCTTTGATACGGCAGTTAGGGTAAACCAAACATGTACAAAATGCAGATAATAACATTAGGAATAGATTGTCCATCATGCTCAGAGGTTGATGTAAAGACCGTACAGCAGCACGGGTCGGCGAGTGGTATTGGCGAAAAACGAGTACCACTACACGGACAAATTCACAAGCGAGAATGAGGCTGTCGCTGAGAGAACAACGTGCAGATGCCGGGTTTGATTTGTGCTGGTTAACTTCCAGTTTAGAAGGTATGGTCAAAGCCTTGACCCACTGGGATGAGGAGAAAGTACTGGGATGTAGTGCATACCCCTTACAGACGACTTCAAGTTAACACCGGTGAACGCATCCCTACCAAGAGCATATTCCTAAGCGTGTCTACTGTAAAGAGTGAGTTTGAGAATAGATGAGAGAAGCAATGTCACGATAAATATAAATCTTTTCCCTTGAGCCCATCTTGTGAAGTGGACTTATATAAGATTCATTTCAAGGCATTCAAGACATATAAAACGTTATTTTCTATGAGAAAATAAAGAAAGACGTTATTAGCTTAAGAATATGGAGTGGTAAGATACCTAAAAAACGAACCCAAATCTGCGATATCACTCTGCGCGGGCTCTCAATAAATTTGGTGCGTCCGCAACATCTGCTGAGCTAGGCGCGCAATTTCGTAGCGAGCATTCCAGAAAAGTCACCTCTTTGCTGACCCTAAAAAGGGAAGAGTTCAGCGAGGTAGCCGAAATATTAGACATCGAGCTACAAGGAATGAGGAAAGCATTCAGAGTATGTAGACCAGGTCGAAGCAAATAAAGATATTGAATCAGTCAGGAAAATAGCCCAAGTGGAAAGAAAACTCGACAGAAAGGCGTCACCAAGCATAAGGCTAAGCCCGCAATGCAGTACAGAAGACCTAATCGAAAGAATGATCTTCAGCAGCAACAAAGTCGCCAGTATTAGGCAAAGATCAGCAACAACCAATCTTTTCGAGCTCACTTTTATAATAAAAGGCTTCCAACAAAACTTTCAGACATATAATTTCGTTAAAGAATTTGACTTGAATTTCGTTAATCACTCCCTTTTTGGTAGAAAGCTCGATTTAATGGGTTTTCCGGTTGATCTTTTTAGATGGATCTCAATTTATCTGATTGGCAGGACGCAAAAGTCCTCTTTAAAAACAATTTATCTAATGTTCTCCGGGTTACCTCTGGGGCCCCCAAGTGAGCCATTGTGGCCCCTTATTGTTTACATTATTTATTAATGAGCTGCCCAAAGTTTTGGCTAATTTTAGAGTGCTCATGTACGCAGATGACGTTAAGCTTTGTGTGCAGAATAAAGTAGCTCTTGCCAAGATCTTAATAGCTTTCAAACATGGTGCCATGATAATTTATTAAACTTAAATGGCTTTAAGTACAAGATAATGACATTCTCTCGTTTTACTCCCAAGCTTGCGACTTATGTGCTAAACGGCTGCTCCTTTGAAAGAATCACTTTAGATCATACACTTGACTTTGTCGTGAATTAATCCAAGGGTGAGCTAGAATTTCTTAAGCGGTGCCTGGAATCCAGAATACGATGACCACAGGAGAACCCCATTCACCTAGACCCTATTTACCTTTAGTCTTATGTGCTAATGTGCTATAATAATATGTACCCAATAAACTCAAACGTAGGCAACCTTCCAAACTAAAAACTGTAATCTTAACTTACTTAGTAGTTCAGGCAGCACGCCAATAATTCGCAAACTGGTAATACTTTACTCGCAAACTTTACCTATACTTTCCCCTTTCGCGCGTACTAACACCTAACCCTAATAAGCACGTGCTTGGTGTCGCAACTGCCACTTGCCTCCTAGTATCAATTATATTACTCCTTACTGTTCGTTATTGTCTTAGTATTTTTCCTCAGCCGCACAACCTCAGATAGGACGAACTAATGAAGTATATAATGTTTTTGTTACATAAAAGTCATCGAATTCCTTCGACCACCGCTTAATAAATCCAAGCACGTCCCTGGCTTTATTCACCATGCACGAAATATGATCTATAAAGTCGAGTTTAGGATCCAGGCGAACGCCCAAATCGTCGACCAGGGTGATTCTTTCCAAAGAGCATCCGTTTAGCATATAAGTCGCAAGCATGGGAGTGACACGTGAAAATGTCATTAGCCTGCACTTAGAGCCATTTAAATTTAATAAATTAACATGGCACCATGTTTGAAAGTTATTCAGATCTGTTCGTAAGTCCGACTGGCAAGAGCTGTCTTTATACTGCACACAAAGCTTAACGTCATCTGCGTACATGAGCACTCTAGTGTTAGCCAAAACTTTGGGCTGGTCATTAATATATAATGTAAACAATAAAGAACCCAAAAAATGGCTCCCTTGCGGGACCCCAGAGGTAACCCGGAGAACATTAGATATGCTGTTTTTGAAGAGGATTTTCTGCGTCCTGCCAATCAGATAACTTGAAATCCATTTAAGAAGATCAACAGGAAAACCCATTAAATCGAGTTTCCTAACAAGAAAGAAGTGATTAACGGAGTCAAATGCTTTACTGAAATCAGTATAAATTACATCTGACTGAAAGTTCTTTTGGAAGTCCTTTCTTATAAATGAAGTGAGCTCCAAAAGATTGGTTGTTGTTGATCTTCGCCTAATAAATCCATGTTGACATAGAGAGAAGACTGATTTACAAAGATTTTGCAAATGGGGAGTTATCGATTTTTCAAAGAGTTTTGGGATGGCTGACAACTTAGAGATTTCTCTATAATTGTTGACATCCTTTTTGCTACCTTTTTTGTGAAGAGGAATAACAAATGATTCCTTCCAAATAAGGGGAAAGTGGGAGGTTTCTAAGGTAAACAATTTTAGAAGGGGTTTGCACAAGGCCGCGGCACAGTACCTATGCACACAGCCTGGTATTCCATAGGGACCTGCTGCATAAACTGGCTTAACACGTTGAAGATCCAAAAGAAGAACACTTTTAAAAAAAAAAATTGTGAAAGAGTACAACTTGTCGAAGGCGGTCGAAGGATTCACAGTGAAGTTGTGGAGTATCAGTGAATTGATACCACAGGAGAATAAGCAGGACAATGAAGGGGATGTGAACAACGGAGTGGAATACTCCAACACTGGTGCTAGGTGCATTCCTAAATCAGAAAACGATTCTTCGATAATGACAATTATTCAAAGCAAAAAGAAAAAAATAAATAAATAATGAAGAAGTAAACACGGAATCGACACGCTCTATTATCAAAAGAAAACCAGCACTATTCCCATCTGAAGGGTACTTAACACAAAGGTCTGGAAAGTGAAAATCACTGAAAAAATGCGCAAGAGATATATAACCTACAGACGTAGCTTAGTATGAGATATAGTCTCAAATTTACTGTCAGACAGACATGAACCAAATTTCGTTAGCGAAAAATCTGAAGGGTTGACAGATCAAACAAATAGGCAGCTGCCATTTCGTTAGCGAAATAAACCAAGGAGGAGATTGAATGAGAAATTCGCTGCTTGGAAGGAACCAAATTTCGTTAACGATCTGAAGGGTTGACAGATCAAAGAAATAGGAAGCTGTCATTTAAGTCATATAAGCATTTCTCTTCTTCCAAAACCACTCGAACATGATCCCTGCCTGTAATATTCTTGCAGGCCACCTCGGCAACGTTATCGACTAACTCCTGCCAAGAAGAATTCAGCTTGTCTGTTCAACACAGGCTGCCGTTGCCGTTGTCAACTTCCTGTAGATCAGTACGAAGGCCAGCTTCAGGTTGAACAAGGCGGCAATACTCAGCCTGATTGGGCCCCAGTGTACACAGGGTATCAGTCATATTTCCGTACAGAGAAAAGACATCGATAATATCGATATTGGGCATCGATGTTTTGGCAGCCCTCGTTCTTCGATTCCGTTGAGAAAAAAATGTGTATTATCCAAGCTAAAACTGTCAAACATATTTATTTTTTTAATTACAATAAAAAAAACACCAGAGCACGTTTAGAAAAATTGTATTAAACTGTTTAATTTCTGTTTATATGTGTTAAAATTTTTCACTGAAAGATTCATTATACGATGTATGCGTGGTCATAAGTACATATACATACATGAATCTGTATGTACATACACATGAGATTTATTAATGTGAAATAGTTTTTGACAATATTCCAAATGTTTTAGGCACGGAATTATTAATTTGCAATAATTAAAATTCCAATAAGCAACATAATCTGATAAAAAACAAAAATTATAACAATATATGACTCGACATATATAACAAATCGAGAAATGAATGAGGATAATTTTAATAAAGTCTAATAGTTATAATTATTGAATGCTAGGGATTTCATTCGAAAATACCTCTCAATGTACATAAAGCAAACGGTTACTCTTTAACAAAATATTCATGTGGATTGTCAGGACAATAATTTAGCAGATTAAAAAAATAATATAGATATTAATAGACTAGAAGTTTGTAAAGCCGATATAACATCTAATTTGTTTTCATGAGCTATACGATCTCTCTCACAATATATGTATGAAAATACTTCGTAATCTTTTAAAAACAACAGCTACTATTGCTAGCTACAATGCTAGATCGACCGTTTTACTGATGTTGAGGTCAAGGTTGGGAAAAACTTTTTTTCCCCAAAATGCTAACTTGTGGTTACAATTATGATTATTAAACCAAAACTATGGTTGCTTCATTGAAAAATAGTTATCGTATTGAACTGTGTGGAAACAATTCAATGCTGAAAACGACTAATGCTGGAACATATGCCGGAGAAAGTCATTTAAACGAAAAATTAAACTGCAAAGAAAAAGAACCTACTTCGAAACATTCACCGATAATGTCTATACCTCAGCATAAGGTTCAACGGATGAAGGGAAATTCAACCACCAACCAACTAAATTCTCATAACTCAAGTCAACATCAACCGTGTCGAGGCGAAAAGCGTGTTCAATATTTCAGCAGAAGCTATGGATCATCGGCATTGCTTTATAATCGTAAAGAAGATATGCAACCAGAGTTATCAGAACGAGATCCAGATACGTTTGACAACAATTTACATTTACAACAGCGTAGTTCAACTTCTGAAGGCTGTGAGATTTTTGCCTCCATTCAAGGTAATAATAATCAGTTGACAGTTTTAGTTGTTAGTTTTCAATAATTACTTACAATTACAATTCGGTAAACTAATAATTGTGTACTCAGAAAGTCTTTAAAAACTTTTAGAATTAAACGAAACCAATTTCTTAATCATTTTAGCCATATCGCTACCAAATGTTACAGCCATTTCAACAAAAGCGGAAGTTCCCAATCTAAGCTTAAGTACTACTATCTCAAGCAGTTGTGCGGCGCAATTGAAACCCGAATGTAAATCGGTAGTGGAAGAACACCGTCAACTGATAGAAAGTCATACATACTTATTTCACGAGCAAATCATCATGTCTGCCCAACAGAAGAGTGCTTTGCAGGATAAACCGAAAGTACTTGTTGTTTCTCCCCAACAAGTTATGATCTTATATATGCATAAACTAACTCCTTACGAACGTACAGAAATACTCGCTTATCCCGAAATTTATTTTATTGGGGCTAATGCCAAAAAGCGTCCTGGAGTCTATGGGCCCAATAATTCAGATTATGATAACGACCAAGGAGCTTATATTCACGTCCCGCACGATCATGTGGCGTATCGTTATGAAATGTTAAAAATTATTGGTAAGGGCAGCTTTGGACAGGTGATAAAGGCATATGATCATAAGACACATGAGCATGTTGCTCTGAAAATTGTTCGGAACGAGAAAAGGTTTCATCGTCAAGCACAAGAGGAGATTCGAATTCTTCATCATTTGCGGCGTCACGATAAATATAATACAATGAACATTATCCATATGTTCGATTACTTTACATTTCGCAATCATACATGCATCACATTTGAGCTACTTAGCATTAATCTTTACGAGTTAATTAAGAAGAACGGTTTTAAAGGATTCAGCTTGCAGTTAGTGCGAAAATTTGCACATTCATTGCTACAATGCTTGGATGCTTTATATAAAAGTGACATTATTCATTGCGATATGAAGCCAGAAAACGTCCTATTAAAGCAACAGGGTCGTTCGGGTATAAAGGTGAGCTAAAACTTTTTATTTTTATCATTTTGTTCGTATGGCTACATCAATACTTTTTTTATATATAATAATTTTATATAATAGCTTTTATAAAATTAGATTTAATTTCCACCTTATTACATATATTTATGTATGTGTAAAGCCCAATTGACGAAATTCGCATGCAAAATTGGCTGTAATCGCTGTCAATATGGGACATCGTAATAGAATTGAGTGGTGTGGTTATCGATCGAAGGTGGAACAACCTCGCTACTTAAAATGATCTGTGTTTGATGTGGCATATAGTCGAGTATCAATTTAGGTAATACTTACATATATGAAATCAAGTCGACTTGACTTGACTCAAGTCGAAGTCTGACTTCCTGTTGCAAAAATCCCTTAACTATCTATATCATGGAAGGGCACGTAGTGGTTCTTTTTGCTCAGTTTGCTCCGTAGGTAGAATTTTTTCGATGACGCCAGCATGTCGCACAAGACGACCGTCGCGCGTGTCCAGTCATCCATGAAGAAATGAAAATAGGCGTCAAAGAGGAGACAAAAAAAGGTCGCGATCTCGAGTTTGCAACGACAAATAAAGTGTCTTCGCCCACGCACAAAGAAATATATTGCGCAGTTAGCCGCGACCTCTGCACTGAGTAAAAAAATTTTGATTTGTTCTTTAGTCGTTCTTCTAACAAGGCCATGGAAAATAAAGAAAAGTGAGTGAAGAAATTAAAAACTCCTAATTTAAAAGACGAAATTTTTTATTTTTGGCAGTGTAGTCCCTTCGCGAACACAAATGACCTTTTTCTCGCCGGATCGCGGTGGTGGGGGTTGTCCCTTTTTTTGTCTGTCTGTTGTCCCGATGTGCGTTTGCTCCGTCCCTTAGATTTCGTGCCCTTGCTTGACTATATCAACAAATTTAAAAAAGTGTACTTTTCAAATGGCGAAATTTTAAATACACTCAACGGAATTTTAAACTATAAGGATTTTAGTTATTGTAGTGATCTTAAATCATAAAACAAATAGTTAATAACGTAAACTCTGAAATGCTTAGTCTCTTATTAATATTTGGTTTAATAATTTTTTTGTTTTTGTCCCGTACAGGTAATTGATTTTGGTTCGTCTTGTTTTGAAAATCAACGAATCTACACATATATCCAGTCACGTTTCTATCGCGCTCCCGAAGTCATATTAGGTTCGAAATATGGAAGAGCTATTGATATGTGGTCATTGGGTTGTATTTTAGCGGAGTTGCTATCGGGACATGCATTGTTCCCGGGCGAAAATGAAAGTGATCAGCTGGCTTGCATTATTGAAGTTTTGGGAATGCCAAATAAAAATATATTAGCCAGTTCGAAGAGATCTAAATCATTTTTTAGTCCAAAGGGATATCCCCGCTATTGCACTGTCCGCACCATGTCTGATGGAATGGTTGTTCTAATAGGTGGTCAGTCCCGAAGGGGCAAGCCACGTGGTCCTCCCTGCTCTAAGAGCTTATCTAAAGCGCTAGATGGATGTAAAGATCCCCTGTTCCTAAATTTTTTACGCGGATGCTTGGAGTGGGATTCAGAGAAACGATTGACACCATCTGAAGCATTGAAGCATCCGTGGCTACGGCGTCGCTTGCCTAGGCCGCCGAGCACTACGAGTGGTGGTTGTGGAACCAGTGGAAATCAATCTCCAGTTACAGGTAATAACAAGAAGAGAAATATAGCGAGTTTTTTTATTTTTGAACTACTACCACATTTTTTAGGTCTCAACAAAAGCTCTGTAAATAAAGTAACAAATACTTCCTCAACGACGGCGACAATTGAAAGAGAAAACGAAAATAGTCATCCCGATTTTACACTTGCGAAAGTTACGTTACTAAATGTTAATGACGGAGAATCAATAACGAAAAAAGACACCGATATTTTAACAGAGAGTTTAAAAAAGGTTAGCGTTAATAATATCTCCCCAAGGTTCTTATTACCTCCAACAACAACAACGATGCATTCAGCGGATTCTGGTGAAACATCTAGATATTATCCATCGTCTCTACCATATTTACCGCATTTGATGAATAATAATGGAATGAATAGTAAAGTAAACTATTAATACTTTACATTTATTATAAATATCTGTTCTTTAGGATTGCCGGGAGTCTCAGGCTCTTTAAACAGCTCTGCAAACTCTTTGACACAACTGGAAAGTGTCATAAATATGGATATTTTGCAAGATTACTCCTCAACATCAACGACGCCCAATTTAAAAGCAAAAGATAATGGTTTTGAATACGCCATAGATACAGCTAACGAGCTAACTTTGGATAATTTAGCTGGTAGTACTTACGTTATGGATAAATCCATTGAAAATGTTAGTGGTAACTCTAACTTATCAAATATACCACATGATGTATAGCCAATTCTTGACAATATCATCCATTTTGCCATTTCATAAAACGCAGTACGTCAGTTTGTTATTAATTTAATTTATTATAATAACGGCACTGCCAACATAAAAGTGATACAAAATAAATCATGAAGACGCACACATAAATACATAAAAATACAAAGATCTCACAAAAGAAGTTAAATTACAAATTTAAATATGTATGCATTTTTACTACAAAACAAAGAATGAAAACGATAAATTATAATGTTACATTAAATCTAATCTTACTTAGGGATTATAAATTTTAAAATGTATGTACATAGAAGAATTTATTTCACATGTAATTCTGATTGATTTCCGATAATTTTTAAGATTAACAGAAAAAAAGCTTTTGGAAGCCGAAGTTTGTATACCCTTGCAGTTTGCAATTTGACCAAGTCGTTACATTCTATGACTAAAATATGCTCATATTTAAAGAAATATCCAAGTGAAATACATTTTCATATTATTTTCCTGATCGTTCCTGATATAATCGTCCGATGTTAAAAAAATTAAAAGTGTAATTCTGAAAACATAAAAATTACTATATCTCACAGTAAACGAAAATATGTTGAAACGAAACAACTAAGTAATTATTTTATTGGTTTATTTATAGATAACTTACTGACTAGTATAGGATATTGATTTTATTATATATATAAATATATGCATACATTTTGGGATTTGATGCAAAGACGACATTTGCAATAATTTGATCAAGTCTGTTTTGCGGTCTGGGTTGAAAAACACCCTATTTTTGCTTGCAATACAAGGCTCTGAAACTCAAAGCTTGGATATTATTCAGCACTTCAATGAAATATGTACT
>VNJM01001006.1:0-11898 GCA_008042475.1 Drosophila kanapiae
ATATTGAAACCTCATGCAGACACCGATTTCATCGTGCGTGCTTAACTGTCTGGTTACAGCAAAATGAAACATGCCCAACTTGTCGGCACCCATGCGTCGCAGCTAAATAATAGCGCACGGGAATCCCAAGAGACTACTTTTGGATTTCCGAGAGTCCAAAACGGACCTACTTCAAACTCGCGCACAGGCGCAGTCCCAAGAAATCGTCCGAATACCAGACCTACCACTAGATCGACCACTACATCCAATATTCGTCCAAACGCAAGCTCGGAAGTTCCGCGTTCACCACGTGCAGGAGGTTCGCAAAGAACAAATAGCATTTCAGAAGGGAGAATTCAGGAACTCATAGCGAATGCTTTAGAATCTTACCAAACACGACTTTCTTCGACATTATCAGACCAAATAAGTCTTGCGATGCAAAACCTTAACATGCAGACAATGAATGAATGAATGAAATAATGAATGTTTCGACGACTGCCTTGACTCAATGTTAGCCATTGCAGATGCATTATCTGAGCCTATGCCAGACTCTGATAAAAATGTTGTAATTCCTCGAGTTATATCCGTCCCAAAAGTTGGTGGTTTCTTGCCACTGGTACATATTTTAAGAGCCCTTAGTGCTGTGGGTAGTTTAGCATCAGCTAGCGCTGCAATAGTAAAGTCTATCAGCAATTCAAAGATGGCAAAAGGACAGTTTCAGGAAAACCACAGGCACAATAGAAAAATTGAATGGGTGGCATTGGGGAAGGGATTGTATTTAAAAAAATTTTCCAAATATATTAAAAAACCAAACAACAACGGAAAAAACTACTAAAAGAGCTACCCAAAAGTGCACTATCCAACTTTGATATAATGATATTTTCCCTTAAAAATATTCCAAACTTTCGGGGAGTTTATATGAAATATAAGTTGCCGCAATTCCCACATTATTTTGAATTTGGAATAATAAATTTAACTTTTGTAGAGTCAAAAGGCAAGCTGCAATTTAAGAATCTGCCTGCAGATAGAGCACTGCACCGACTCAACGGGCAATCTCGAATTTTTTTTAGGACTACGCCTGACTGACATTATTTCGGTTATTATATTTTACAACAACAAAAGAAAGCATAGGTGGAAAGGCGCACACATCGAACTTCAGAGTCAATGTCGAGATAAGATAAAAAATTGGAAACTTTGGTACAAGACTGAAGCGATGGTCATGCCTCATATAGTGGCTGATCAATCGACATATCCGATCTCGACAGAAAAATGGAAGATCTCGAACAACATTACGTTGGCTAATCCTGGTTTTGGAAGTCCAGAAAAAATTTATTTACTGATTGGAGCTGAACATTATTGCGAAATAATGCAATCAGAGAGCATACACATCCAAAAGGGATTGCCAAGACTACAAAATACCAAACTTGGCTGGATTGTAGCTGGAAAAATATCAAATCAACGAGCAACATCGTCTGTGTGTGCGGTACTCTCGGAAGAAGAAAAGGTGGATGAACAAATGGTAAAGTTCTGGGAGTTTGACAATTTTCAACCAGACACCAGTTGAAAAACAATGTGAGTCCCACTTTCATCAAAACGTTCAGCGAGCACGGAACTTCAGATTCATCGTCCAATTACCTTTTCAGGAGCATACATCCGCGCTGGGAGAGTGTCGTGACATTGCCACGCGACGGTTCTTATCAATAGAGAAAAGATTGCAGAGAGATCAGGCGATCATGCAAGGATATATCGAGTTTATGAAGGAATATGAAGTACTTGGAAACATGAAGAAAGTTCCCTTGGTAAACTTACTTAAAACCACAAAGTCACACAACAAAATTGCGTGTAGTATTTGACGCATCAGCAGTAACTTCATCTGGAAAATCATTAGTTGATTTATTGCATAAAGAACCAACAGTGCAAAGTACATTGATGTCGATACTGCTACGGTTTAGAATACACAAATATGTATTCACCGACGATATCGAGAAAATGTACAAACAAATTTGGATAAACCCAAAAGATCAATACTATATCAAATGATAGTATCGAGAAATAGTATGGTCAGAAAATTTAAAATTCTACCGACTAAAGCTGGTTACGTTTGCCTCAAATCAGCTCCATACCTAGCAACAAAATGTCTGAAGCATTTGGCAACTAAACAAATGCTGCATTATCCGGTTGGAGCGCATGCGTTAAAAAATTATTTTTACGTGGATGATTGCATCACTGGGGCAGATACAATGCCAGAAGCCCTTTAAATAAGGACTGAGCTTAAGACACACAATTTTGCTAAGTTCAGGCTTTAAATTGCGAAAATGGTATGCAAAAAGCAACCAATTTCTACAGGAATTAAATAATGAAGACATCATCCCTGAAGTTGATTTGGAAGGTACTGCATATGAGGATTGCAGCGTCAAAACACTGGGAATTATCTGGAATCCTTAGATTGACAAACTTTGTGGCAGAACACAAATTGCTACAAACACAAAAATAACGAGACGCGAATGCAGCAGATGTAGCATCAAAAGAAATATGTGGCAGTAAATTTGCAAGTCACAGCCTTTGGTTTTTTGGCCCACTATTTTTATATGGGCCATCGTCAAAATGACCAGCACCATTTATTGCCTCCAAGATTGAACGCTTGGCTAAACCTGCAGAAACATCTTTAGGAGCAGTTAAAGATTATGAATTAATATCTAGAATAAATCATGGAAACTCATTTTCCAAGTTACTACGGATAGTAGCTTATATCATGAGGATAAAAAACAAACAATTAGTTGCAGCTGCAACAATAAGCTTGGAAAAACTTGAACGAGCCAGAAAAATAGTTTTTCGCTTCATCCAACAGAAGCATTTCATCGGAGACATTAAAAACTTAAGGAAATCTCGTGAAGTCGAGAAGAGCAGCAACATAAGCACCCTCATAGATCAGGAAGATCTCATCCGAGTTGGAGGCAGATTGGAAGCAGGTAGGGTGCTAAGCACCCTATACTACTTCGTTCTCAGCTGTGAGAAATGTACCAGATGAGCCAAACCTTAATTAATAGAACAAATTATGGGACAATCTATAAACGTGACGCAATTTATGTTAAGTCTTGCCACCACTGATCGCTCCATAGTGGTATATTACAATTTTAATCCCTACTGGCATGATATGAACACATTTTCCATGGGAGTTACAAAAATTGGGTTCGACCAAGACTTGTACTTGCGGGCCACGCTTTAATATCCGGCTCTAGCTCGTCGGCTTTGGGGGTGGAGTCTTGCTTATACTGATCTGGTAAAAGGTTTGTTATTATTAAAAATAAAGAAATTGAGCGTGCTTGCGACGTCATACGCTAAATCGTACATAGAAGAATGACCGGGAAAAAAAATGTAAACAAACTCCAGAAGAAGATAAGGAGAAGAAGAATAAACAAAAACAGAGGGAAAAATTTTGGTTAACGGGACGCAGATGTTATTACGTCGCCCTTTACCCGCCCAACTAACGTTCACCTATCTCGAGCATGGCTTGGGTGATCCTTTCTAACCCCCTACGACCGCATGAACACCTGCAGAGTTCAAAAATAAATGGTTCTACTCCATATTTCCAATCTTATTCATTTTTTTAAATAAACCCTTTAAGCCTATCATGATAAGAGAACAAAATTTCTTAAACTAAAAGAAAAGGATACAAATTTCTATTAAATGTTTGATTTTAATAATAATAAAAAAAACTATATTATAATAATTCTACAAATTTCTTAATTTATAATAATAATTTTTTTTTTTCTAACTGTACAAATTCATTTTAATTTTTTTCTTAAGCCTATTGATAATGAGAATTAAAACATTTTTTCGTTGCGCATAATTTTAATATGTTTTTATTTTTTGTATTATTATCTTTTGTTTTAAAATTTATTTTGCATATGGAATGTACGTTAACTCATTTACCGAGGTAAATGACTCTAGGACTCACTCTGATTAATCCAGCGTCGTTGGCTGTGGAAGAATTTAGCGATTTGGATTCGCTTTGATTATTTACTTAAAGTACATTCCCCTGCAGTCAGCTTTATCGTAAATTTTTTCCTTTTACATTTCCTACTCTGAGCGCACTACTTATTTATCTATTCACATTGGTATTATTTTTTTTTTCCTTTGTTTTATCTCAGGAATTGCCTATCGTTTAATTTTACATATATATATATATATATTTATTTTTTTTACAATTCAAATTTTTTTTGTTTTTGGTTTAATAAATTGTTTTTTTTTATTTTCTTTATTTTTCATTCATTTAATTTTATTTCATTTTTTTTTTCTTTGAATTTATTTATTTTTTTCCTTCCCCGATTTTTCTCAGTGCATTTTTTTGCATGTACATTCTATCACTAGATTTCTAAACGTGATTTTCTCCAGACAACTTCGTTTTACACTCTTATTTTTTTCACACATATGTCTGGTTGACTACCTGCATTTTGGGATGTGTATGCATACATTTTAGAACGCAGTTCATCTTTGAAAAACACTAAGCATTTCTTATTACATTGTTTAAAATTATAGAGTCCAATTCATCTGGATAATCAGATGCATATAACCATAGTGAAAATCATACATTAACACATTAAGGTCTATTTTATATATATATTTTATTTTTTTTTTTATTTTTGATTTTAGTACAGTTATTATTATTTATTTTTGTTTTTAAAATTTTAGTCTTAAGCTATAATCTTAGATTTAAATATTACAAAAAAAATATATATTTATTAGAAACACAAACTTAAATTAAAAGTGTTTTTTTTTTCTTTCAATTCCATATATTAAAATATAATGTATTGAACGTCCGATTTGTGGACCTACAGGTGGAGCTTCCCATTCCGTGACTAAGCGTACATTCTTCAGCTTTGAACTCAAGGCATTTCCCGAAAACGCTATTGTAATAACTTTAAGAAATCTTTTTCAAAAGTGCTTTTAGCCCTTGTTTTGTGATCAGTGTTTAAATCAATGTATTTTTTAAGCCAGGGTTTCTGCTTAAACTCTAAGTTGGAGTGAATCTTCTTGAGCTTCAGAACATACATCATACACTGTTTTAATGTTTTGTAGTGTATAATATACTTCTCCCTATCGCGAAGATCAGCTATTAATATATGAACTTTGGAATTTTTCGAGGGGAGTTTGTAGGCTGGACTGAAATGTAGATCATTGTGTGAGTCAAGAAGCGAGTATCGATATTCCAAGTCAACCTCAAGAATATATCCATTCTCGCAATCTTCTGAAATACTTTAAAGATTAAAAGAATTTAAATAACTCTGCTCTATCCAATTAAAATTTCTATACCGTAAGGATTTGGACAATGGCCTTCCATAAAAATTATTCGCATACTTTAAATATAATACATTTTTCCACATATGTACATTAAATATTCTGATTCTTTAGTCGTATCAAAAACTTTAAGGCATTTGTGGTTTGCCTTTGTGTATCTGTTACTACTTTAAACTAATCCTCCTCGAATTGCAAAACGTCTGTTAGCAATAAAACATCCATTTTATATATCTTGGCATTACCATGGACAAGCAGCTTACCTTTTGGCCTCATCCCAAGACCACAGTTAAGAAATGCAACCTGAACAACTGCGTTGGTTTGTTAATAGAAGGAGCACCTTGTCGCTTAGAGACCTGAAGCTGTATATTGTGGAAGATCAGATTGGTAGGCACATAAGCCAATACAGTGACAACCTCATGAATCATCTCAACCTATTTGCTAGAAAATGACTTTCAGCTAGACCTTTGAGGCGTCTTAAACGGATAAGTTTTGCCAATAATTTTATAATAAGTTTTAATATAATATTGATATTAGTTTATTTTTTCATACAGTTGGACATATTTAATGTACAGATTCTTCTATTAATAAATGAATAATAAATAATATAATAACATATATATTATAATAAAAAATAAATACAATAGCAAAAAGACAAAATAGTCCCAATGATAGGAAGAAGTGAATAATCAAAGAACTAATTATTTTAAGCCATAAAATCACAACAAGAACAAATTTGACTCACATACAGGACGGCGAGAGATCTTTCACTGCTGGAACTATGATTTTGTAAGTGTTAACCAAAACATTGTTATAACTATCGTGAGGAGTTAGAGTTAGACAACCTATGTGGCACGTACCAAATCATTTCGGTACCAACCAATACATGAACACATATCCTCACAATAATCCTTTTCCATCACATTCTAATAAAATTTAAAATTCTCAAACAGCACATAATCATAAGTGAAATAAGTTCTCACTATCACAACAACCGTCCACATCTAACAAAACTAACTTCCCAGTTACCAAACGACTAAGACCATCGGACAGTGAGCAAACCAAAATGTCGATAGGCGAATCGAGATTTAAAGACGCGCAATACGAACAATTTCTACCTAATTATTATGAACAACAATATTATGAAAACAATTAATACCAGGGGTTGTTTAATGAAGGGCAATAACAAGCACAACCCATTTAAAATGAAGAAAAACAAAATAACTCAAACAAATGAAAATATTTCCTTTCCGTTAGTAGCCTCGGACGACACCAATACATAGAAATAGAATACAAAGGTTGCACATACAAATGCCGTATAGACACAGGATCCACAATAAATATGAATAATAAAAATATATTTTGTCTTCCCATTCAAAATACTAAATGTGAAGTTTTGACATCAAATGGTCCTATTACATTGAACAAATTGATTTTGATACCCAGTAATATTATTTTTAAATCACATGAACCATTTTACGTACATAATTTTTCTAATAACTACGATACACTAATTGGCAGAAAATTATTGGAAAATGCACAATCAATCATAAATTATAGAAATAGCACTGTTACTCTTTTTGATAAAACATACAATTTAATAACTTCAAAAGCCGGAAAAAACCTAACATTTTATATCCAAAATTTATATGAACCAATTCAAAAATCAACTCATGAAACAATAAAAAAAATAGATTTTGGATTGCTTCGATTAGATCACCTGAATCAGGAGGAAACTGTAGGGTTGAAATGTTTACTAAATAAGTTCAAAAACATCCAATATAAAGAAGGAGACAATCTAACATTTACAAATTGGATTAAAAACGTCTTAAATACGACTCACATTTCTCCAATTTATTCAAAACAATACCCACTTGCTCAAGCCCACGAAATTGAAGTCGAAAACCAAGTGCAGGAAATGTTAAATCAGGGATTAGTTAGGGAAAGCAATTCACCATACAATAGTCCTACCTGGGTAGTACCAAAAAAAAAACAGATGCTTCCGGCAAAATTAAGTATAGAGTAGTGATCGATTATAGGAAGCTCAATGAAATAAGCATACCTGACAGATACCCAATACCAAATATGGATGAAATACTAGGTAAACTAGGAAAATGCAAATATTTTACAACTATCGATCTGGCAAAAGGATTTCATCAAATAGAAATGGACCCAGAATCAATATCTAAAACTGCATCCTCAACCAACCAACCAGGTCATTACGAATACGTTGGCCTTACAAATGCACCCGCAACTTTTCAAAGGTGCATGAACAATATCCTTCGACCATTGCTTAACAAACATTGCTTAGTATATCTAGATGACATAATAATTTTTCCACATCCCTTACCGAACACTTAAATTCATTACAACTAGTATTTTCCAAACTTGCAGAAGCCAATTTAAAATTACAGTTAGATAAATGTGAATTCCTAAAAAAAGAAGCTAGCTTTCTTGGTCACATAGTAACTCCTAATGGTATAAAGCCAAACCCTCTCAATGTTAAGGCCATAGTTTCATATCCAATTCCAACAAAAGAAAAGAGATCAGAGCTTTCCGTGGATTAACCGGTTATAATCGTAAATTTATCCCAAATTACGCAGACAGCAAAACCAATGACGACATGTTTAAAAAAAGGAGCAAAGATAGATACACAAAATCTTGACTACATAGAAGCATTCAAAAAGCTTAAAGCTTTAATAATTAGAGAACCAATCCTTCAACTACCCGATTTCGAAAAAAAATTTACTTTAACCACAGTTGCTCTCGGGCCGTGCTTTCTCAAAATGGTCATCCTATATCCTTTATTAGCAGAACACTCAATGAACACGAATTAAATTACAGTGCTATCGAAAAGAAATTACTTGCCATAGTTTGGGCCACTAAAACCTTTCGACATTATTTATTAGGACGACATTTTCTCATTGCTAGTGACCATCAACCTCTTAGATGGCTACATACCTTAAAAGAACCGAATGCCAAGTTACAAAGATGGAGAGAAATCATTGTTACTAAGTCTAATAAAAATAAAGTAGTAAAGTAAAATATGATGGAATGACAATAGAAAAAGTTTCAATTGGCCTTTGTATGAGTGCGTGTTCATGTATTAACATAAACGGATGCATGGAAGCGTGGTTATTTCATTTTAAAGCCGGAAAGAATATTTTGTCATTTGCTACTTTTCATACTTGGTACCGTAACAATATGGGCGTATTCACTATTAGGTTAACGATAAAAAATAATAATATTATGTGTTATATTATATTTTGAATATTTAAGCATACTTTTCAGCACCATCCTTATGAAAACTAACTTAATATAATGGAGTTATTTTCTAATCATTATATTTATGAAATTTATGTGTGTTTAAATATAAAATCCAATATATTAAATTCTCATGTCATTCGATCAGTTATCCCAGTCTCCAGTTGTCACTCAAGTCTCCTCACTAAACATTTTTCAGCCATTTTGTATTTTGTATCAATCGTAGCAGTGACGGTTATACGTATTACTTTTATTTTTGTGTCCACACGTGCTATTATCTCTCGCAAACAACGGCCATCACCGTACCAGAATATATATTTTACATTACACTTTTTTGATAATAGTCTGAAATACAATCGAAAACGTGCACGTATTTGATAACCATCCGTGCTTTATTATTGTGAAAGATAAGTCAAATAATACGCAAATGAATATATATTCTATGAATATGTTCTATCTACAGTCGGCAATGCCAAGAAAACGCAAAGGGACCAATTTGAGTCGTCGAACAGTCAATTCTACAGCCGCGCGAAATAGAAGAGCAGGAAGTTCAGGCGATCAAATCAAAGAAGACAAGGAAAAGACGCGTGTGAGCATGACGCAGTTACGTCAATCACAATCACAAGAGGCATGAGATGAACGTAATCAACAAAGACAACTGCAACGAAGAGAAGCGCGCAGATTCATAGTTAATTGACTTAGAAGAATTGATCAACAACGCCAACAAGTTCATCGAGCATTTACATCAGGGTCATTTCTTCGACTAGCATTCCAGTACGAACCTGATGTTGAATATTCTGCTCATTCCAAAGTGATTATTGGTACTTTGGATAAGGAATGCCAGTATTGTCATGAACTTAATTTTAAAAATGAGCCAGTTAGGTTGTGTTGCACATCAGGAAAAGTACAACTACCCGAAATTGAAACAGCACCATTGCGCGGTTTACTTCTCGGTACAGTTCCAGATTCTACCCTGATCCTGAAGTCAACTCGTACATTCAATTCATGCTTCCAAATGACATCGTTTGGAGCAACAGAAATAGCTAACAATATTGCTGCAAACGGTTAAGTTAGGGAAAACTGTCTGCGCCCTTAATTTCCCCTTGGCCGTCTTCTACCCTTGGCCGCCGCGATCCCCTACACTTGCAGTTATGGGGAGTTTTAGTTTTCCCTAAACTTAACTCCTCACACTCTCCCCTTCCTTCGGAAAAACAAAACTAGCCGATTCTCTCCATTTCGCCTCGCTTCATAATTTTAAATTTTCCTTGTTCCTGCCCTGTGGAATTTTCCCCGCATTTTCCCGCATTCTGCTTTCCCCTTTTCATTTCATTTTCCTGTTTTTTACAATTCCCCGCTAGTGTCGTTACGTTGCGTTACGTCACGTTACGTTTGATGTTTCCCGCAGCCCTGGCGATCGCCGTGCGATAGTTCGCCACTATCGGTAGGCGCTACGACTTCCCTCCCGCGATCGCCCATCTCCCATCCCTATATGTATAAATTAATTATAATGGGGGATGGGGGTGACTTATTGTACTCCCTCGCCGCTGTCTACAGTAGATGATAGCCAGGTGGCTGGCGATGAATACTTGACACACTGCCGGTTGGCTGGTTTAGTTATCTTCGTGGGTGGCCGGTTGGCCTGGTAAATCCAATGCTGAGATAGGATGATTATGATGGAAGGTTGACTTCCCTTCAATACCGCTGGCTTAGAGACTCAGTCAGTATGATTGTAAAATAAAAGAGTTAACGACTAAGTGTCGGAGATTCATTTGCAAGAGCTTGTGCTCTGAATTTATTGAATGCCAATTATGAACTGAACTTAAAAGCTAACAAAAGTAAAACTCATAGCGGCCACTCCAATGGGCAGTGCTTGCCGGCTATGCACGAGCTTCCGGCCAGACGCTATGTCAGCAGTTTGGCCGGAGCGAGCTCTCGGACGATCGGTCATTGCCGTCGCCCGGTTAACTTAGTTAACTACTCCCCCCTCAGGAACAAGGCCGCCCTCGGCCGACCCTATTTGTGCAATCACCTCCCTCAGTTGGGCCGCAGATTTCCTGGCCTGGGTGACTCGCCGATAGGTTAGGCCGACGCAAATCAACGCGCAACAAATTGCTCCAGCAATCAGCACTATCTGGTAGGAACGATAGTCGTTGATATCCTCCCCGAACCGTTTAATACGCTCCAGATTACGCTCACTCAATCGATGAAGGTAAGGGAGGCTAAGTATATCATGTTTGAGGGTGATATTGAGGGAGGGCGAGCTAGCCACTCCTGGGACCCTCTTCTGGGCTGCGTCGTAGTTGACGTACCGGGTTTCGTTAACCGTGGCACATTCGGCAAAGGTGATGAGGTGAGTCCCTCGAAGGTGGACGCAAGTGCCATTGTCCACGCACACATGAGCCGGGCGATCGTTGATGATGATAATACCTTCATCCACGAAGGTGATCGGATGCAGGTCGCTGGGTTGGATGTCGCAGCGCGCAACCCCTCCAGCGTGGAGTTCTTGGGCGCATGATCTCCTTTGCGCCAGTCGGCAGAAAGTGGCTCCCGTTGTTATGGAACAACTCTTGACCGTGTGAATCTCTCCGTCGCAACTCGCAATGACTTGATCCTCCAGCTTAAGCATTGTGTCATGGTGTGACACAGGGAAAACGGTGATTTTAACGCAAGCTGACTTTACTTTTGGGAATTTAATAATAAAGTGCAAAATGTTAACGGACTGTAATATCTTGACGGACGCAACGGACAGAATGTCTTTAATGGGGGTATCGGTGGGCTCCTCAATCCACACATTTTCCAGGTCTGCATGATCTAGAATGCTAGGGCTAACGACATTGACTTTGGCAAGAGCTATTGCCAGCAGTAAATTCTGCAGCTCCATTGCGATCATCCTATTACGAGACAATAACATCTCATACAGGTGTCCCGTATCAACTTGGGAGTCTTTAGCCGACCTCAGAATTTGATTAACAGTGGCGGTGACATTATTGATCTGTTCTTGTACTTTGTTGTTAATATTAACCTGTCTATTGTTTGCATTTATGAGTTGGAATTCGGTAAGTTTAATTTTCTCAAAGTCCTCCGCGTCTGGCGTTCCCGCCACTACCTTTAATGCCGTCCCTAAGAAGTCTAAACTCCTAGCTACCCTATGATGGATGCTCAATGAATCGAGCAGATCACGCAGGTGAGCGACATCTACGCTCAAAAGTTTCTGCATGTGCGACTGGGGAAACATGTTAAGCATGCCGCCAGTCTCTTCCACCACGCGCCTATATTCTGAGAGATTTGCTGAATGTCTAACGAATGCAAATTCTTCCCATATTAAAATTCGACCATCAATGATGGGAATGTACTTGGCTT
>VNJM01000752.1:0-15246 GCA_008042475.1 Drosophila kanapiae
AAGCTTTTCGTATCAGTTAAGCTAAGCATTCAATAAAATTAATGTTATTGTTCTTCTTGTTGAAGTACAACAACAATTTATTTTTCTAAAGTTAAGAATAAAATGAGCTTTCGGAGAAAAATAAGTTCGTGTGTGTTATCTAAATAGGTATTGCAAATATCGTCTGTTAAACATTGCATACGGGTAAAATGCTTGCCGTACGAATTAATAGTGGTCGGGGCTCGTATATGCAAAACATTTCACTCTTATGCTGTATGGTTGGTGGTATTAGTTAAATCACATTTCACGTTACTTAAAATATACATTGTAAGAAAAATTACACAATAGATGGCGCAGCTATATTTTACTTTTTCAATTTATATGATCATATTGGAGACTTCTTAGGTAAAAAACATTTTACACAATGCTGGCGCACTTAGCTTTCATATTATTTGTAAATAAAAACTGCTGTCGACTTAAAGGCGCTTAGGTGCAAAGGCAGTAAAAAGCCTTAAATTGTAAAAAAATATTACCAAAATGCTGCCGCTGTCTCATATTTGCGTTTATTTTCACTATATTTTATTGTTGTTTCTCTACTGTCCACCGTGAAAACAAACTTTCTAAGTTGCATACTCAACCTGCAATAAAAAGATTAAATATACTTGTATATTTGTACTATCTAGCTTTATTTGGTATAAAACACACATGCATACTTTAAAATGACTGTGTTGCGTACATTTTGGCATATCTCCCACTCGGCCACACCCGCGGAACTTCTAAAACCACACCACTCCACTATTTCACTTTCCCGCTATGCTGTGGGTAAAGTACCACTGCACCTATCTTTAGCCATTGATCCCATGTCACAATGATATACTTGTCACAATACACATGTGTCCATTATACGTTGTTGACCAATTTTGTCGTATGATCGCGGGAGCCGAACGCGTATACATCAGCTCCAGACTACTACCTAAACGCTACTGTCATATTGACAATAAATATAATGTGTACTTGCTACATTTTACATGATACACACATTTTACACAATAGATGGCGCAGCTAGCTGTTAGTATTAGTTAAATCACATTTGACGTTACTTAAAATATACATTGTAAGAAAAATTACACTATAGATGGCGCAGCTATATTTTACTTTTTCAATTTATATGATCATATTGGAGACTTCTTAGGTAAAAAACATTTTACACAATGCTGGCGCTTTCTTATTATTTTCATATTATTTGTATATAAAAACTGCTTTTGAAAAATTTGAAATATTTGAAAAATTAAAAAAAATTGATACAATTGGAAAAATTAAAAAAAAAATAAAAAATTTGAACAAATTTAAAAAATTTGAAGAATTTGAAAAATTTTAAAAATTTTTTAAATTTTATTAAATTTTTCAAATTTAAATTTTTCAATTTTTTTTAAAGTTTTCCAATTATATCAAATTATTTTTATTTTTTCAAATTTTTCAATTTTTTCAAATTTTTCAAATTTTTCAAATTTTTCCATTTTTTTCAAATTTATTTAATTTTTTTTTGTATTTTACAAAGTTTTCAAATTTTTTAAGATATTTTAAATTTTTTTAAATTTTTAAAAATTATTCAAAGGTTTAAATTTTTAAAATTCTTTAAATTTTTCAAATTTTTCAAACTTTTAAAATTTTTGTAAACATTTTTAAATTTTTAAAATTTTCTTGAAAAATTTAAAAAAATATGTTAAATTTGAAAAAAAAAAAGAAAAATTTCCTAAATTTTTAAAATACGAAAAACTTGAATTAAAATTTTTAAAATTTTTTCCCAAATTTTCAAATTAGAAAATTTTAAAAAATTTGAAAAATTTAATAAAATTAACAAAATTTGAAAAAATTGAAAAAATTTAAATAATAAATTAATTTAATTAAATAATGTAAAATTTAAATTTAAATAAATTTAAATTTTTCAAATTTTTTCAAATTTTGTAAATATTTCAAATTTTTCATATTTTTCAAATTTTTCAAATAAAAATTTTAAATATTTTAAAAAATTGAAAAAATTTAACTAATAAATTAATAAAACAATTTGAAAAATTTTACAAAAGTTAAAAGATTGAAAAATATACAAAATTTGAAAATTTTGAAAAAATTAAACATTTTTTCTTTCAAATTTTTCCAATTATTTCAAATTTTTTTAATTTTTTCAACTTTTTCATATTTTTTTTAAATTTTTCAAATTTTTTCAAATTTTTTTAAATTTTTTTGTATTTTTTAAATTTTTTTGTATTTTACAAATTTTCAAAATTTTTAATATTTTTTCTTAAAATTTTTCAAGATTTTTAAAATTTTTCAAATTCTTGAAATTTTTCAAATTTTTCAAACTTTTAAAATTTTTGCAAACATTTTTCAAATTTTTTCAAATTAAAAAATTTTTTTTGTTTTTATTTTACAAATTTTTCAAATTTAAAATTTTATAATTTGAAAATTTGGAAAAAAAAAATTGAAAATTTAAATTCAAGTTTTTCGTATTTTACAAATTTTTTCAATTTTTTCAAATTTTTCAAATTTTCCAAATTTTTCAAATTTTCTAATTTATAAATTTGGGAAAAAACTTTGAAAAATTTTAATTCAAGTTTTTCGTATTTTAAAAAATTTAGGACATTTTTCTTTTTTTTTGCAAATTTAACAAATTTTTTTTAATTTTTCAAGAAAATTTTAAAAATTTGAAAAATTTGAAAAAAATATAAAAAAGTTGAAAAATTTGAAATATTTACAAAATTTGACAAAATTTTAAATATTTAAATTTATTTAAATTTAAATTTTAAATTAATTATTTAAATTAATTTATTATTTAAATTTTTTCAAATTCAATTTTACAAATTTTTAAAATTTCTCACATTTTTAAAATTTTTAAATTTTTTAAATTTTTTTAAATTTATTGAAATTTTGAAATTTTTTAAAATTTTTCCAATTATATCATTTTTTTTTTAATTTTTCAAATTTTTTTTTTTTTTTCAAATTTTTCAAATTTTTCAAATTTTTTCAAATTTTTCAAATTTTTTTTAATTTTTTCAAATTTTTTTCAAATTTTTCAAATTTTCTTGAAAAATTAAAAAAAAAATTTGTTAAATTTGAAAAAAAAAGAAAAATTTCCTAAATTTGTAAAATACGAAAAACGAAAAAAAAAAATTTTTAAATACGAAAAACTTGAAATTGAAAGATTTGTAAAATAAAAAAATATTTTTTAATTTGAAACAATTTGAAAAAATTTAAAAATATTTACAAAAGTTTGAAAAATTTGAAAAATTTTAAAAAAATAAAATATTTTTTTTTAAATTTAAACAATCTTAAAAAATTTGATAAATTTTAAGAAAAAAAATTAAAAATTTGGAAAATTTGTGAAATACAAAAAAAATTTAAAAAAATTTGAATAAATTTGTAAAAATTTGAAATATTTGAAAAATTTTAAAAATTTATTTAAAAAATTTAAATGTTTCAAATTTTAATTTTTCAATTTTTTTTAAATTTTTCCAATTATATGAAATTATTTTTATTTTTTCAAATTTTTCAAATTTTTCAAATTTTTCAAATTTTTTCAAATTTTTTCAAATTTTTTTAAATTTTTTTTGTATTTTACAAATTTTTCAAATTTTTAATGTTTTTTCTTAAAAATTTTTCAAAGGTTTAAATTTTTCAAATTCAAAACTTTTAAAATTTTTGTAAACATTTTTCAAATTTTTTCAAATTAAAAAATTGTTTTTGTTTTTATTTTACAAATTTTTCAAATTTAAAATTTTATAATTTGAAAATTTGGAAAAAAAAATTGAAAATTTAATCAAGTTTTTCGTATTTTACGAATTTTTTCAATTTTTTCAAATTTTTCAAATTTTCCAAATTTTTCAAATTTTCTAATTTGAAAATTTGGGAAAAAATTTGAAAAATTTTAATTCAAGTTTTTCGTATTTTAAAAATTTAGGACATTTTTCTTTTTTTTTGCAAATTTAACAAATTTTTTTTAATTTTTCAAGAAAATTTTAAAAATTTGAAAAATTGGAAAAAAATATAAAAAAGTTAAAAAATTTGAAATATTTACAAAATTTGAAAAATTTTTAAATATTTAAATTTATTTAAATTTAAATTTTAAATTAATTATTTAAATTAATTTATTATTTAAATTTTTTAAATTCAATCTTACAAATTTTTAAAATTTCTCACATTTTTTAAATTTTTAAATTTTTAAAATTTTTCAAATTTTTTAAATTTTTTTAAATTTATTGAAATTTTTCAATTTTTTTAAATTTTTCCAATTATATCAATTTTTTTTTAATTTTTCAAATTTTTCAAATTTTTCAAATTTTTTCAATTTTTTTTATTTTTTTTTTTCAAATTTTTCAAATTTTTTCAATTTTTTTCAAATTTTTTTCAAATTTTTCAAATTTTCTTGAAAAATTAAAAAAAAAATTTGTTAAATTTGAAAAAAAAAGAAAAATTTCCTAAATTTGTAAAATACGAAAAACGAAAAAAAAAAATTTTAAATACGAAAAACTTGAAATTGAAAGATTTGTAAAATAAACAAATATTTTTTAATTTGAAACAATTTGAAAAAATTTAAAAATATTTACAAAAGTTTGAAAAATTTGAAAAATTTTAAAAAAATTAAAAAAATTTTTTTTAATTTAAACAATCTTAAAAAATTTGAAAAATTTTAAGAAAAAAAATTTAAAATTTGGAAAATGTGTGACATACAAAAAAAAATGTAAAAAATTTTGAAAAATTTGAAAAAATTTGAAAAAATTTGAAATATTTGAAAAATTTAAAAAATTTATTTAAAAAATTTAAATGTTTCAAATTTTAATTTTTCAATTTTTTTTTTAAATTTTCCAATTATATGAAATTATTTTTATTTTTTCAAATTTTTCAAATTTTTTCAAATTTTTTCAAATTTTTTTAAATTTTTTTTGTATTTTACAAATTTTTCAAATTTTTAATGTTTTTTCTTAAAATTTTTCAAAGGTTTAAATTTTTCAAATTCAAAACTTTTAAAATTTTTGTAAACATTTTTCAAATTTTTTCAAATTAAAAAATTTTTTTGTTTTTATTTTACAAATTTTTCAAATTTAAAATTTTATAATTTGAAAATTTGGAAAAAAAAAATTGAAAATTTAAATTCAAGTTTTTCGTATTTTACAAATTTTTTCAATTTTTTCAAATTTTTCAAATTTTCCAAATTTTTCAAATTTTCTAATTTGAAAATTATATCAATTTTTTTTAATTTTTCAAATTTTTTCAAATTTTTTTATTTTTTCTTTCAAATTTTTCAAATTTTTTCAATTTTTTCAAATTTTTTTCAAATTTTTCAAATTTTCTTGAAAAATTAAAAAAAAAGTTGTTAAATTTGAAAAAAAAAGAAAAATTTCCTAAATTTGTAAAATACGAAAAACGAAAAAAAAAAAATTTTTTATACGAAAAACTTGAAATTGAAAGATTTGTAAAATAAAAAAATATTTTTTAATTTGAAACAATTTGAAAAAATTTAAAAATATTTACAAAAGTTTGAAAAATTTGAAAAATTTTAAAAAAATTAAACAAATTTTTTTAAATTTAAACAATCTTAAAAAATTTGAAAAATTTTAAGAAAAAAAATTTAAAATTTCGAAAATTTGTGAAATACAAAAAAAATGTAAAAAAATTGAAAAATTTGAAAAATTTAAAAAATTTAAAATTTTTTTTCAATTTTTTCAAATTTTTTAAATATTTTTAAATTTTATTAAATGTTTCAAATTTTAGTTTTTCAATTTTTTTTTTAATTTTTCCAATTATATGAAATTATTTTAATTTTTTCAGATTTTTTCAATTTTTTTAAAATTTTTTCAAATTTTTTAAAATTTTTTTTGTATTTTACAAATTTTTCAAATTTTTAATGTTTTTTCTTAAAATTTTTCAAATTTTTTAGGATTTTTTAAATTTTTAAAATTTTAAAAAATTTTTCAAAGGTTTAAATTTTTCAAATTTTCTTGAAAAATTTAAAAAAATTTGTTAAATTTGAAAAATAAAAAAAAAAAGAAAAATTTCCTAAATGTGTAAAATACGAAAAACAAATTTTTTAAATACGAAAAACTTGAAATTGAAAAATTTGTAAAATAAAAAAATATTTTTTAATTTGAAACAATTTGTAAAAATTTTAAAATATTTACAAAAATTTTAATAGTTTGAAAAATTTTTAAAAAATAAAAAAAATTTTTTTTAATTTAAACAATTAAAAAATTTGAAAAATTTTAAGAAAAAAAATTAAAAATTTGAAAAATTTGTAAAATACAAAAAAAATTTTAAAAAATTTGAAAAAATTTTAAAAAAATTGAAAAAATTTGAAAAAATTTGAAAAAATTAAAATAATTTCATATAATTGGAAAAATTTAAAAAAAAATTGAAAAACTAAAATTTGAAACATTTAATAAAATTTAAAAATATTTAAAAAATTTGAAAAAATTGAAAAAAATTTTTAAATTTTTTAAATTTTTCAATTTTTTTTTCAATTTTTTTTGTATTTTACAAATTTTTCAAATTTTTAATGTTTTTTCTTAAAATTTTTCAAAGGTTTAAATTTTTCAAATTCAAAACTTTTAAAATTTTTGTAAACATTTTTCAAATTTTCTAATTTGAAAATTTGGGAAAAAATTTGAAAAATTTTAATTCAAGTTTTTCGTATTTTAAAAATTTAGGACATTTTTTTTTTTTTTGCAAATTTAACAAATTTTTTTTAATTTTTCAAGAAAATTTTAAAAATTTGAAAAATTTGAAAAAAATATAAAAAAGTTGAAAAATTTGAAATATTTACAAAATTTGAAAAAATTTTAAATATTTAAATTTATTTAAATTTAAATTTTAAATTAATTATTTAAATTAATTTATTATTTAAATTTTTCAAATTCAATCTTACAAATTTTTAAAATTTCTCACATTTTTAAGATTTTTAAATTTTTAAAATTTTTAAAATTTTTTAAAATTTTTTAAATTTATTGAAATTTTTCAATTTCTTAAAATTTTTCCAATTATATCAATTTTTTTTGTGAAATACAAAAAAAAATTTAAAAAAAATTGAAATATTTAAAAAATTTGAAAAATTTAAAAAATTTGAAAAATTTAAAAAATTTAAAAAATTTAAAAAATTTAAAAATTTAAAAAATTTAAAAAATTTAAAAAATTTAAAAAATTTAAAAAATTTAAAAAATTTTAAAAATTTAAAAAAATTTAAAAATTTTAAAAATGTTAGAAATTTTAAAAATTTGTAAAATTGAATTAGAAAAAATTTAAATAATAAATTAATTTAAATAATTAATTTAAAATTTAAATTTAAGTAAATTTAAATATTTAAAATTTTTTCAAATTTTGTAAATATTTCAAATTTTCAACTTTTTTATATTTATCAAATTTTTCAAAATTTTAAAATTTTTAAAATTTTTAAAATTTTCTTGAAAAATTTAAAAAAATTTGTTAAATTTGAAAAAAAAAGAAAAATTTCCTAAATTTTTAAAATACGAAAAACTTGAATTTAAATTTTTGAAATTTTTTTCCCAAATTTTCAAATTAGAAAATTTTAAAAAATTTGAAAAATTTAATAAAATTTACAAAATTTGAAAAAATTGAAAAAATTTAAATAATAAATTAATTTAATTAAATAATGTAAAATTTAAATTTAAATAAATTTAAATTTTTAAAATTTTTTCAAATTTTGTAAATATTTCAAATTTTTCATATTTTTCAAATTTTTTAAATAAAAATTTAAAAAAATTGTAAAAATTTAACTAATAAATTAATACAAAAATTTGAAAAATTTTACAAAAGTTAAAAGATTGAAAAATATAAAATATTTGAAAATTTTGAAAAAATTAAACATTTTTCAACTCTTTCAAATTTTTCAAATTTTTCCAATTTTTTCAAATTTTTTAAATTTTTAACTTTTTCAAATTTTTCAAATTTTTTCAAATTTTTTCAATTTTTTAAAATTTTTTTAAAATTTTTTAAATTTTTTTGTATTTTACAAATTTTCCAAATTTTTAATTTTTTTTCTTAAAATTTTTCAAGATTTTTTAAATTTTTTAAATTTTTTTTTAAATTTTTCAAAGGTTTAAATTTTTCAAATTCTTGAAATTTTTCCAATTTTTCAAACTTTTAAAATTTTTGTAAACATTTTTCAAATTTTTTCAAATTAAAAAATTTTTTTTGTTTTTATTTTACAAATTTTTCAAATTTAAAATTTTATAATTTGAAAATTTGGAAAAAAAAATTGAAAATGTATTTTCGTATTTTACAAATTTTTTCTAATTTTTCAATTTTTTTTTATTTTTTTAAGTTTTATTAAATTTTTTAAATTTTAATTTTTAAATTTTTATCAAATTATTTTTATTTTTTCAAATTTTTCAAATTTTTTCAAATTTTTTTAATTTTTTTTGTATTTTACAAATTTTTCAAATTTTTAATGTTTTTTCTTAAAATTTTTCAATTTTTTTAAGATTTTTTAAATTTTTTTAAATTTTTTTAAATTTTTAAAAATTTTTCAAAGGTTTAAATTTTTAAAATTCTTGAAATTTTTCAAATTTTTCAAACTTTTAAAATTGTAATTGTAATTGTAATTGTAAATATTTTTAAATTTTTTCAAATTTTTTCAAATTAAAAAATTTTTTCTTTATTTTTATAAATAGTTTAAATTTTTAAAATTCTTGAAATTTTTTAAATTTTTCAAACTTTTAAAATTTTTGTAAATATTTTTAAATTTTTTCAAATTTTTTCAAATTAAAAATTTTTTTCTTTATTTTTCTTTATTTTTCAAATTTAAAATTTTATAATTTGAAAATTTGAAAAAAAAAAATTTTTAAATTTAAATTCAAGTTTTTCGTATTTACAAATTTTACAAATTTTTTCAATTTTTCAAATATTTTAAATTTTATTAAATTTTTCAAGAAAATTTGAAAAATTTGAAAAGAATTGAAAAATTTGAAAAAAATTTGAACAAATTTGAAAAATTTGAAAAATATGAAAAAGTTGAAAAATTTAAAAAATTTGAAATAATTGGAAAAATTTGAAAAATTTGAAAGAGTTGAAAAATGTTTAATTTTTTCAAAATTTTCAAATTTTTTTATATTTTTCAATCTTTTAACTTTTGTAAAATTTTTCAAATTTTTTTATTAATTTATTAGTTAAATTTTTTCAATTTTTTCAAATTCAGTTTTTTCAAATTTTTAAAATTTTTTAAAATTTTTTTGGAAAAATTTGAAAAATATTTACAAAATTTGAAAAAAATTTTAAATATTTAAAATTTATTTAAATTTAAATTTTAAATTAATTATTTTAATTAATTTATTATTTAAATTTTTTCAATTTTTTCAAATTCAATTTTACAAATATTTAAAATTTCTCACATTTTTTAAATTTTTAAATTTTTCAAATTTTTTCAAATTTTTTTAATTTTTTTCAAATTTTTCAAATTTTTTCAAATTTTTCAAATTTTCTTGAAAAATTTTAAAAAAATTTGTTAAATTTGAAAAAGAAAAATGTCCTAAATTTGTAAAATACGAAAAACGAAAAAAAAATTTTTTAAATACGAAAAACTTGATATTGAAAAATTTGTAAAATAAAAAAATATTTTTTAATTTGAAACAATTTGAAAAAATTCAAAAATATTTAAAAAATTTTAAAAGTTTGAAAAATTTGAAAAATTTGAAAAATTTAAAGAATTTGAAAAATTTTTAAAAAATTAACAAAAATTTTTTAAATTTAAACAATCTTAAAAAATTCGAAGAAAACAAATTAAAAATTTGAAAACTTTGTGAAATACAAAAAAAATTTAAAAAAAAATTGAAAAAATTTGAAAAAATTTTAAAAAATTTGAAAAAATTTGAAATATTTGAAAAATTTGAAAAATTAAAAAAAAATTTGATATAATTGGAAAATTTTAAAAAAATTGAAAAATTTCAATAAATTTAAAAAAATTAAAAAAAATTTTAAAAATTTAAAAAATTTGAAAAGATTTAAAAAATTTAAAAAATTTTAACAATTTTAAAAATGTGAGAAATTTTTATAATTTGTAAAATTGAATTAGAAAAAATTTAAATAATAAATTAATTTAAATAATTAATTTAAAATTTAAATTTAAATAAATTTAAATATTTAAAATTTAAATAAATTTAAATATTTAAAATTTTTTCAAATGTTGTAAATATTTCAAATTTTCAACTTTTTTATATTTTTCAAAATTTTCAAATTTTTCAAATTTTTAAAATTTTCTTGAAAAATTTAAAAAAATTTGAAAAAAATTTACAAAAGTTAAAAGATTGAAAAATATAAAATATTTGAAAATTTAAAAAAAATAAAACATTTTTCTCTCTTTCAAATTTTTCAAATTTTTCCAATTATTTCAAATTTTTAAAATTTTTCAACTTTTTCAAATTTTTCAAATTTTTCAAAATTTTTCAAATTTTTTCAAATTTTTAAAATTTTTTTTTAAATTATTTTCTTTTTTCTTTTTTTTACAAATTTTCCAAATTTTTAATTTTTTTCTTAACATTTTTCAAGATTTTTTAAATTTTTTTAATTTTTTTAAATTTTTCAAAGGTTTAAATTTTTCAAATTCTTGAAATTTTTCAAATTTTTCAAACTTTTTTCAAATTAAAAATTTTTTTTGTTTTTATTTTACAAATTTTTCAAATTTAAAATTTTATAATTTGAAAATTTGGGGGAAAAAAAATTGAAAATTTAAATTCAAGTTTTTCGTATTTTACAAATTTTTTCAATTTTTTCAAATTTTTCTAATTTTTCAATTTTTTTAAATTTTTCAAATTTTTTAAATTTTTCAAATTTTTCAAATTTTTTAAATTTTTCAAATTTTTTAAATTTTTCAAATTTTTTGAATTTTTCAAATTTTTTCAAATTTTTTTAAATTTTTTTTGTATTTCACAAATTTTCCAAATTTTTAATTTTTTTTTTTTAATATTTTTCAAATTTTTTAAGATTGTTTAAATTAAAAAAAAAATTTTTATTTTTTAAAAAATTTTTCAAATTTTTCAAACTTTTAAAATTTTTGTAAATATTTTTAAATTTTTTCAAATTGTTTCAAATTAAAAAATATTTTTTTAATTTACAAATTTTTCAATTTCAAGTTTTTCGTATTTTAAAAATTGTTTCGTTTTTCGTATTTTAAAAATTTTGGAAATTTTTCTTTTTTTTTTTTTCAAATTTAACAAATTTTTTTAAATTTTTCAAGAAAATTTGAAAAATTTGAAAAAAAATTGAAAAAATTTGAAAAATTTGAAAAAAAATAAAAAACAAATTGAAAAATTGAAAAACTTTTTTCAAATTTTTCAAATTATTCAAATTATTTCAAAATTTTTTAATTTTTTTCAAATTTTTCAAATTTTTATAAATTTTTCAAATTTTTCAAATTTTTCAAATTATTTCAAATTTTTTTCAAATTTTTCAAATTTTTCAAAATTTTCAAATTTTTCAAATTTTTCAAATTTTTCAAATTTTTTAAATTTTTCAAATTTTACAAATTTTTCAAATTTAAAATTTTTTCAAATTTTGTAAATATTTCAAATTTTTCATATTTTTCAAATTTTACAAATAAAAATTTTAAAAAATTTTAAAAATTTTAAAAAATTAAATTTGAAAAAATTGAAAAAATTTAACTAATAAATTAATAAAAAAATTTGAAAAATTTTACAAAAGTTAAAAGATTGAAAAATATAAAAAATTTGAACATTTTGAAAAAATTAAACATTTTTCAACTCTTTCAAATTTTTCAAAGTTTTCAAATTTTTCAAATTTTTCAAATTTTTCAAATTTTTCAAATTTTTCAAATTTTTCAAATTTTTCAAATTTTTCAAATTTTTCCAATTTTTCAAATTTTTCCAATTTTTTTATATTTTTCAATTCCTTAATTTTTGTAAAATCTTTAAAATTTTTAAAATTTTGTCACATTTTTTAATTAATCAAATTTTCAATTAAATTCTTTTAAATTTTTAAAATTTTTCAAATGTTTTTCAAATTTTGCAAATTTTTCATATTTTTAAAATTTTTCAAAATATTAAAAAATTTGCAAAATTTAATAGTTTGAATAATTTTAAAAAAATTTGAAAATTTTTCAAATTTTGAAAAATTTTAAAAAAAATTCAATTGAATTGAAAAATATAAAAATTTGGAAAAATTTAAAATATTTACAAAATTTGAAAAAATTTTTAATATTTAAATTTATTTAAATTTAAATTTTAAATTAATTATTTAAATTAATTTATTATTTAAATTCAATTAAATTCAAATTCAATTTTTCACATTTTTAAAATTTTTCCAATTATTTCAAATTTTTTAAATTTTTCAATTTTTTTAAATTATTCAAATTTTTTAAAATTTTTTTGTATTTTACAAATTTTTTAAATTTTTAATTTTTTTTCTTAAAATTTTTCAAGATTTTTTTAATTTTTTTAAATTTTTAAAAATTTTTTAAAGGTTTAAATTTTTCAATTTCTTGAAATTTTTCAAATTTTTCAAATTCTTGAAATTTTTCAAATTTTTCAAACTTTTAAAATTTTTGTAAACATTTTTCAAATTTTTTCAAATTATAACATTTTTTTTGTTTTTATTTTACAAATTTTTCAAATTTAAAATTGTATAATTTGAAAATTTGGAAAAAAAAAACATTGAAAATTTAAATTCAAGTTTTTCGTATTTACATATTTTACAAATTTTTAAAATTTTTTAAATTTTATTAAATTTTTTAAGAAAATTTGAAAAATTTGAAAAAAAAAATTGAAAAATTTGAAAAAATTTGAACAAATTTTAAAAATTTTAAAAATTTGAAAAAATTTAAAAAATTTGAAAAATATGAAAAAGTTGAAAAATTTAAAAAATTTGAAATAATTGGAAAAATTTTAAAAATGTGAAAAATTGAATTTGAATTTAATTGAATTTAAATAATAAATTAATTTAAATAATTAATTTAAAATTTAAATTTAAATAAATTTAAATATTAAAAATTTTTTCAAATTTTGTAAATATTTTAAATTTTTCCAAATTTTTATATTTTTCAATTCAATTGAATTTTTTTTAAAATTTTTCAAAATTTGAAAAATTTGAAAGAGTTGAAAAATGTTTTATTTTTTTCATTATTTTCAAATTTTTTATATTTTTCAATCTTTTAACTTTTGAAAAATTTTTCAAATTTTTTTTATTAATTTATTACTTAATTTTTTTCAATTTTTTCAAATTCAATTTTTTTAAATTTTTAAAATTTTTAAAATTTTTTAAAATTTTTTTTTGAAAAATATGAAAAATTTGAAATATTTACAAAATTTTAAAAAATTTTAAATATTTAAATTTATTTAAATTTAAATTTTAAAATAATTAATTAAATTAATTTATTATTTAAATTTTTTCAATTTTTTCAAATTTTTTAACTTTTATTAAATTTTTCAAATTTTTTTTTGAAAATTTGGGAAAAAAATTTGAAAAATTTTAATTCAAGTTTTTCGTATTTTAAAAATTTAGGAAATTTTTCTTTTTTTTTTTCAAATTTAAAAAATTTTTTTAAATTTTTCAAGAAAATTTTAAAAATTTGAAAAATATAAAAAAGTTGAAAAATTTGAAATATTTACAAAATTTGAAAAAAATTGTAAATATTTAAATTTAAATTTTAAATTAATTATTTAAATTAATTTATTATTATTAAAATTTTTTCAATTTTTTCAAATTCAATTTTACAAATTTTTAAAATTTCTCACAATATTAAAATTTTTAAATTTTTCAAATTTTTCAAATTTTTTAAATTTTTCAAATTTTTTAAATTTTTCAAATTTTTTAAATTTTTCAAATTTTTTAAAATTTTTTAAAATTGTTTTTGTATTTCACAAATTTTCCAAATTTTTAATTTTTTTTCTTAAAATTTTTCAAATTTTTTAAGATTGTTTAAATTAAAAAAAAAATTTTTAATTTTTAAAAAATTTTTCAAATTCTTCAAATTTTTCAAATTTTTCAAACTTTTAAAATTTTTGTAAATATTTTTAAATTTTTTCAAATTGTTTCAAATTAAAAAATATTTTTTTAATTTACAAATTTTTCAATTTTAAGTTTTTCGTATTTTAAAATTTTTTTCGTTTTTCGTATTTTACAAATTTTGGAAATTGTTCTTTTTTTTTCAAATTTAACAAATTTTTTTAAATTTTTCAAGAAAATTTGAAAAATTTTTCTTGAAAAATTTAAAAAAAAATTGAAAAAATTTGAAAAATTTGAAAAAAATTAAAAAACAAATTGAAAAATTTTTTCAAATTTTTCAAATTTTTCAAATTTTTCAAATTATTTCAAATTTTTTTAATTTTTTTCAAATTTTTCAATTTTTTTAAATTTTTCAAATTTTTCAAATTATTTCAAATTTTTTTCAAATTTTTCAAATTTTTCAAATTTTTTAAATTTTTCAAATTTTTTAAATTTTTCAAATTTTTCAAATTTTACAAATTTTTCAAATTTAAAATTTTTTCAAATTTTGTAAATATTTCAAATTTTTCATATTTTTCAAATTTTTCAAATAAAAATTTAAAAAAATTTAAAAATTTTAAAAATTTTAAAAATTTTAAAAATTTTAAAAATTTTAAAAAATTAAATTTGAAAAAATTAAAAAAATTTAACTAATAAATTATTAAAAAAATTTGAAAAATTTTACAAAAGTTAAAAGATTGAAAAATATAAAAAATTTGAAAATTTTGAAAAAATTAAACATTTTTCAACTCTTTCAAATTTTTCAAATTTTTCAAATTTTTTATATTTTTTAATTTTAATTCTTTAATTTTTGTAAAATTTTTGAAATTTTGTCAAATTTTTTAATAATTTAAATTTTCAATTAAATTCTTTTAAATTTTTAAAATTTTTCAAATGTTTTTAAATTTGCAAACTTTTTAAATTGTTTCAAGTTTTAAAAATTTGAATTTGAAAAAATTGAAAAATTTAATTTTTAAATAATTTATTTACAATTTAAATTTAAAAAATTTAAATATTTCAAATTTTTACAAATTTTGTAAATATTTCAAATTTTTCAAATTTTTGTATATTTTTCAATTCTTTAATTTTTGTAAAATTTTTCAAATTTTTGAAATTTTTTCAAATTTTTTAATTTTTTTTTTTTAATAATTCAATTAAGTTCTTTTAAATTTTTAAAATTTTTCAAATGTTTTAAAATTTTCAAACTTTTTAAATTGTTTCAAGTTTTTCAAATTTTGCAAATTTTTCAAATTTTTAAAATTTTTCAAA
>VNJM01001799.1:0-14872 GCA_008042475.1 Drosophila kanapiae
GTCCCTATCTGCCGTGGATGTTGGAGACTTGAGAGGATTTGTCCCTAGTACGAGAGGACCGGGATGAACACACCTCTGGTGCACCGGTTGTCGCGCCAGCGGCACCGCCGGGTAGCTAAGTGTGGACGGGATAACCGCTGAAAGCATCTAAGCGGGAAACCCACCTCAAAACTAGGTCTCCCCAAGGGCCGTGATAGACCATCACGTCAATAGGCCAGGTGTGAAAGCGCAGTAATGCGTGCAGCTAACTGGTCCTAATCGCCCAATAGGCTCACTCTCTTACCGTTCCCTTAAAAGAACGGCCCGTGCACAGAAATCATCCATGCAAAACGTCATACTTCATCATACCCAACCGTCCACACCACCCCAACTCAAGGGTGATTTGGATGACCTGGTGGCCATGGCGGGGAGTGATCCACCCGATCCCATCCCGAACTCGGCCGTGAAAACCCCCAGCGCCTATGATACTGCGGCTTAAGTCGTGGGAAAGTCGGTCGCCGCCAGGTCTTCCAAATCACCCAAAAATCAACACAAACGCGGGGTGGAGCAGCCCGGTAGCTCGTCAGGCTCATAACCTGAAGGCCGCAGGTTCAAATCCTGCCCCCGCAACCAATGTAGCCTGCTCATTACTTGAAGAGCGCAGTTTTCTTCGGTTGCAGGTCCCCGCAACCAATGTATCCTGTTCAATGAACGACTGAAGAACGTCGTGGTCCGGATGGACTGCGGCGCTTTTTTTGTTGGACGAGAAGTTCAGAATTGCAGCGAGGTCTCCTTCGAGGAAGATGGCAAGCTCGCCGTCCAGCGGAATCAGCTTGATCCGTGAGACCAGAGCGCGCAGCCTCTCGATGGCCTCAAGGCTCGCATCCTCCTTCTGAAGGTTTTCGTAAAGGGCTTCGATGCGTTCCCTGTAGATCACAGCCATGTTTGGATGCAGCAAAGGAGGTGGCTGGGGTGCATCGGCGAGCAGAGCCGTCAGTTCTTCCTTGCGGGCCTCCAGCCGTCCGATCTTGTCCTTCAGCTTGACGCCGGGTACGCCGTCGAGAATGGCCTGGATCGCCTTGTCCAGTTCGCGATCAACGCGGGGTAGTTCCGTGCGCATCGCAGCGAGATCTGCGCCGCGCTCCATTCTCACGCGGTTAACCTCCCGAGTAAACTCATCACAGAACTCCTTGAACAGCGCGGGGTCCATGAGGCGCGTCCGTAGCCCGTTAAGTACAGACTTCTCGAGCATGTCCCGCCGGATGGTCATGCGATTGTCGCAAGTGCCTTTGTTGCGCGCAGTCGAGCAGCCAAGCAGGTTTTTCGAGATCATTGAAAAACCACCGCCACAGCAGCCGCAGCGTGTCATCGCAGTGAAGAGGTGACGAGGACGCTTGAGACTGTTCAGAGGATGGACGCCGTCACCACGTGTCTTTTGCGACCACGTTGTCGTTGCCTGACGGGCCTTGGTCGCTTCCCATAGGTCAGGCTCGACAATTCGAAGTTCAGGAACCTCCTGCAGAATCCATTCACTTTCTGGATTCAGGCGCGAGACGCGCTTGCCAGTTTCCGGATCCTTCAGATAGCGAAGGCGGTTCCAGATCAGTCGGCCAATATAAAGCTCGTTGTTGAGGATGCCGGTGCCGCGGTCACGGTTGCCGTGGATGGTGGATGGTCCCCAGGCACCTCCCAATGGTCCGACAATCCCTTCCGCATTCAGATCGAGCGCAATGGCCCTAGGCGCCTTGCCGTCTGCATATTCACGAAAGATGCGCCGCACGATCGCGGCTTCGCTGATGTTGATCGACCGCTCTCCGCGGACAGCTTCGCCGGCAGCGTCAAATTTTCGGACGACGTCATACCCATAGCACAGACCGCCGCCCGATTTACCGGCTTCAACGCGTCCCCGTATGCCGCGCCGCGTTTTGTCTGCCAGATCCTGCAGAAAGAGGGCATTCATGGTGCCCTTGAGCCCGACATGGAGTTGGGTGACGTCGCCTTCTGAAAGCGTGATGATCCGCACCCCGGCAAACTTCATTCGTTTAAACAGCCCGGCGATATCTTCCTGATCGCGCGAAAGACGGTCCATGGCTTCGGCGAGAATGATCGAAAACTTCCCGCGCTGTGCGTCCTGCATCAGTTCCTGAATACCAGGACGAAGCAGGGAGGCACCAGAGACGGCTCTGTCGCTGTAGCTGTCGACTACGTTCCAGTCCTGACGGGCAGCATATTCCCGACACAGCCTCAGTTGATCCTCAATGGAGGCATCGCGCTGGTTGTCAGAAGAATAGCGGGCGTAGAGCGCGACCTTCATGAAGACCTCCTGTTAGTCCTCCGATCGTGTACGGATCGGTCCGTTTTCATGTTCAATGTAATCCCGCGCCGCCTGCCGGGCGAGGGCTCGTATCAGCGCCCGCAGACCCTCACCGTTACCGTCTCCATGACCGGTAGGGTCGAGAATGACACGGGGCGATGTCGACACTGTAGCGTCTTTTGCGCGCATCGTCCTGCCTTTTCTTGAAGCTCAGATGTGTGCCATCGTGCCTCTCATCGGCACGCAGGAAAATAGAAAACCGCAATAAAACAATGTGGTAAGGAGTATCGTGGCGGGTCGGGGCGTGCCCCTGTCGGTCGTGGCGTGGCGTTTTACGCTCGAAACATTCACGTTCTTGTGAGATTTCCCGCTGACTGGATCAGGAACAGAACAGTCAGTGCGATTCGAAGTGCCGCGGCTTTATGCTGCCTCCGACCACGGGGGGCTGTAAAACTACCTAAAAACAACATACTGCGCGGATCGTACTTTCACAAAAGCATTATACCTGCGGCTAGGCCTTCGGTTCTGCCTCTGCAATTATGACGAATACGCGTCAGTACGGTCTTTTTTCTTGACTCAAAACGGACCGTTTCGTCACTGTGCAACATACAGGTCGCGAGCTGTTTCCAGATTGTACACACATTGCAAGGAACTGCTTTATGCTGACACATGCTGGCGGCGCTGCTTTTGCGCGACCGGAGATCAACATCGCTGACGATACACCGCAGGCACTGCGCCGTCTGGTGAATGATGCACTTTCCAACGACAACGCGGATACGTTCCTTGCCTCTCGCGGAGCCTCGGGTCAGTTGGAGGCGCTCGCGCATCGGTGCTGTGATATGGCGTTTGCACAGAGCGACCTTGCCGCACGGAAGACCGTTCATCGCGTGCTGCATGACCTGTATGGTTTGCATCTCTCCCGACCCCACCCGGGCCTTACTGATAACCAGTACAGTATCGAACTGTTGCGAGCTCGCCGTGCGATCGAAGTTTCGTGGATGGAGTGGGAATTGAGCCAGGCCAGCCCAATCCCGGCCGATGTCGAGCCGGAAGCAATTGGCGACGCCATCAAGTCCCTCTGGAAGAGCCATTCCGGGTATAACCATGCGGTATTCGATTTCATGAAGACCGACGCGTCACGACCGCAGATCATCAAGTATTTTACGACCGATTACGCGCTGAATATGCGTTTTTATGACCTGATCGTGCTGTCTCTTGTCGGTATCGACGAAGATGTCCGGATGGAAGTCGCGCATAATTTCTGGGATGAGATGGGGCAGGGTAACCCAGCCCGCACGCATGTGCGTCTCTACCGCGACCTGCTCGACTATCTCAAGATTGAAGATAATCCGACCCAGTTTGTCGATGCGTTGGGTTGGGAGGGCCTCTCGGGGTATAATCTGCTGCTTTATTTCGCCTTCAACCGGCGGGAATATTTCCGCTCGATCGGTGCGCTTGCAATTACGGAACTCTCGGATCCCGAGCAATACGCCAAATTGCTCTCGGGTTGCCGTCGCGTCGGTATTGGCAACGATCAACCGTCGATTCTGGATTATTACAGCGAGCATGTCGAGGTCGATGCCCTGCATGGCGATGGCTGGATTGACAATGTCATTGTGCCTGTTCTCCGGCGGTATCCCGGTGAAGCGCGATCTGTGCTTGAGGGTGCGGCGATGCGCCTGAACTCCAGTGAAGCGTACTGGGACTGGCAACTGGCCGAAATGAAAGCCGTCAAACCAGTTCCGACCGTGGCCCTGGAGGCAGTCAATTAATCAGATAACGTCCCGTGTATGAACGACCGGTACATTTGATATCGCTTTATTAACTTGTGGAAAGGGAATTGCTGTGGCCTGATCTGTGCCTTGAACTTGTTGACGCACAAAACGTTCCGATTATGAATGAGACGGATTGATGCGAATTCCTGTGAGGTCATGGACGTGCCACAGCAAAAACTCCGCAGAAAGCGGAATGGTCCGGATAGTCGGGCTACTCTCTTAACGACAGCGGGATCCCTCTTTGCCCGTTCGGGTTTCCACCAGGTCAGTGTCGATGACATCGCCGACACCGCGCAGGTCGCGAAAACGGCAATCTACTACCACTTTGGAAACAAAGAGGGGCTGGTGACCGACTTCCTGGAAGGACATATTGAGACGCTTGAGGCCTCGCTGATTGAGGCCGTCAGCGCACATACGAAGCCCAGAGCCCGGCTGCGCGCGGTGTTCGACTGGCATACGTCCTGGTTTCGTCAACCCGACTTTGCAGGATGTGTGTTCTCTCGCGCGACCGAGGAATACAAGGGCAAGCAGGACGCAATCGTTGAGATTTCGCGACTGCAGAAGCGCAGCCTGCGGCACGCCATCCGGGCGCTTCTGGAGGCGGATGGCGTTCTGGAAGAGCGATCTGAGCAACTTGCTCACTTCATGATCTACCTGCTTGATGGCGCAGTTGTCTCAGCCAATGTTCTGGACGAGAAGGATGCCGCGGATCAGGCGTGGGTCGCTGCGGAACGTCTGCTGGACGATGAAACCCGCAGGCACCCACCCACAAAAAACTGACTCTTGCCGGGTCTGCCTGAAGCCAGAAGGCGTTTGGAAGTGCTACTTACGCCCGCGCCAGTTTGTTTACGCCTCCGCACGCCCGTGCCGTCAGTTGACTGGGAAAAGTCTTGAACTGAAGGGTGTGTCGTCATGCAGAGTTCCTTCCAACTCGGGAGGAATTCATGTCTGGTTCTCGTATCCTGTGGGGGCAACTTTGCCTCTGTTTCCTGATTGTCATTGTGGCTTGGTGGGCCGCGACGCAGTGGGTCGCGTGGCGGCTTGCATTCCAGCCGGAACTCGGTCCCCCGTGGACTTTAGTGGCCGGACGGTGGCCGCTCTATCCGCCATTTCTGTTTCCGTGGTGGTGGTACGAGTTCGATGCCTACGCGCCACACATTTTCGTAGAAGGCGGATGGATCGCCGGATCTGGCGGAGTGCTCGCCTTCCTGACAGCAGTGGTCCTGTCCGTCAGGCGCGCGCGGGAGCATAAACGCACAGCCACCTATGGATCGGCCCGCTGGGCCGAACGCGACGATATCGAGCAGGCCGGACTTCTCGGCCAGGATGGCGTGGTGCTGGGGCGTTGGGAGCGCGACTATATCCGGCATGATGGCCCCGAGCATGTGCTCTGCTTCGCGCCGACGCGCTCGGGCAAGGGCGTAGGGCTGGTGATCCCGACGTTGCTGACCTGGCCCGGTTCAGCCATTGTCCATGATATCAAGGGCGAAAACTGGTCCATTACGGCCGGGTTCCGGGGCCGTTTCGGCAGATTGATCCTTTTCGATCCCACTAATCTCGCGTCATGCGCCTACAATCCGCTGCTGGAAATCCGTCTCGGCGAGTGGGAAGTGCGCGATGCCCAGAACGTCGCCGACGTGCTGGTCGATCCCGAAGGCTCGCTGGAACGACGCAATCACTGGGAAAAAACCTCACATTCCCTGTTGGTGGGAGCCATTCTTCATATCCTCTATGCGGAACCGGACAAAAGCTTGCGTGGTGTCGCCAGCCTGCTGTCCGATCCGAAACGCTCGATCGCGGCCACCCTCGTTGTGATGATGGGCACGCGCCATCTTGGCGAGCGTGGCGTCCATCCGGTGGTGGCGTCGGCTGCGCGCGAATTGCTCAACAAATCCCCCAACGAGCGCTCCGGTGTGCTGAGTACGGCCATGTCGTTCCTGGGCCTGTATCGTGACCCCGTGGTGGCCGAGGTGACGAGCCGCAGCACGTGGCGGATTGGCGATCTCGTCAATCCGGCCCGGCCGACGACGTTATACTTCGTTGTCCCGCCCTCGGACATCAGTCGCACCAAGCCGTTGATCCGGCTGATGCTTAACCAGATCGGGCGCAGGCTGACCGAGGATTTGTCCGGAGCAGAAGGGCGGCAGCGTCTGTTGCTGATGCTCGATGAGTTTCCGGCGCTGGGGCGGCTCGATTTCTTCGAAAGCGCGCTTGCTTTCATGGCTGGCTACCGGATCAAGGCGTTTCTGATCGCCCAGTCGCTTAACCAGATTGAAAAAGCCTACGGGCAGAACAACTCGATCATTGACAACTGCCATGTTCGCGTCAGCTTCGCGACCAACGATGAGCGGACAGCCAAACGTGTTTCCGATGCGCTTGGCACCGCAACCGAAATCCGCTCGCAGAAGAACTATGCCGGCCATCGCCTGTCACCCTGGCTGGGGCACCTCATGGTGTCCCGTCAGGAGAGTGCTCGACCCCTGCTGACCGTCGGCGAGATTCAGGAGCTGCCAGCAACCGACGAACTGGTCCTGCTCTCGGGGATGTCGCCCGTTCGGGCAAAAAAGGCTCAATATTTTCGTGACAGCCGGTTTCGGGAACGGCTCTTGCCCGCGCCGGAGACGGGGACACGAGGATTACCGGTCGCACCCGACGACTGGACCTCACGTCCGCAGCCATCAAAGCCTGAGGTCAAGCCCGACACACCAGAGGATGCGGTCAAGGAGGCGGGTGAGGAAGAAGATCCTGTCGGCACCGAGGCGCGCCGTCAGCCGGAAATGGACGTTTCCGAGGAGCCCGACCTGCCACCGCAAGGCGACGAGGACCCCGCGCGTGATGCGCCTATGCGCGAGCGTGAACGCGATCCGATGGAAGAGGAAGACCTTCATGCCGTGCTGACGGCGGATTTGGCCCGCAAAGCCCGTCAGGCGGCTCTTGATCCAGGCAATGATCTGGGGCTGTCATGAGCGGCGCGCGCCAGAAGAAGAAGCGGCTTTCGGTCTATCTGGAGCCGCATCTATGGAAGGGGCTGCGGACGCAGGCTGCCCGACGCTCGATGTCGGACTCCCTGCTGGCCGAAGCCGCGATTGCGGCGTGGCTCGACCCGGAAGGCGCTGGTGGCGATCCCAAAGCGTCGCTGGAAGCCGCCGTGCAGCGGCTCGATCGTCGTCAGGCGCGGATCGAACGCGACCTGTCGATCTCGGTCGAGACGCTCGCGCTGTTCATCCGGCTGTGGTTCACCAGTATGCCAGGTCTTTCTGACAGCATGGCTGCAGCGGCTCGTGCCCAGGGGGCGGAGCGCTACGACCGTTTCGTCGAGATGCTGGGACGGCGGCTGGCCAGCGACAGGCGGTTCCGGACAGACATTGAACGTGAGGCGAATGAAGGCGGCGACGCCGGTGTGAAAAAGGACTGACGAACCATCCTCACGCGTGATCTCAGATCAGCGAGAGAACGCGTTGGCCAGTCGATGTTCATCCGCTTTCCCTGCTGACCGTTCCTTCCGGCCCCCCTTGGCCTTGTTTCGTGTAGGTGATGGTGCCCCCGGGGCCGACCGCGCAGACGCGTCGGTGCGGTCCGTTTTGTCCTCACTCTGGGAGGCACGCTTTCCAAGGCCGATTTTCTGTGCAACCTGACGCCGCATTTCCGTATAATTCGGCGCGACGGTCGGATATTCTTCAGGCAGCCCCCATTTGGCCTTGTAATCCTCAATGGTCATGTCGAAGGCAGCCGCGAGGTGCCGTTTGAGCGATTTCAGCTGTTTCCCATCTTCCAGGCAGATGATGTAGTCGGGAAAGACAGATTCCTTAATCGGGACGGCCGGCTGCTGCTGTTTCTCGACGGTCAGAATTGTCGGCGACGTCGCCTCCGCCGGCGCCTCGTCGACAGTCGCGGACGGTTCAGGCTTTTCAGGAGGCGAGGGAACATTGCTGGTTTTCCGGGATACTCCCGATCCTGTCGTGTTCGGCACAGGCTGTTCCTCTGAAAGCGACGCATAAAGCCGACGTACGAGGTCCGGAAGCTGGTCGGTCTCCACTTTCGTCGTCGCAAGGTGCGCCGTCACGATCTGTGCCATCGCATTCAGACGACCGAGAATGATGTCCTTGTCGCTGCTCAATAGGGTAGTCCTCAATATAGGGTGTGAATCGTTATAAGCTTCGGAAAGCCTGTATTTCACCAACGGATTTGCGCCTTGTCGATTCAAGCACGGGTCACACCTTCCGAGCAACTTTTTGACGCCGCGTGACGTCGATCTTCGGCGCACCGAAAATATTGCCAATCAGCCGTCTTCGTCGGTGTATAGCGTGTCGGGTACAATCACGCGCCGGTTTATAGTTCCAGATACAGTAAAAACTCGCCATATCCAAATATCGTACTATACGCGTTGCCGTTGATGAGCGGGGCCTGATACTCGCGTCCATACTTAATATTTGGCCCGGCTCAAAAGTTTCACGCTCGCGAAGTCAGTTATCGCCATCGTTGCAATCGGTTTCTTCGGCTCACCGTAATTCCTGACAACGCCGGATTAAAAGTTTCAAGCCTAATGCACTGATAAAACGCCAAATTTTTAGCCGTCTACGCCTCTGCCAGTTTGTATACGCTTTCGTACGCCCCGGTACGATGATGGCCGAATTTCTTGTTGCGATCTGGAAACGCGTGCCTCCTCTATTTGTCCCTGTCGCGATCCGGACCTCCCGGTTCGCTTTCCACAACGGGGACGACAATGCACACCCATGCGACGACGAACGAAGCCGTGGCGCGTGGTTTTTCCATGCTGCGCACGGCTATGGGAGAGGCGATCACGAGACAGCTTGCTGATCCGGCAGTTGTCGAGGTGATGCTCAATCCCGATGGACGGCTCTGGATCGACCGTCTGTCAGAAGGGCTGTCCGACACCGGGCACACGATCGGCGCAGCCGATGCCGAACGCATCGTGCGTCTGGTCGCACACCATGTCGGCGCGGAGGTTCATGAGGCCGCGCCCCGTATCTCGGCCGAACTCCCGACAGGCGAGCGGTTCGAGGGATTGCTGCCGCCGGTCGTGACAGCGCCCAGTTTCGCGATCCGCAAGCCCGCTGTCGCCGTATTCACGCTCGACGATTATATCGACGCCGGGATCATCACCGTCGCACAGGCGGCCTATCTCCGCGAGGCTGTCGTCCAGCGTAGAAATATCCTCGTTGCGGGCGGCACGTCTACGGGCAAGACGACGCTGGTCAACGCCCTGCTGGCCGAAGTGGCGAAGACCAGGGACCGCGTGATCCTCATTGAGGACACGCGGGAATTGCAGTGCACGGCGCCCAATCTCGTCGCCCTGCGGACCCGGGAAGGGATCATCACGCTTTCCGACCTCGTCCGGTCCACCCTCCGCCTACGTCCGGACCGCATTCCCATCGGAGAGGTGCGCGGCGCCGAAGCGCTCGATCTGCTCAAGGCGTGGGGCACCGGACATCCCGGCGGCATCGGCACGCTGCACGCCGGCTCAGCGCTCGCAGCCCTGCACCGTCTCGAACAGCTGATCCAGGAGGCTGTGGTGACGGTGCCGCGCGGCATGATCGCGGAAACCATCAATGTGATCGCCGTGCTGTCCGGGCGCGGGACTGCGCGGCGGCTGACGGAACTTGCAACGGTGGACGGACTGGATCCGGCAACAGGCCGTTACCGCCTGACCTCGTTTGATGCCCCGCCTGGCGAAGCAGGGCGTTCACATTCCTTCAACCTTTCCAGCATTGAGAGCACCCTCTGATGTCGCAGACCCTGTCCGCGCGCGTCATGACGCGCGCCCATACCAGTCGCCTGTCCCGTCTGACCAGTATGGCGGCCATCGCGCTGTTTGCTGCAACCTCCTCCGCCTGGGCGTCCGGCTCCGGAATGCCGTGGGAGGAACCGCTCAACCAGATCCTGGAATCCATTCAGGGACCGGTCGCGCGCATCGTCTCGGTGATCATCATCACCGTGACTGGCCTGACCCTGGCCTTCGGGGAAACGTCGGGAGGCTTTCGACGCCTGATTCAGATCGTCTTCGGTCTGTCCATCGCTTTTGCGGCGTCGAGTTTCTTCCTGTCCTTCTTCTCCTTCTCCGGGGGAGCATTGATCTGATGGTGGGATATGACGACAACGCGGTGCCAGGCTTTCATGTTCCGGTGCATCGCTCCCTGACCGATCCGATCCTGCTGGGTGGCGCCCCACGGACGCTGGCGATCGCTAACGGCACGCTGGGCGCGGCGATCTCGCTGGGTCTGCGGCTCTGGCTGGTCGGCGCGGTGTTCTGGATCGTAGGCCACAGCCTCGCGGTCTGGGGTGCGAGGCGCGATCCGCTGTTTGTCGAAGTGGGGCGGCGGCATCTCCGCTATCCCGCCTGGTTCCGGGCATGAGGAGGGCACGGCGATGATGTCCCTTGGCGAATATCGCAATCGTGCGGCACTTCTGTCGGATTACCTGCCCTGGGCCGCGCTGGTCGAAAAAGGTGTCGTCCTGAACAAGGACGGCTCCTTTCAGCGCACCGCGCGCATTCGTGGTCCGGATCTGGATTCCGCCACACCGGCCGAGCTTGTCGGCGTCACCGGACGGCTGAACAATGCCTTGCGGCGTCTCGGTTCCGGCTGGGCAGTGTTCGTAGAAGCGCAGCGCGTGCCTGCGACGATCTATCCCGAGAGCGATTTTCCCGACGCCGCCAGCCAGATGGTGGATCTGGAGCGCCGGGAACAGTTCGAGGATGAGGGCGCGCATTTCGAGAGCCGGTATTTCCTGACTGTAGTCTGGCTACCACCGGCGGAATCATCAGGTCGCGCTGAACGGTTTCTTTATGAGGGCAGGGAGCACGACGGGCCGGATCCGCACGGCATACTGAATTCTTTCATTGACCGCAGCGACCGTCTTCTGGCGTTGCTCGATGGATTCATGCCCGAGGCAGTCTGGCTCGATGACGGCGAGACGCTGACCTATCTGCACAGTACCATCTCCATCCGGAACCAGCGTGTCCGGGTGCCGGAAATCCCGATGCATCTGGATGCCCTGCTGGTCGATCAGCCGCTGTCGGGCGGGCTGGAGCCAAAACTCGGCGATGCCTTCCTGAAAACCCTGACGATTACGGGTTTCCCCAGCCGCACCTTTCCCGGAATTCTGGACGATCTGAACCGTCTGGCCATGCCGTATCGCTGGTCCACCCGTGCCATTCTTCTGGACAAGACCGACGCCACCAAGGTGCTGACGAAGATCCGGCGTCAGTGGTTCGCAAAACGCAAGAGCATCGCGGCCATTGTTCGCGAAGTCATGACCAACGAAGCATCCGTGTTGGTGGACAATGATGCCGCCAACAAGGCGGCCGATGCCGACCTCGCGCTTCAGTCGCTCGGTGCTGACGATGTCGGGCAAGCCTACATCACCGCGACCGTCACGGTCTGGGATGGCAGTGCCGGCATCGCTTCCGAAAAACTCCGTCTTGTGGAAAAGATCATTCAGGGTCGCGACTTTACCTGTATGACCGAGACTCTGAACGCGGTCGAAGCATGGCTCGGCAGTCTGCCCGGTCACGTCTATGCCAATGTGCGCCAGCCCCCGGTCTCGACCCTGAATCTGGCGCATATGATCCCGCTCTCCGCCGTCTGGGCCGGGCCGGAGCAGGATGTCCATTTCAGGGCGCCGCCGCTCTTCTACGGCAGGACCGCCGGAGCAACGCCGTTCCGGTTTTCTCTCCATGCCAGCGATGTGGGTCATACGCTGATCGCAGGACCGACGGGAGCGGGGAAGTCAGTGCTGCTGGCGCTGATGGCGCTCCAGTTCCGGCGCTACGTGGGGTCGCAGATCTTCGCTTTCGATTTTGGTGGCTCCATGCGCGCCGCAACACTCGGCATGGGCGGCGACTGGCATGATCTCGGTGGTGGTCTGACGGATGAGGACGGGCTGGGTGTGGACGGCTTTCCCGGCGTTTCACTCCAGCCTCTGGCCCGGATTGATGATCCGGATGAGCGCAAATGGGCCAGCGAATGGCTGGGCCAGATTTTTGTCGATGAAGGGATCGCGTTGACGCCGGAGGTGAAATCCTATCTCTGGTCGGCCCTGAATTCTCTCGCGTCCTCGCCGGAGGAGGAACGGACCCTGTCCGGGCTGGTGGCATTGCTTCAGTCCAACGCGCTGAAGCAGGCGCTCGCCCCATACTGCCTCGGCGGTCCGTACGGTCACCTGCTTGATGCTGACACCGAGCGTCTGGGTAGTGCCGATGTGGTGGTGTTCGAGACCGAAGGGTTGATCGGCTCCGGCGCAGCCTCCTCCGTGCTGTCCTATCTGTTCCATCGCATTGAAGGACGGCTGGACGGACGACCCACCCTGCTGGTGATCGACGAAGGCTGGCTCGTTCTCGATGACGGGAATTTCTCCGGCCAGTTGCGGGAATGGCTGAAAACCCTGCGCAAGAAAAACGCCAGCGTCATCTTCGCAACCCAGTCTTTGTCGGATATCGCCAACTCGCCCATTGCCCCGGCCGTGGTCGAAAGCTGCCCGACGCGGATCTTCCTGCCCAACGAGCGCGCCATCGAACCGCAGATCATGGCGATTTATCGCGACTTTGGTCTGAACGACCGTCAGATCGCCATCATCGCCCGCGCGGCCTCGAAGCGGGAATATTACTGCCAGACCCAGCGCGGCAATCGTCTCTTCGAACTCGGGCTCGGGCCGGTGGCACTCGCCCTGTGTGCGGCTTCAGGGAAGGACGACCATCGTCTGATTGATGCTGTGCTGGCGGAGCACGGGCGGGAGGGCTTTCTGCCCGCGTGGTTTGAGGCGCGTGGTGTGCCGTGGGCCTCGGACCTTCTGCGACACGGAGGCGTGCCATGACGGAAAGATCTTTCCGTATTCGGGCAAAATATTTCCGTAGCGGTTATACCGCAGCTGTGGGCGCCGTTCTGTTTTTTCTCATGCCGGTCGTCCCTGCCTGTGCGCAGTGGGCGGTCTATGACGGAGCCAACCATGTCCAGAATGTTCTCATCGCAGCACGGACTCTTCAGCAGATTGATAACCAGATCACATCGCTGGCCAACCAGGCGCAGATGCTGGTCAATCAGGGTCGCAATCTGGCGAGCCTCCCGCTTTCGACACTTTCGACGCTGCAATCGACGATTTCCCAGACGACAGCACTCCTCGCGCAGGCGCAGAACATTGCCTATAGCGTCCAGTCGGTCGAGCAGCAGTATCAGCAGTCCTACACATCCGTCTCGTCCGGCATGTCTGACAGCACCCTCTTCAGTCAGGCACAGACACGCTGGCAGAATTCCGTCGGTGGGTTCGAGGATGCCCTGAAACTGCAGGCCCGGGTGGTCGGCAACATCCCAACCGACAGTTCGGCCATGACGCAACTGGTCTCGGCCAGCCAGAACTCTGCGGGTGCGTTGCAGGCGGCACAGGCCGGAAACCAGCTTATGGCCCTGCAATCCCGCCAGTTATCTGACATTCAGGCGGAGCTTGCCGCCAACGGCCGGGCTGCTGAACTGGAACGTGCCCGACAGGCTGCGAACGAAGCCGGCGCCGAGGCACAATACCAGCATTTCGCGCAGTACGACGCCTATGTTCCCGAGACTGTCTCCGTTCCCGGTTCGGGAGACTGATCGATGGACGCCAGTAATGTCGGGATTATCGACGGGTTTCTCAACACCTTCGAGACCACCATCGATTCCGGTTTTGGATTGCTGCGGGGCAGCGTCGTGTCCCTCGCCGGATCGCTCTCCGTCCTTGATATGCTGCTGGCCGGGCTGTTCTGGGCCTGGGCGGTGGACGAGGACATTGTCCAGCGTCTGGTCAAAAAGACGCTTTATGTCGGCTTCTTTGCCTTCGTCATCAACCATTTCAGCCATCTCTCGAGCGTCGTTTTCAACAGCTTCGCCGCGCTCGGTCTTAAAGCGGGCGGGGGAACGCTGACACTTGCCGATTTCATGCATCCGGGACGGCTGGCCGCGACCGGCCTCTCCGCCGCACAACCGCTGCTTGATGCGGCCAGCAAACTGGTGTTTTCCTTCGGCGCAATTGCCAGCATCGTACAGATCCTCGTGCTGCTTCTGTGCTGGTTCATCGTGCTGGCGGCCTTCTTCATCCTCGCGGTGCAGCTTTTCGTCGCGATTGTCGAATTCAAGCTCACCAGCCTCGCCGGGTTCGTGTTGATCCCGTTCGCCCTGTTCAACCGGACGGCCTTTCTGGCCGAGAAGGTTCTCGGGAACGTCGTTTCGTCCGGTGTGAAGATCATGGTGCTGGCCGTCATTTCCGCCGTCGCCTCCGGCCTCTTCAAACAGTTCACGACCTCCTACGGGAACAGTTCGCCCACCATCGGACAGGCGCTGTCCGTGGTTCTGGCCTCCCTGTGCATGGTCGGGCTTGCGATTTTCGGCGGTTCACTGGCCAACGGCCTGATCTCCGGCGCCCCACAACTTGGCGCGGGTGCTGCTGTCGGCACCGGTATGGCGGTCGGCGCCATGGGAGCGGCGGCTGTCGCCGCCCCTGCCGCCATCGCCTCCGGTGGTGGCGCGGCTCTGGCCGCCACGGCAGCAGCCGCTCGTGGCGGGGCCGCTGCGGCGGGGGCGGCCTCAAGCGCCTATTCCATGGGAGCCATGAGCGCCGCGGGTGGGAGCGCGGGCGCGCGCATGGCCGCCGGGCTTGGTGGTGTCGCCCGCGCACCAGGTGCCGCAGCCATGAACGCAGCAAAGAGCAGGGCGTCCGGGGCCGCAGCGTCCATGAAACAGAGTTACGGCGCCGGTGCTCGTGGCGCCTTCACCGCAACAGGGGGGCGCTTTACCGGCGGAGCCGCTTCCGAGGCGGGTGG
>VNJM01001799.1:14899-48301 GCA_008042475.1 Drosophila kanapiae
GGCGGGTGGCGGGAATTCTGCCGGCCCGTCAGACAGCGCCGGCAAAGGTCAAGGCGGCGGCGCCGGCTCTGCTCCCGACAGCAAGCCCCCACGCTGGGCACAAAAAATGAAGCGTCGCAATGCCGCGACCCACGCGGCCGAAGCGGCCCATGTCATCCGCTCCGCCGATGGCGGCGGTGGATCGGCAGCCATCGATCTTTCGGAGAAACAATGATGTTCCGTCGCTCTACCACACGCTACGGGATCACACCCGAACCCGTGACACCCTATCAACACGCAGCCCAGATCTGGGATGACCGGATCGGCTCCGCCCGTGTGCAGGCCCGTAACTGGCGGCTGATGGCTTTTGGCAGTCTGTTCCTCTCGGCAGCACTCGGGATCGGCCTGGTCTGGCAGTCCGCGCGTGGCACCATCGTCCCCTGGGTCGTGCAGGTCGACAAACTCGGCCAGACACAGGTGATCGGCCCAGCGACCTCGGCCTATGTTCCGACCGATCCGCAGGTGTCGTGGTATCTGGCGCGCTTCATCGAAGATGTGCGTGGCCTGTCCGCCGATCCTGTCGTTGTGCGGCAGAACTGGCTGCAGGCCTACGAGTTCACCATGATTTCCGGCGCACAGGCGCTGAACGACTATGCCCGCCTCAACGACCCGTTCTCACGGGTCGGCCACGAACAGGTCGAGGTCGATGTGTCGTCGGTCATCCGGGCATCGCCCGGCAGTTTCCGCGTGGCCTGGACCGAACGGCATTACCGCGACGGCGCCTTCACGGGAACCGAACGCTGGACCGCTATTCTCACGGTCATGATCGTCACCCCACGCACGGCCGATCGCCTGCGGAAAAACCCGCTTGGCATCTATGTCACCGCCATCAACTGGTCGAAGGAACTCGGACAATGATCCGCATGGTCTTGCGCGCCCTGCCGCTGGCGCTGCTCACCCTGTCCGCCTGTGCCGGACAGTATCATCCGCCCGCCATTCGCTATGATGATGCGGCGCGGGCTACACGCCTGCCCGATCCACCCAAACCGGTGCAGGTGGTGGAAATCGCCAGACCTTTGCCGCTGCCGGGCCAACTGAAACGCCTGCCGTCGCGCAGCGTCCAGGCCCGGCGAGGTGCGCCGGAGGTTGCCGATCCGACCGTGCGTGTGATTCAGGCGAACGTCGCCGCCCGGATCCAGCCGACGCGGGCGGGATTTATCAATGCCGTGCAGGTTTATCCCTACAGTCCCGGCGCGCTCTATCAGGTCTACGCGTCGCCCGGTGACATTACCGACATCATGCTCCAGCCCGGCGAAAAGCTGGTCGGAAGCGGGCCGGTTGCCGCTGGTGACACCGTCCGGTGGGTGATCGGGGATACATCGAGCGGCAGTGGTACTGCCAAGCGTGTCCATATCCTGGTCAAGCCGACCCGTCCCGATCTCACGACCAATCTGATCGTCAATACCGACCGCCGGACCTACCTGGCGGAACTGCGTTCCACACCGGCGACCTACATGGCGTCCGTGTCGTGGGACTATCCCGAGGACGATCTGATCGCGCTGCACCGTCAGAATGACGACGCCGAAGAAGAGGCTCCTGTGGATGCGGGGCTGAATCTCGACGATCTGCATTTTCGCTACGCCATACAGCCAGCAAAAGGCGGGGTGCCCCCGTGGCTGCCCTCGCGGGCTTTCGATGACGGACGCAAAGTCTATATCGCTTTCCCGAGCGGGATCGGGCAGGGGGATCTGCCACCTCTTTTCGTGCTGGGGCCGGACGGGAACCCGGCTTTGGTCAATTACCGGGTCCGCCAGAACTGGATGATCGTTGACCGCTTGTTCGCCGCGGCCGAGCTGCGTCTCGGCGACAAGACCAGCGAGCAGCGCGTGCGCATCGTGCGCACTGACGGGCGGCCGTCATGAGCGAGGACAGAGAAGAGGGGGCAGGGCAGGACACCGCTCCACGCCCTGATCAGAATGCCCCGCCCAATGGGGGAAACCCGGCCCCACCGGCGACGCCCCCCGATCTGCGCCTCCGTGCCGAGCGTCCACGCGTCGTGCGTCTGTCGCGGACGGTGATCTGGTCACTCGGGGGGATCGGCGTCATCGTCGTGGCGTTCGCCCTCGGATATGCGTTGGAAGCCAGCCATCGAGCGCCGTCAGCATCAGTCGGTCCGGACAATGCGTCCCCACCATCTGCGGCAGGTCTGGACAACCTCCCGAAAGATTATTCCAATGTGCCCAGGCTCGGACCCGCGCTTCCCGGTGATCTGGGCAGGCCAATCCTCAACGCGCAGCGGCAGGGCAAATCAATCCCTGCCAATGCGATCGGCAACGAGGATGCGCGTCGGGCTCAGCAGGAAATTGATGCCGCCATTGGCAGCAAACTGTTTGCCTCAGTCGATGTGCGTGATCAGCATGACGTGCAGCCGGCTTCATCTGCGACCTCAGCGTCCCCTGGCCAGGGTGCAGGAACGACCAGCACCGGACCACAGGCAGAGAACCGGGCCTTTCTCGCGGGTCAACCTGACCGGCAGACCATCAGCCCCGATCGGATTTTGCCGCTCCTCTCCCCTTACGTGCTTCAGGCCGGAACGGTCATTGCGGGCGCGCTGAACACGAAGATCAGTTCCGATCTTCCGGGCCAGATCGTCGGGCACGTCACCCAGAACGTCTATGACAGCCCGACAGGGCGCTATCTCCTGATCCCGCAGGGCAGTACGCTGTTCGGTGCCTATAACAGCGGCATTTCCTTCGGGCAGCAACGCACCCAGATCATCTGGACCCGGCTGATTTTCCCGGACGGCGAAAGCCTCGTGCTGGAGAAACTGCCCGGCGCCGACGCGATCGGCCAGTCCGGCCTGTCGGACGAGGTGAACAACCACTGGGGCCAGTTGTTCAAAGCCGCACTGGTGACCACGCTGCTCAGCGTCGGGTCGGAAGCTGGCACGAGCCAGAGCGAGAACAATCTCGCCCAGGCCATTCGCAGTGGCGCCAGCAACGGGTTCTCTCAGGTGGGATACCGGCTGGTCGACCGCTCACTCGATATTCAGCCAACCCTCACCGACCGTCCCGGTCTGCCGTTCACGCTTCTGCTGGGGCGCGACCTGATACTCAAACCTTATGTTGCGAAAGGAGAACATCGCAATGGATAAGCTTCGTATCACCGCAATTCCCGACAGTCGTCCTGTCCGGATGACGATTGCCTTTCCCGCGGACATTCATCGTGACCTTCTTCTGTATGCCCGTTTTCTCGCGGAGGAGAATGGCGACGACACCAATGTCGGCAAGAACCCGGCCCGTCTGGTTCCAATTATGGTGGCCCGGTTCATCGAACGTGATCGTGTGTTCCTCAAGAAACGGAAGGAGGAAGGCGAAAAACCCTGAAAGTGAATAGCCAATAAACGGACCGTTCTGTATTGTTGCTCGGAGATGCTACGTGGCATGTTTGCCTCATTCAGTTCCGACATGACGGATCACGACGATGGATAACACGGCGACCGCATTTCACGAGGGCGAACGGCGTGCGCAGGCACTGGCTGGCGTGGCCGCACCTTCGAGCACTTTCATTCGCTCCTTCATGACAGAGCAGCATCGCACGTTCTTTGCATCGCTGCCTTATGTCGTGCTGGGTGCCCTTTCTCCCGACGGCTGGCCGGTTGCAACGCTTGCTACCGGCGTGCCCGGCTTTCTCTCAAGTCCTGACGAGATAACACTTCATCTCGCCTGGCATCCCCTATCAGGAGATCCTGTGGCTGAAGCGCTGGCGCCGGAACGCCCGATCGCGATCCTCGGGATCGAGTTTGCGACACGCCGACGCAACCGCGCCAACGGCACCGTTCTGGCGAACGACGCGGACGGCATCCGGATGCGCGTTCTGCAGAGTTTCGGAAACTGTCCAAAATATATCCGCCCACGTGAGCCACGATCGCTGCTTCGATTACCCGGTGCCGTGGAGAGATATCCGGCACCAGACGCTGAGGCGCGCGACGTCATCATGACCGCCAGCACATTCTTCATCGCCTCCTGCGCATCGTCTGTCGTCCACGGCGGCATGGATGTCTCGCATCGCGGCGGACCATCAGGTTTTGTGCAGCTCAACGGTGATGTCCTGACTGTTCCGGATTACCCAGGTAATCGTTATTTCAACACGTTTGGAAACTTTCTGGAAAATCCTCGGGCTGGTCTTCTCTTCATCAATTTCGACAACGGTGATCTTCTGCATCTGACGGGTGAGGCGTCTGTTTCGTGGAGCGGTGCAGGGCGTTCGTTTGATGTGCGTATTCGAGAGGTGATCCGACGCAGGAAGGCTCTGTCGCTCGGTTGGGTGGAGGGACCTGATATTGGGATCGTATCGTCGAGCCACGACGTATGACCGCAAACCGCATTCGTACTCCACGCATCGTAGAGCGTGTTATGGCGTATGCGTCACTTGGATTGCCACCGCTGTTCTGGGCCGGAAATTTTATCGTCAGCCGTGCGGTTCGCGATCTGACCGCACCCCTGACCCTGTTGACCGTCCGCTGGGTCGTTGCTTTTGTCTGCCTGTCGCCGTTTGCGCTCCCTATCATGCGCCGTGATGCTCCTCGTTATTGGCAGCATCGCTGGCTTATGCTCGGGACGGCGCTTACAGGGATCGTCGGCTTCAATGCCCTGATCTATGTTGGTGTACGAACGACCACGGCGAGCAACGCCCTTCTGATGAACGCGCTGATACCACTCATGATTGTTTTCTTCGGTGCGATCTTTTACCGGCAGCGACTTACACTCGCTCAGGGCGCTGGTCTGATACTTTCGTTGTTGGGCGTGTTCACGCTGGTTCTGCACGGCCAATGGTCACAATGGAGCGCCCTCGCGCTCGTGCCGGGAGATGCTGTTGTCCTTGCTGCGATGGCTTGCTTTGCGTTTTACACGCTCTGGATCCGTCGCCTGCCGGCAGACCTCGACCGGTTGGGTGTGCTGGGTGCTCATATCACGATCGGCGTCTGCCTCCTGTTGCCGCTCTGGTTCATCGCTCCGATAAGTGCGACATCTGCTCATTGGACGATTTCATTTGCCGCAGCTGCCTTATATGTGGGCATTTTTCCGTCCGTTCTGGCCTATTTACTCTACATGCGCGCTGTCAGATTTTTTGGTGCGGAACGTGCAGGCCTGAGCATTCATCTGATCCCGGCCTTTGGAGTCATACTCTCGACGTTGTTTCTTCACGAACGTCTGCATCTCTGGCACGCTACAGGCATTGTAGCGATTGCTTTGGGTCTGGTGTGTTCGTCTTTCCGGCAGGCCTCTGCACCGCCGACCAATGGCGGCGATGTCTCGCACGTTCGGGAAGTATGAGCCCAACGATATGGAGATCACCACACGATTAACTCTGATTGATGAGAGATCAGCATACTTGGGATTTTTGTTGCACTCGTCTTTTCTACTTATATCCGGGATGAAAAATGCAAGAAGTATGATCCCATTTTAGCTTCCATTTTCCACGAGGTAGGGTGGTTCACGACGGGCCAAACGCCCATCTGACAGAGGCCGTTGAAGCCCCAGCGCCTCCTCTGCTGGCGCATTCATCCACACATCCAGCTCATCCGGCTGCGTCAGAATCACCGGCATGGCTTTCGGATGGATGGCTCCAACTTCCCGGTTTGCCTCGGTGGTCAGAAATCCAAACAGGTCATCCGTTGTCTCTCCATCAGCCAGTTTCCGCACGGATGTCCATCGGCACCAGATACCGGCAAAGAAAGCCAGCGGCTCTCCGTCGCTGCGGGCAAACCACACAGGCTGTGATTTCCCATCAGGCAAACGCTCGGGTTCCGAGAACGCTGTCAGCGGAACCAAACAGCGGTGCTCCACCCCTTCCCAGCGCTTCCACCATGCAGATCCCGGATTGCGGATATTGGTCACACCGCGATCCACCTTATGGCCTTTCAGGTAACCGGGGGGAGTCGGCATACCCCAGCGGGCCATGAGCAGTTCACGACCGCCTTCCCCGTTCCTCACAATCGGCGCCATCGTATTCGGGTAGATCTCCGGCAGCGGCTGGAGATTGCCCGTGCGATCCTCAAGAACTTTCGCGATCTCGCGGATCGCCTGCGGGTTGGAAGTCATGGAATAGAGATTGCACATCCGCCTGCTCCCTTACGACCACATGCCGCGTAATCTGGCTGCCATATCGATCCGCACCGACTTCACCGCCTCCTGCCTTGCCTGCTCTTCCGGTTTCACGACAGGCCATGACACGGCTTCGAACAATGGCAGCATGTCCCGGTCGATGAAGCGTGTACGTGAAGCATAGACATGTCGGTCGCCCCGGCTGTGCTGGCCATGCACATAGAAACGCTGCGGCACCATGATATCGAGACTGTCTTTCGCCCTCGTCATGGCCACATAGAGCAGGCGGCGTTCCTCCTCGATATCGTCCTGCTCGCCCGTCGCCAGATCAGACGGAATGCAGCCATCGACTACGTTCATGAGGAACACATTCTTCCACTCCTGCCCCTTGGCGGAATGAATGGTCGAGAGGATCAGATAGTCTTCATCCAGCAACGGCACGCCAGCCTGATCGGACGTGGCATCCGGCGGGTCCAGCGTCAGTTCGGTCAGGAATTTCTCGCGTGACGGGTACCCTCCGGCAATCTGCTCAAGCTGCACCAGATCGGCCAGACGGGTGGAGGCGTCCTCGTGCAGCCGCTCCAGATGTGGCTCATACCAGTACCGCGCGGCTGCAATCTCGCCCGGCCAGCCGACCTGATGGCTGCCGAGAGCGGTCAGCATATTCACGAAACCCGCCCAGACCTCACCACTCCGCTGTGGCGCTTTGACATCCTTCAACGCCTCGAAGGGATGGGCATTCTCGCCCATCGTATCCAGCACGCGCCGGGCTGAACCCGGCCCCACGCCCGGCAGAAGCTGCAATACCCGAAAGCCCGCGATGCGGTCGCGTGGGTTCTGGGCAAAACGCAATAGCGCCAGCATATCTTTCACATGCGCACTGTCGAGAAACTTCAGGCCACCGAATTTCACGAACGGAATATTGCGCCGGGTCAGTTCCACCTCCAGCGTGCCGCTATGGTGCGAAGCCCGGAACAGCACAGCCTGCTGCTTCATTGGTGTTCCGGCCTCACGCTCTTCCAGCACTCGATCGGCAATGTAGTTGGCCTGCGCCGTGTCATCCCAGATAGTGACCAGTCGTGGCTTTTCCTCCGAAGCCCGCTCGGTCCACAGATCCTTGGTGAACCGCTCCGTCGCCTCGCCGATCACCGCATTGGCGGCATCCAGAATGGGTTTCGTGGAACGATAGTTCCTATCCAACGTCACGATGCGCGCCGGGGAATCGAAAGACACTGGAAAATCCAGAATGTTGCGCACGGTCGCCGCCCGGAAGGCATAGATGCTCTGCGCGTCATCACCCACCACCGTCAGGCCTCGGCCATCGGGCTTCATGCCCAGCAGCATCTCCGCCTGCAGCCGGTTGGTGTCCTGATACTCATCGACCAGCACATGATCCCATTTGCCGCCGATATCTGCGGCCAGAACCGGGTTGCTGACCATTTGCGCCCAGCACAGCAGCAGATCGTCATAATCCAGCACGCTCTGCTCCTGTTTCGCCGTGACATAACCGGCGAAAAGCTGTTTCAACTGGGCTTCCCAGCCCGCGCACCACGGATAGTGCTTCAGCAATACATCGGCGAGCGGCGCGCCTGAATTCACCACACGGGAATAGATGGCAAGGCACGTGCCCTTGCCGGGGAACCGCTTCTCGGTTTTGGAAAATTCCAGATCATGGCGGATCAGATTCATCAGGTCAGCGGAATCTTCGCGGTCATGGATCGAAAACGCCGGATCCATGCCGATCTGCTGGGCATACTCCCGCAGCAGCCGCGCACCGATGGAGTGGAACGTCCCAGACCAGGCCAGCGCGTCAGCGAGAGGTCCGGCCTTGTCGCCCAGCACGGTTTTGCAGATGCGTTCTACCCGCCGCGTCATCTCCACACTGGCGCGGCGCGAGAAGGTCAGCAACAGGATGCGGCGCGGATCAGCCCCTGAGGCGATCAGATGCGCGACCCGATGGGCCAGTGTGTTGGTCTTGCCCGAACCAGCCCCGGCGATGACCAGCAGCGGGGATGAATCCGCCCCGCCTGTCGAGACTCCGGTCCCGTGCGTGACAGCCTGTCGCTGGGCCTCATTCAGACGGGACAGATAATCATCGCTGCCCGAAGCAGGAGAAGGTTCTGGATTCAATTCCTTAGCGCACTTTCATCAACGATACTGATCGAACATCGCTAACCAGCATGCCGGATACAGAGCGAATTTGCATTGACTTGCGTAGCATGATTGGAACAAATCAGGAACATATAATCAGGAAATTTGCCTGCATAAGGGACGCCGAGCCGTGACATGACTGCTGAAACCCATAAAAAACCCGGTCTGGAGACGCTGCGGGCCGCGATCAGTCGTCTCGAAGGACAGACCAGTCGCAAGCGTGCCACACTGCCCTTTGGGTTAGCGGAGATCGACCGGAGACTTCCCGGTGGAGGGCTGACTCTCGGAGCCCTGCATGAGATCGCTGGAGGCGGCAACGACGCCCTCAACGCCGCTGCCGCCGCCCGTTTTGCTGCCGGTATCGCCGCACGTACACAAGGTCAGGTGTTATGGATTGTGACAGTTGCCGATCTGTTTACTCCCGCACTTCAGCAGGTTGGCCTTCCACCCTCGCGGGTGCTTTTTGTCGAGAGTGGCACCGATCGTGACGTGCTGGCCTGTTTCGAGGAAGGACTGCGTCATCCGGGCCTGGGCGCGGTGGTCGCCGAAGTCGGTCGCCTGACCATGACGGCTTCGCGCCGGTTGCAACTCGCGGCTGAAAGCGGTGGCGGCATCGGTCTCGCCCTCCGACGGTGGAGACGACAGAGGGATGCCGCTGATTTCGGGCAGCCGACGGCGAGCACCACACGCTGGCGGGTCTCGCTTCTGCCATCGGCGCCGCTGCCGGTTCAGGGGGTAGGGGAGAGCCGCTGGTTGCTGGAACTGATCCGGACACGATCCGGCGAAAGCGCCGACTTCGAGGTGGAGGTACGAAATGGACAGGCAGGATTGCGGATTGCCGGAAGTCCGGACAAAACAGCAGGAGCCGAGGCGAACCACGGTGATCTGGCTTCCGTTCTGGGCCACCGACCGGCTCCGCCGCGAACGGGGCGACGGCGCGCCTCCGCCTGAACAGCCACTGGTCCTCGCGGGGCGCGAGGGCAGTCGTCGCGTCGTGCTGGCCGCCGACCGCGCTGCCCGTAAAAGCGGGGTGGTGATCGGAATGCCAGTTGCCAAAGCGCAGGCGCTGATTCCGGGCCTGGCGGTTCAGGACGGTCAGCCCGAAGCGGACCGTGCGGCGCTGGAACGGCTGGCGCTGTGGCTGCAGCAGCGGGTCAGTCCCATCGTGGCGGTCGATGCGTCCGGCAAGTCGGCGGACGGGCTGGTTCTCGACACCACCGGAGCCGATCATCTCCTGGGCGGTGAGGCCACAATGTTACGTGACATTGTTCGTCGCCTGAACGGATCCGGTATCACGGCGAGAGCCGCCGTCGCTGATACGCTCGGAGCAGCCTATGCTGTCACGCGCACCACGCCGGGCACGGCGATTGTCGTTCCACCCGGAGAGCACGTCGCTACTCTGGCGGATATGCCGATCGCTGCTCTCCGCCTCCCGACCAACGTCGTTGCCGGAATGGCCGACCTCGGCCTGACTCGGGTCCGCGATCTCGAGAACGCGCCTCGCGCCCCGCTGGTGCTGCGCTTCGGTCCGGAAATCACACGAAGGCTGGATCAGGCCTATGGCAGGGTGGAGGAACCCATCCTGCCGATCCGTCCGGTCGATCCCGTCGCGGTGTCGCGCAACTTCGCCGAGCCAATTGCCGCCGCCGAAACCATCGCGCGCTATATAGGCAAACTGGTGCCGCCGCTCTGCATCGGCCTCGAAGAACGCGGCCTCGGTGCACGGCGACTGGATCTCCTGCTGCATCGTGTCGACAACGCCGTGCAGGCGGTGCGTCTCGCGCTGGCTCGGCCCGTCCGCGATCCGAAGCATCTGCTGCGTCTTCTGTCTGACCAGATTGAGACCATCGAACCCGGGTTTGGCATCGAGCGTATGGAACTGATTGCCATGCTGGCCGAACCAGTGGAGCGGCGCCAGCAGGTCTCACCCCTGATTGAAGAACCGGAGGCCGATCTGTCCGGACTGGTCGATACACTGGCCAACCGGCTGGGCAGCGGGGCGCTTTACCGCGTTGTGCCAGTGGAAAGCGATGTTCCCGAGCGTTCAGTTCAGCGAGTACCGCCGCTTGCGCCAATTCAGGATACGACCTGGCCCGAAGGCTGGCCGCGACCGACCCGTCTGTTGCCGCGACCCGAGCCGATCGAGACCATGGCCATGCTACCCGACCATCCTCCGGTATTTTTCGTCTGGCGAGGCCTGCGCCACAAGGTGAAATGCGCAGACGGGCCGGAGAGAATATTCGGAGAATGGTGGAAAGGTGATGCGGAGCTGACCACGGCGCGGGATTATTTCCGCGTCGAGGATACGTCTGGCGAGCGATTCTGGCTGTTCCGCGCCGGTGACGGCGAACACGGCGAGACCGGATCGCAACGTTGGTTCCTGCATGGGCTCTTCGCATGAGCGCTTCGGCACCGCGCTACGCCGAACTTCAGGTCACGAGCTATTTCTCCTTTCTGCGCGGCGCGTCGTCGCCCGGTGAACTGTTCGGGCAGGCGAAGGCGCTCGGGATCACGGCCCTCGGTGTTACCGACAGGAACACGCTTGCCGGCATCGTTCAGGCGCATCTTGCCGCAAAGGAATTCGGGGTGCGCCTGGTTGTCGGCTGTCGCCTCGATTTGGAGGACGCGCCGCCCGTGCTGGTCTATCCGACCGACCGGGTCGCGTATGGCAAGCTGTGCCGCCTGCTGACGCTCGGCAAGGCCCGGGCGGGGAAGGGGAAGTGCCGCCTGCTCTGGCGTGATCTGGTGGAATGGGGCGAAGGACTGCTCGCCGTGCTGGTGCCGGATGTCGCCGACGAGGAGTGTGCGGCGCATCTGCGGCGGTTGCGGGAGGCGTTCGGTGACCGCGCCTATATGGCGCTCACCCTGCGCCGCCGCCCCAACGACCAGATGCGGCTTTACGACCTGGCCAATCTCGCCCACGCCCAGCGCGTGAAGACTGTCGTCACCAACGACGTGCTGTTCCATACCCATGATCGCCGCATCCTGCAGGACGTCGTCACCTGCATCAGGCACAACACCACCATCGAGCACGCAGGCTTTGCCCGGGAGCGTCACGCCGACCGCTACCTGAAACCACCGCCGGAGATGGCGCGGCTGTTTGCGCGGTATCCTGAGGCGATCGACCGCACGATGGAGATCGTCGAACGTTGCCGGTTCTCTCTGGACGATCTGGCCTATCAGTATCCCGACGAGATCGAGATTCCGGGCCAGACCCCGCAACAGGCGCTGGAGGACCTGACATGGCAGGGGGCGCGGGAGACCTATGGCGGCATAATCCCGCCGGACGTCGAGACGATTTTGCGCCATGAACTCACGCTCATCGGGCGCATGCAATACGCGCCGTATTTCCTGACGGTGCATTCCATCGTTCGTGAAGCGCGGCGACGGGACATTCTCTGCCAGGGACGGGGCTCGGCGGCCAATTCCGCCGTGTGCTTCGTGCTCGGCATCACCGCCATCGACCCATCGCGCACCACGCTCCTGTTCGAGCGGTTCATTTCCGAGGAACGGGGCGAACCACCGGATATCGACGTGGATTTCGAGCATGCTCGACGCGAGGAGATCATCCAGTGGGTCTACGATCATTACGGTCGCGACCGCGCGGCGCTGACCGCCGTGGTGATCCGCTACCGCGCCAAGGGCGCGTTGCGCGACGTCGGCAAGGTGATGGGGCTACCGGAGGACGTGATTGCTCTGTTGAGCAAACAGATCTGGGGCTGGTCGCGGCATGTCGAAGCAGAGAAATTTGCCGAGACCGGGATCGATCTGACCGACCGGTGCATCCGCCTGACGCTGGACCTCGCGCGCTGTCTGATCGGTGTACCGCGCCATCTCTCGCAGCATCCCGGCGGGTTCGTGCTGACCCGCGACCGGCTGGACGAGCTGGTGCCCATCGAGCCGGCGGCGATGGATCAGCGCCAGATCATTGAATGGGACAAGGATGATATCGACGCCCTGAAATTCATGAAGGTCGATATCCTGGCGCTCGGCATGCTGACCTGCATGAAAAAAGGGCTGGACCTGCTCGCTGCGCACAAGGGCCAGCATTTCACGCTTCAGACCATCCCGGCCGAAGACCCCCGGACCTACGCCATGATCCGCAAGGCGGACACCATCGGCGTGTTCCAGATCGAATCCCGCGCGCAGATGTCGATGCTGCCGCGCCTCAAGCCGCGTACCTATTATGATCTGGTGATCGAGGTCGCAATCGTGAGACCCGGCCCGATACAAGGAGATATGGTCCATCCGTATCTACGGCGCAGGGAGGGGCTGGAAGAGCCGGATTATCCGACACCGGAACTGGAGGAGGTGCTCAAGCGCACACTCGGCGTACCGCTGTTTCAGGAGCAGGTGATGCAGGTCGCCATGGTCTGCGCGGACTTCACCGCCGCCGAGGCGGACGGGCTGCGTCGGGCAATGGCGACGTTCAAGAACACCGGCACCGTGTCCCATTTCCAGACCCGTCTGCTCGAAGGCATGACGCGCAAGGGCTATCCGGAAGAGTTCGCGCAGCGCATTTACCAGCAGCTCGAAGGTTTCGGCTCCTACGGTTTTCCGGAAAGCCATGCGGCCAGTTTCGCCATTCTCGCCTATTCGTCGTCCTGGATGAAATGCACCCATCCGGACGTGTTTCTGGCCTCGCTTCTGAATTCCCAGCCGATGGGTTTCTACGCGCCCGCGCAACTGGTGCGCGATGCCCGGGACCACGGCATTGAGGTCAGACCGGTCTGTATAAATTCTTCCCGCTGGGACAGCACTCTTGAAGGCGAGGATGACGATCGCGGCTGTTTCGCGGTGCGGCTGGGGATGAGCCTGGTCAAGGGGCTGGCCAACGCCCATGCGGCGGCGCTCGTGGCGGCGCGGCTACGGCGGCCGTTCGCCTCGATCGACGATCTGTGGCGTCGGGCCGGGGTGCCGCAGGAAGCGCTGGTGCGTCTGGCAGAGGCCGACGCTTTCCGGCCGGCGTTCGGGCTGGCACGGCGCGAGGCGCTGTGGGCGATCAAGGGCCTGCATGACGAACCGCTGCCGCTCTTCGCCGCGGCTGCGCAGTCCCGCGAAACCGACGAGCCGGCGATGGCGCTGGTCCCGATGACCGACGGCGCCGAGGTGGTGGGCGATTACAACCATCTTGGGCTGAGTTTGCGCGCCCACCCCGTGTCGTTCCTGCGGGAGGATCTGCGGCAACGCCGGATCGTGCCCTGCGGCACGGCCATGGTGCTGCGTGACGGTAAACGGGTCGAAGCGGCCGGACTGGTGCTGGTGCGCCAGCGGCCCGGATCCGGCGAGGGGGTGTGTTTCATCACGCTGGAGGACGAGACCGGCATCGCCAATCTGGTCATCTGGCCCGACATCTTCGAGAAATACCGATCGATCATCCTCTCGGCCAGCATGGTGGCCGCCAGGGGGCGCGTCCAGCGCGAGGGGGATGTCGTGCATCTGGTGACGCTGGAACTCACCGATCTGTCCGGATTGCTCCGTCAGGTCGGAGCGCGGGGAGGGGACGACGATCCGGCCAGTTCGGGTCTCGACAGGCTCAGTTTCAGGTCACGGAATTTCCATTAGAAGCACCTTCAGGCTTTTCCTTGACACCCATTTTGGCTACCGTGGTCAGTGGCGTGTGGAAACGCTTTTTGCACTGGGCGGCCTCCTATGTCGGGTGGCCTGCCAAATAGAACACCTGGACCTATGGTCTCGCGGTGAACGGCTTCGGTTGTCCACTGTAGGGAAATAGGCAGGAGGTGGATACGCCCAGCGCAAAACACCTTTCCAACCGCCCGACGCCAGGGAATGGCGGGGTGAATTGCGCGTTAACAGAATTGTACCGACCGGTCACTCCTTGCGTCGATCATTGATTTCGTTTTGTCTCCAAACTTGATGCGCCGGGGACAGGTGATCTGCTCCGGCGGAAGAAACCAAGGAACGACCGGTTATGACATTACCAATACTCTACAACTGTCCCCCATCGGGAAACTGCTACAAGGTTCGGCTGTTCGCAGCGCTGACGGGCATTGAACTTGACATTCAGGATGTCGACCTTGTGGCAGGAGCACATAAAACAGCCGCGTTCACCGCCCTCAACCCCTGGCAGCAGGTACCGGTCCTGCAGGACGGAGAGACCGTGATCTGGGATTCTCAGGCCATTCTCGTCTATCTGGCGGAAAAATACGGCAAGACAGACTGGTGGCCGGCAGATCCGGCAACCCGGGCAGCCGTCATCGAGTGGCTGTCGGTGAGCGTCAATGAAATCCAGCATGGTCCGGCAGACGCACGGCTTGTGAAATTGTTCGACTATCCCCTGCGTTACGACGATGCCGTACGTAACAGCCAGCGAACGCTCAAGGTCATTGACCAGCATCTGAGCACCCAGAAATGGCTGTCAGCAGACCGACCCACTATCGCGGATTGTGCCGCCTATCCGTATCTCGCACTGGCGCCGGAGGGCGACATCGCCCTTGATCCTTACCCGTCATTACGGCGCTGGATCGATAACATGGAAAAGCTGCCGGGCTATGTTCCCGTTGATCACTAAGCGATTTTACGCATGGCTACATCCGTGCCCGTTCTTTCCTCATGGGGAAAGCCGTGCACCTCGAAGCGGCTATGAAGAGGGAAAGTGAAGTTGGGAATTCCGTGACGGGTTGAGAGGGTAGGAGAGAGTCTCCTGTCCGCCCGTCATGGAGTTTTTCGCCATGGCAACCGCCGTTTCCAAAATCGCGCTCAGTTCCTCGCGTGACATTCCGTTCAACAAGCTGGTCCTGTCCCAAGCCAATGTCCGGCGTGTGAAGTCCGGTCTTTCGATCGATGAACTGGCCAAGGATATCGAGCGCCGCGGGCTGTTGCAGAGCCTGAATGTCCGCCCCGTCCTCGACGACAGCGGGGCCGAGACCGGCACCTACGAAGTCCCGGCTGGCGGGCGACGTTTTCGCGCGCTCGAACTGCTGGTGAAGCAGAAGAAGCTGAACAAGACCGCCCCGGTGCCCTGCGTCGTGCGCGAGGCAGGATCGTCCATACTCGCCGAGGATGATTCTCTCGCCGAAAACGTCCAGCGCGTGGCCCTGCATCCGCTGGATCAGTTCCGGGCCTTCCGCGACATGCTCGAAAAAGGCATGTCCGAGGAGGAAATCGCGGCGGCGTTCTTCGTGCCGGTCACGGTCGTCAAGCAGCGTCTACGCCTGATGAGCGTCTCCGAAAAGCTGCTGGACGTCTACGAACAGGACGGCATGCGGCTTGAGCAACTCATGGCGTTTTCCATCAGCGATGACGCGGCGCGTCAGGAGCAGGTCTGGGAAATCGTCGCCCAGAGCCATAATCGCGAACCTTACGTCATTCGCCGGATGCTGACGGAAAAGGCAGTCAGGGCGTCGGATGCTCGTGCGCGGTTTGTCGGTCTGGACGCCTATGTCGCGGCAGGCGGTCACGTCATGCGCGACCTGTTCGAAGCCGATGATGGAGGCTGGCTGCAGGATCCTGTCATTCTCGACCGCCTCGTGATGGAGAAACTACAGGCCGCCACCGAGCAGGTCAGGGCCGAAGGCTGGAAATGGGTCGAGACAGCCCTGTCGTTCCCCTGGGGGCACACCCGCCACCTGATCGAGATCGACGGGACGCTGGCGCTGCTGTCCGAGGAAGAGACCGCACGTCTGGCCGTCCTGCGTGCGGAGCAGGAAACCATAGAAGCCGAATACGCCGAGGCCGAGGAACTGCCCGACGAAATCGATCATCGCCTTGGCGAGATTGAACAGGCCATCGAAGCCCTTGAAACCCGTCCCGCAATTTTCGATCCGGGCGACATCGTGCGGGGTGGGGCCTTCGTCAGCCTCGACAGTGACGGCACGCTGCTGATCGAGCGCGGGTTCGCCCATCCGGAAGACCTTGAAGATGAAAACCTCTCCGACGCGCACGATCCTGCGGCAGCCCTGGAAGACGGCGACGCTCCCGAAGACCATGCTGACAACGCGACCACCGATGCGACAGGACAGCACATCGCGTCCGACGACGCCGAAGACGAGGATGATCTCCGCCGCCCCATCCCGGATCGCCTGCTCTCCGAACTGACCGCATGGCGGACGCTGGCCCTGCGGGACGCGTTTGCCAGCAACCCTGATGTGGCGCTGACCGAATTCCTGCACACGCTCTGCCTCAGCCTGTTCCGCGACGATCGCAGCGGTGCCTGCCTCGAAGGCGGGGTGCGCGTTGTCGGGTTCCCGATCCAGGCGCCCGATCTGGGCAGCAGTCTGGCGGCCCATGCCCTGCGCGCGCGGCACGAAGGATGGAAGCAGGATCTCCCGCAGGACGAGGACGAACTCTGGGCGTGGCTGGATCGGCTGGATGAGACCAGTCGTTCGGCCCTTCTCGCGCACTGCCTCTCTTTCGGGGTGAATGCCCTGTTCGAGAAGGTCAATCCGCACGGGTCAGTTTCTCCGCGCGCGATTGAGCGCCGACTGGCCCGCAGCAACCGGCTGGCATCGGCCCTGCGCCTTGATCCGGTCGAGGCGGGCTGGCAGCCGACGGTCGAAAACTATCTCGGTCGCGTGACCAAGCCGCATATTCTGGACGCCGTGCGCGAAGCACGCGGTGAACAGGCGGCGGGGCTGATCGCGCATCTCAAGAAAGCGGATATGGCCCGTGAGGCGGAACGGCTGCTCGAAGGTTTCGGCTGGTTGCCCGAAGCACTGCGTGCGGGGCTGCCTGAGCATGCCGCGCCTGACGAGGAACAGAACCACACAGCGGAAGACGTGGAACTGCCGGCCTTCCTGAACGCCGAGATCGCCGCTGAATAACCATTTCCCAACCACTCAGGGCCGTGATCCCGAGGTTCGCGGAGTCACGGCCCGCCCTTTCTTCCAACTGTATGATCCGATGGAGCTTGTCATGTCAGAAACATCAGGCGTCCCCGCCACCCCTGAAGCTGCCACGGTTGACTATACGCTGCGCTGGCAACGTCACGAAGCAGCGCAGAGAGATGCGGCGGTGCAGAACCGGCGGATTGTATTCGCCACACTCGCCCTTCACGGCATCACCCAGGTCAAGGTCTCCTTTAATGGCGAGGGGGACAGCGGCCAAATAGAGGATATCACTGTCACGCCCGAAGACCAGGCCGACATTCTTCAGCGCGAAATTGCCATGAAGACCACGTCATGGCCCGATGCTGACGTTACCCAGGTGTCCGGCTCCCTCAACGATGCGATCGAGAATGTCTGTTACGACGCCCTTGCACAGACGCATGGCGGCTGGGAAAATAATGATGGCGCATATGGCGATATCATTTTTGACGTGCCTGAGCGAACCGTCACGCTTGAATTCAACGAGCGCTATACGTCCTCGGAATATTACGAACATAGCTGGACAGAGGAGGCCGACCATGGCGCATAGTTATCATCATGCCCTCTCTTCCGTGCGGCAGTGGGGTGGAACGGTAGACGATTTCCTGCCAATTCATGACTTCTTCGACGAGTCCAAGCGGATATCGGCAGACTTCCGTCACAGGGCCTTGCGGCATCATGCTGAAGGGATCTACCTCGCGGAGCGGATATTTGGTGTCACCCTTACGCTTTCAACGGGCAGGGTCGTGCCCGTCCGGCTGATCGGTGAGCAGCATATGCGCGAAGATTTCGGCTTTATCCCGAGTTTTGTAGACTGGCTGAAGGAAATCCGGCCGCAACCGTGGATGGGACGGGCGAAGTCTCTGCATCAGATGCTGGAGACCGACCTCGACAACTCATGATAACGTTCTGAACACTCTATTATTCTCTATGGTCATGACGCGGCTTTCGGTCTCCGGAAGCCGCATTTTTTCATGTTGGTCATGCCCTGAAGAGGGAGAGGGCGGCTTCGCCTTTTGTGCCGAATATCCGGCGCAAGAGGAGAGTTTCCATGACCATGACCGTTCTTCCTTCAGCCCGTCCCGCCAGCGGGTTTCGTATTGATCCTTCCCGTGGCCGGGTTGACCACCGTGTGGCGTCCGAGTGGTATTCCCGGCCCGATGACGAGCGTTATCTCTCACTCGCTGATCTGCACGCGGCGACCCTGAGCCGTGCGGAACGGGCGACAGCGCGCACGGTGGAGAGCCGCGCCATCCGCGTGGACGCGTCACGCGACAACGCCGAGCGGCTGACCCTGTCTGTCCCCGGCCAGAGTGCGCCGGTTGCGCCGACCCATTGGTCTTTCGGGCAACTGTGCAGCCTTGTTAGCGCGCCGTCGTCTTACCTGCGTAATCTTCCGGCTCCGCTAGCCGCGATCAACTTACAGCATGGGTTGCTGTCCCATCGGGCGGAACTGGTCAAGACGCTGGAGACCGGCGACGGCCGTGTCGAATTGCGGGCCGTGACCGGGCCGGATTACGGCCGGATCTGGGACCACGAGCTTGTGGGTGCGGTGCGAAAAATTGCCGGTAATGGAACAGGGGATACGAACTGGAAAGTACCGGGTGTCATTGACTGGGCGACCATGACCCATAATCCGCATGTGGACATCACGAAGGAAACCACAACCCTGTATGCCTCGGACAGGGACGTTTTCCTGTTTCTCGTCGATGATACGCATCCGATCGAGGCGGGACGGCTGCCAAATGGCGATCCTGATCTTTTCTTCAGGGGGTTTTACGCATGGAATTCCGAAGTCGGTAGCAAAAGCCTCGGTATTGCCTCTTTCTACTTGCGCGGTGTGTGCCAGAACCGGTTGATCTGGGGGCAGGAAAATCTGCAGCAGATCACGATCCGGCACAGCAAGTTTGCGGCCTCCCGCTTTGTCCAACAGGCTGCACCTGCGCTGCGGAATTTCGCAAACGCCAGCACAGCATCGTTCGTTTCCGGAATTCAGGAATCACGCAAGCAGATCGTAGCCCGTGACGAGGACGACCGCGAGCGTTTTCTGCGCCGACAGGGCTTCTCGAAACCCGAGACGGCGAAAATCATCGAGACGGTCCTGCATGAGGAAGGCCGGCCACCGGAAAGCGTGTTCGATTTCGTGCAGGGTATTACGGCCTTTGCCCGCACAAAGAGCAATCAGGACACGCGGCTCGATCTGGAAGGCAAGGCCCGCAAGCTCATGGAGCGGGTCTGATCTTCCAGCTGCATTTTTCATCGTTGCCTTTGCGAAAGCCCGGATTTGTTCCGGGCTTTTTCTGTATGGAGGGTCCGAAAATGGCCGATTATTTTACGCATTTCTCCTGCCTTCTCGACGTAAGAACACATGAAAACGCGCTCAAAGCGCTGGAACTCTATCGGAACGAGACGGAGGATGAAGATGGTTTTTGTCTCTCTGACGGGTTCTCCCTTCTGCTGTCTAGGGAAGGCTCTTCTGAATTGTGGATCCATGATGAGTCTGGCGGCGACCCGGAATGCGTCATCGCATTCGTGCTGAAATGCGCGGAAGCGTTTTCACTCTCCGGTTTGTGGGGAATGGAGTATGCAAATACCTGTTCGCGTCCCCGTCTCGACGCTTTCGGGGGTGGCGCGCATCTCATTGATCTTGGGGCGGGTAAATCCGTCGGCTGGACCAGCACCAACGAATGGCTGGCCGGTGCTCTCGAAGGAGATGATCCTGATGCCTGAGATCCTCTCCGTCACCGTTTATCAGATCGATGAACTGTCCGCTGCCGCTCGCGAAAAAGCCCGTTGCTGGTATCGGGATACTCTGGACGCTTTTCCCTGGTGGGATGCTGTCTATGAGGACTTTCTGCGCATATGCGCCGTAATCGGGGTGGACGTTGCGACGGTATCACGGCGTTCGACAGGCCCGTCCAGCGTATGCGATCCCTGCATCTATTTCCGGGGGTTTTCCAGTCAGGGGGACGGCGCCTCGTTCGAGGGTGTCTACAAATATGCGCCGCGTGCGTCCCATAAAATCCGTCAGTACGCGCCGCAGGACGAGGCGCTTCATGCCATTGCAGACCAGCTAACTGCGCTCCAGAGGTGGAATTTCTACCAGCTGACCGCGCGGATTACCCAACGCGGCCTCTATTACCATGAATATACGATGCGGATCGACGTCAGTCGCGACAGCCCGTCGGATCAGGATATGACGGCTGACGCGGAGGAAGGGGTTACCGAGGCCCTGCGCGATCTGGCACGCTGGCTGTATCGTTCTCTTGAACGCGAATGGGACTATCAAACCACCGATGGGGTGATTGATGACGCCATCCGCGCCAATCGATATACGTTTACCGTAGGAGGAGACCGGTTTTCATGATTGGCAAAGATGCAAGCTAGATACGTGGAGACAATAAATGCGCGAGACTGGAGAGCATGTGCCAAAAATGTATCCCGGATATTTTAGCCGAAAAATATCCCACCCCCCACACAGTAAGAGCGGCACGTAACAAAATAATAAAAGCGCATAGCAGAGGAGGAAATCCCTCCATAGATTTTGATGTAGTAAGTAAGCACAAGAATAAATAGAACTGAGATCCTAGGTATTTTATAAATCCAGAGAATGAGGAATATGTGTTGGACCACGCATTAAAATTAATGCCTCGGGCAAATATTTCTTGGCGTCGTATACGTCCTTTTTCCCACTGATTTTCTGTCGTTAATAGAAACTCGCGCGCGATAGCTGAAAGCGCATGGGCGAAGAAAAACATGTCCATGCCCATGATGATCATATTACCTGATATGGAAGACCATTCCTGCGGCTGCGCAATATGAGGCAAGCAAAGGTAGAGCGCGATCGTGGTCAGGCCGCTCGTCAAGATGCCCCTGAAGAAGGGGCGGATAAATTCAGGCCCCCCTCTGACGAGACCGTACCAGGTTCCGGCTGCAGCTACGGAGGCGACATAGACCCAGATCGGAAACTGGCCGCAATCCGGATGTTTGTCAGTCCACAGGAATGCCATAAGTGTAAGGACGGCGGGTGCGGTGACAGTTTCATCAACGGTTTCAGACCGCTTGCCAATGCGGAGCAGCCAACGGACGATCCTGCCGGTTTTTCCTTTGGAAAAGTGATAATCTTTATCGTCGTTGTCTTTATTTCGGTCGTTTTCTATTTGGTTCGACATCGTTCTTTTCATCTACATGATTTTCGGTTTCTTTAATGGCGGCATAGAGACTCTGTACTGACGCCATCGCCGTGTCGTAGGTGAAATGTTCGCCGTAAACCATGGATGCCTGAAACCGATCGAAGGAATCACGACATTCTGAATTCGTCATAAGATAGGCTAACGCCTGTTCGGTGCCTGCCTCCGGGTCTGCGGCATACGCAGGGAACCACCTCTTAAACTGCTCTGCGTCACTGACCATGATCTGTCTGGCAAGTGTCGAGACGCGAGGCAGATCGAGATGGGGTAGGATGCAATGCAGGTCGTAGACGTGCCGGATCAGGAAGCGGTCATAAGCGTCTGTTTTCCGTCCTTCCAGATAACCTGCTGTCCGACGGGTCAGGGCCACGAATTTCTCTGCAGCGGTCTCGTCCACGGAAATGCAGGTGATCTGCTGTATCTCTGGTTCGCAATTCGTCGCCTCGCTGACGAACGACCGGACCGATCTTTCGACGGTCGGGAGAGCGGCGGGGGCATATGTCAGTTCGACGAGAAGGTGCGGGCGCAGTTCGACGTCTTCGCCCGTGCTGTCCGCATAGCTCAGCTCGGCGCAGATATAGTGGTTTTCATTTTTCGCGGAAATGACCGGATCGGGAAACCCGAGGTCTGCGGTGATTTTTCTGATGGTCTCCTTCAGGGCGCCCAGAATTTTCCGGGCCGCATTCTTACTCGACGGCAGCGGTGTAATCGCGATCTTCAGATCCACGTCTTCCGACATTCTGGCGACCAGCCGATGAGCACGAGCAAGGCACGTGCCGCCAGCAAAAACCAGACTTATCCCTTGAGGGAGGTCCGTATGCTGAAGTGCTGCCAGCACCTCGACAACGCGGTAGTCCTTTTCCACGAGAGATGCTGATGACAGGTCAAGCGCATCGGCAACCTCAGCGAGCAGATCAGGCGTAAGGCTTTTCAAACCGCGCCTCGAGGTTTCGGTAGCGCAGTTTCCGGTTGAACCGGCTCTGGACTTCGAAGACCGGATTGGCCTGAACCTGTGTCGTGCGTCCGTTATTGTACTGTTGGACCGCATCGGACTCCCGCCAGTTGACCTTCAGTTTGCTGAGAGTCTGACGTACGGCTCCATCAAAGCCGCCGCGGACGGCAAGCATCGGGCGACCAGTCAGGCCGTTCGTTTTCACGCGGGCGTAGACCCCGTAGCCCAGACGCGCGATCTCGCCTTCGACAATGAGCTGTCGAAGGGCTCTTTTGACACTGTCATATTCGCCAAGGTCGGCGAAGTCACGCGGCACGAAGACGTCGCTGCGTGCGCGGCGAATGCGTGTCTTCAGCCGATCTTTCAGTGTTCTGGTGCGACGTGGCTGGGTCATGATGACCTCAATGGACCTCCCTGATGCTCCTGCACAGTAACAGAAACAGGACATTCCGATCCACAAAAATAGGACATCCTGCTGTTTGTCAGGACCATCGGAGAGGGCGCGTTTTCAGTCGTTCAACGCGTCTTTCAGGGCCTTGGCGGGCGTAAACGTCAGCTTGCGGGAGGCAGCGATCTGGATCTTGTCACCGGTCGCCGGATTGCGTCCTTCCCGGGCCGGCACGTCCTTGACCTTGAATTTGCCGAAGTCGGGCAGGGAGATCTCCTCGCCTTTTTTGGCTGCGGCGGTCATCGCCTCCACGAGCGCATCGAGCACCTTGCGGGTGTCGGTCTTGCTGGCGTCGGTTGTCTCGGCGATCTGATCGACCAGTTCGGAAATTTTCATGTGCAATGCCTTCTGTAGGAATGGTTCAGGCGTAAGCCTCGCAAAACCGTTACGAAGAGATTGTGGCGGCTTCAAGCCCCGCGTGCCCCGGATGTGCGGCAGCGGAGAGGGAAAGGGTGGTTCTGAACCGGGTGGTTCCGGTGCGGGAGAGGGAGGCGTGCCGGGACCGTCCGTCTTTTTTCCCCGGAGACTTCCGTCATGGATTGGCCTGTAACCCCTATCGGTGAGACGAGCGGTCACGCCGCCGCACGACTGCTTCTCGCCCATCTCGAACGCGGTGAGAAACTGGACGCCAGCCGGTTGCGCCAGGCGATGGAGAGCGCCTTCAAGGCCCCTGATGCGACAGGCGCGTGGGACTGGAAAATGGCTTATGACGCTGCCGAAGCCGCGTCCGTCCTGTTCCTGCGCCGCTATGGACCGGCCCTGATGGCCCGCGCCTCGGGCGATGCGGATCTCCTCACCAGCATTGCACGGCTTGCGTCCCTTATGCCCTCGCAGACGCGTCGGTCGGACGACAGCCAGACCTGGCAGCAGTTCTCAACGCCTCTGCCACTGGCGTTCTGCCTGATGCGGGCGGCGGGTCTCGCGCGCGGCGAGCACGTACTCGAACCGTCCGCCGGGACCGGTCTTCTGGCCATCTTCGCCGAACTGGCCGGTGCCTCGTTGACCCTCAATGAATTGGCGCCGGGCCGTGCTGACCTGCTGGCAGCGCTCTTTCCGGCAGCCCGCCTGTTCCGGCATGACGCCGCACAGATCCACGACTATCTGCCGCAGAGCATTCAGCCGGATGTGGTCATTATGAATCCGCCCTTCTCGGCGACGGTGCATGTGGCCGGTCGCTCACCTGACACGACCTTCCGGCACATCGCCTCAGCACTGGACCGGTTGCGGCCCGGTGGTCGGCTGGTCGCCCTGACCGGCCTGTCCTTCTGCCCTGATAACCCGCGCTGGACCGATGGTTTCTCCACCCTTCAGGCCAAAGCCCGTCTGGTGTTTTCGGCGGGTGTCGCGGGGCCGCTCTATCGGCAGCATGGCACGAGCGTTGAAACGCGGCTTCTGGTGTTCGATCGCACACCTGCTTCCGAGCCATCGCACTTCATCGCGGCCCACGGCACGGCCCCGGATTTTCCGACCCTGCTGGGCTGGATCACCGGTGATCTGCCGTCCCGTCAGCCGCAGACGCGCCAATCGTCGCCAGTGTTACGCTCTGCTGCTCTTTCTTCGCCTCGCACTGTGCGTGGCTATATCGGGCGTAAGGCCGCCGCCGCACCGCGTCACAGGACGGTCCCGGAGATGCAGGACGTACTTCTGTCATATGACATCCTGCCGTCGGATGAGCATGGAACCGCGGCGACACGTCTGTCTGATGCCCTGTATGAGGATTATCGTCTCCAGACCCTCGCAATTCCCGGCGCCCGGCCGCATCCCACCAAATTGGTCCAGTCGGCTGCCATGGCCTCGGTGCGCCCGCCCGGGCCTTCCCACAAGCCAACCCTCCCTGATCCCGTCATCCATGACGGCCTGCTCTCCGACGCCCAACTGGAATCCGTCATCTATGCTGGCCAGGCCCATGATCGCTTTCTGGCAGGTCGGTGGAAAGCCGATCACACATGGGACATCCTCACCCGTGTCGGTGAGGACGATCCCGATGGTGTCCGGTTCCGCCGGGGCTGGTTCCTTGGCGATGGCACCGGCACCGGAAAAGGCCGCCAGGTCGCGGGTATCATTCTGGACAACTGGCTCAACGGCCGCAGGCGCGCGGTCTGGGTGTCGAAGTCGGACAAACTGCTCGAAGACGCGCAGCGCGACTGGTCGGCGCTGGGAATGGAACGGCTTCTGGTCACACCTCAGTCGCGCTTTTCGCAGGGCACCACCATCCGTCTGACCGAGGGCATCCTGTTTACCACCTATGCCACGCTCCGGACGGAAGAGCGTGGCGCGAAAGCCTCCCGCGTCCAGCAGATCGTCGAGTGGCTGGGGGCTGATTTCGACGGGGTCATCATCTTCGATGAAGCCCACTCCATGCAGAATGCCGCCGGCAGCAAAGGGCAGCGGGGCGATCAGGAAGCCTCCCTGCAGGGGCGTGCCGGACTACGACTGCAACATGCCCTGCCGGACACGCGGGTGGTGTATGTCTCCGCCACGGGTGCGACCTCGGTCCACAATCTGGCCTATGCCCAGCGTCTGGGCCTCTGGGGCGGGGAGGATTGCCCCTTCGTCACGCGGGCCGATTTCATTGCCGCCATCGAGGCCGGCGGTGTGGCGGCCATGGAGGTGCTGGCGCGCGACCTCAAGGCCATGGGGCTCTATACCGCCCGGTCGCTCTCCTATGACGGTGTCGAATATGAACTGGTCGAGCATCAGCTCACGCCAGAACAGATCCGCATTTACGATGCCTTCGCCCAGGCGTTCATGGTCATTCATAACAATCTCGATGCCGCCATGCAGGCCGCCAACATCACCGGAACGGACGGTACGCTGAACCGGCAGGCCAAGGCCGCAGCCCGCTCGGCCTTCGAGAGCACGAAACAGCGGTTTTTCAACCATCTGATCACGGCCATGAAAACCGTGACCCTGATCCGCGCGATCGAACGCGATCTGGCCGAGGGCCATGCAGCCGTCATCCAGCTTGTTTCAACGGGGGAGGCCCTGACCGAACGGCGGCTGGCCGAGATCTCGCCGGAAGACTGGAATGATTTGCGGATCGATGTGACGCCAAGGGAATACGTCCTTGGGTATCTGGAACATTCCTTCCCGGTCCAGCTTTACGAACCCTATAGCGACGGGTCGGATCATGTGTATTCACGGCCGGTCTTTCACGATGGCAAGCCTGTCCTGAGCCGTGAGGCCGTGGCCCGGCGGGATGCGATGATCGAACAGCTTGCAGCCCTCCCGGCACTGCCTGGCGCGCTTGATCAGATCATCCAGCATTTTGGCACCGATGCAGTAGCCGAGGTGACCGGCCGCTCGCGGCGCGTGGTGCGCAAGGGGGATCGGCTTGCCGTGGAAAGCCGACCCGCCGCCGCCAGCCTGATCGAGACCCAGGCGTTCATGGATGACGCCAAGCGCATTCTGGTCTTCTCGGATGCCGGAGGCACCGGCCGGTCCTATCACGCCGAACTTTCCGCTGCGAACCGGCGTCTGCGGGTGCATTATCTGCTGGAACCCGGCTGGAAGGCGGATGCCGCCATTCAGGGGCTGGGTCGCACCAACCGGACCAATCAGGCGCAGCCGCCTCTGTTCCGGCCGATTGCCACGGACGTAAAAGCGGAAAAACGCTTTCTCTCCACCATCGCCCGCCGGCTGGACACGCTGGGCGCCATGACCCGGGGCCAGCGCCAGACGGGCGGGCAGGGGCTGTTTCGCCCGGAGGACAATCTCGAAAGTCCCTATGCGCGCGATGCGCTGCGGCAGTTTTACCGTCTTCTCGCCCGGGAGAAGGTCGAAGGCTGCACACTGGCGCAATTCGAGGATGCGACGGGTCTGTCCCTGGTCGATGATACGGGCCTGAAAGACAAGCTTCCGCCGATTTCCACGTTCCTCAACCGGATGCTTGCCCTGCCGGTGGCGCTGCAGAACCTGCTCTTCGCGACGTTCGAGGATCTGCTGGCAGGCCGTGTCGAGGCGGCAGTGGCGGCGGGTGTCTATGATGCGGGTCTGGAAACCCTGCGCGCAGACAGTTTCACCATTCTCGCGCGCCAGACCATTCACACCCATGCGGAAACCGGCGCGGACACGGAATTGCTGACCATCCGGGAACGCCGGCGGTCAGAACCCGTTACGTTGTCGCAAGCACTGGCTCTGGGACGGGAGCGGGAGTCCGGTCTTGTGCGCAATACCCAGTCCGGGCGGGTCGCGGTGCGTGTTCCTGCACCCGGTCTGGTGACGGAAGACGGGGAGTTCGAGTGGCGTGTCCGGCTGGTCAGGCCCATGGACACGCAGATCCTCTCGCGTGACGCCTTCGCGGCGAGCCACTGGAAGCCTGTGGATGAGGACACCTTCGCGGCCTTGTGGGAGGCGGATCTGCGCACGGTCGATGAATTCGTCGAGACCGAGTTCCATATGGTGACGGGGCTGCTGTTGCCGGTCTGGAAAAGCCTGCCGACGGACCATGCACGGGTCTACCGGTTGCAGACCGATGACGGTGAGCGCGTGCTTGGCCGGCGCGTGCCCGTGGCATGGGCCACCAGTGCCGGGGCGACTGGCAGTCTGTCGCCGTCCGGGCAGGACGCACGCACAGCCTTGCTGGACGGCGGAACGGTCCTGCATCTGGCCGAACGGATGCAGGTGCGGCGGGTCCGTGTGATGGGGCGGCCGCGGATCGAACTGACCGGCTTTACCGAAGGGATGCGGGAACGTTTGCGGGCCTACGGCCTGTTTTCGGAAATCATCTCGTGGACATTGCGGTTTTTCGTGCCGGTCGATGAGGCGGGCGATAAGGTTCTGGAACGGCTCTTCGAAACCTGGCCGATTGAGCGCGTGACGGAAAGGGAGGCGGCATGATGGCGGAGCATGATGCACGGGACCTGTCACGCCGTCTGGCGGAGAACGCCGAGGCGGTGTGCCGTCATTACCTCTCGGCCGGGCGACGGCATGGCAATTACTGGCTGGTCGGCGATGTTCGTAACACCCCCGGCCGCTCGCTTTATGTCCGCCTGCATGGCCCTTCGGAAGGGCGCGGGGCCGCCGGGCGCTGGACGGATGCCAGCACCGGTGCGTTCGGCGATCTGCTCGACCTGATCCGTGATTGCCTCGGTCTGATCGAATTCCGCGACGTTGCTGACGAGGCGCGCAGCTTTCTGGCGCTGCCTCAGCCTGAACCTGACCGGGCGGCGGATCGCCCGCGAACGTCCCCGTCGCACCGGCCCGGGACGGGAGGCAGCAGCACGGACGCCGCACGCCGCCTGTGGGATGCCAGCCGGCCCCTGTCCGGTGTCGCGGCTGTCTATCTGCGGGGACGCGATCTGACGCGCTGTTCCCCTTTGGCTGCCCTGCGTTTTCACCCCGACTGCTACTATCGCGCTGATGCCGACAGTCCGCCCGAGACCTGGCCCGCGATGATCGCCGCCGTCACCGATCTCGGAGGTCGCGTGACCGGCGTTCATCGCACCTGGCTGGCGCGCGACGGACGCGGCAAGGCGCCTGTCGCCATACCCCGTCGGGCGATGGGCGATCTGCTCGGCCATGCCGTGCGTTTTGGCGCAGCCTCTGACGTTCTGGCGGCAGGCGAGGGGATCGAGACGGTGCTGTCGCTCCGCGAGGTCATGCCCGATCTGCCACTGGCCGCCTGCCTGTCCTCGGCGCATCTCGCCGCCATGGCGTTTCCGCCTGCCCTGCGCCGCCTCTACGTGCTGCGCGATGACGACCCGGCCGGCGACCATGCGGTGACGACCCTGCAGGCCCGGACGCAGGAGGCCGGGATCGAGTGCCTCGTGCTGTCACCGCGTCTGGCGGATTTCAACGATGATCTGCGCTATCTCGGGCGCGGGGCGATGCGGGCGATCCTGCATCCCCAGCTTGCCCCGCAGGACGTGGCGCGGTTCCTGCAACCCGTCGCGCACTGAGGCGGGCCGGGAAGGGGGTGTGGGGGCATCGTTTTTCCCTGCCGTGCGGGGCTGTCCTGTGCTTCCGGATGGGGCACGCCCGCGGCCTTTTTGGAAGGGGAGCGGGCGTCAGCCAGGCCGGGCCTGCAATGGCGGAGCCGGCTATTTTCCGCCGCGCCCTCACACCCCACGCGGCAGGCCGCGTGGGGACCCCGGTTCGGTGCGCTTTGCATCGCGAAGCAAAATAGCCGTCTCCCTGCCATCCTCCACTGCGTTCCGGCCGCGCGTGGCGCGGTTCCGGTCCGGCCTTCGTCTGCCGCTATCCGCCCCTGGAAAGGCCGCGAGGGGCGCGGCCGAGACCGGAGGACAGACCCATGACCCGCACACAGGACGATTTCGAACCCGCACACGCTACCTCTTCCACCGCCCATGTGCTGGCGGAACTCCAGCTTTATGGCCACCGTCCCTTCGAGGACGAGCCGGACCCGAGGCCCTTGCCTGACGCCAGCCAGATCGAGGGCGCGGTCGCTGACATCTTCGATGCCCTGTCAGCCACGCTGACCGACACCCGGCTGGAACCCGATCTCGAACCGCTGCTCTGGTCCACGGTCAACGTCTTTCACCGCATGGTCGGGCAGGTCGAACGGGATCTCGATCGCAACGAGGCAGCGCAGAAGCGCAGCCAGCAGGAACAGGATGGCAGCGAGATCCGCTCGGTGGAACTGGAACGTCTCATCGCCGAGGGCCTGACCCTGCTGGAGCGACGCAACGCTTACGAGATATTCCGCGACCTCGCCTGCGACCAGTTTGAACGTCTGACCATGTCGCCCTGGCGACCGCGTTCCGGTTCGCTGGTCAGCCGCAGCACCCTGACGGCGTCGATGATCGATAGCCGCGATTTCCTCAACGCCCGCCGCAAGGCCGAAGCCGAACTGCTCGTGCCTCCCGGGCCAAAGGTCGCGGTCACTGGCGGCCTCGATTACGAGGACCATATCCTGATCTGGAACCGGCTGGACAAGGTGCGCGAGAAGCACCCCGACATGGTGCTGCTGCACGGAGGTTCCCCCAAGGGCGCGGAATTCATCGCTTCCCGCTGGGCCGATCACCGGCAGGTCGCGCAGATCGCCTTCAAACCGGACTGGAACCGGCACGGCAAGGCTGCCCCGTTCCGGCGGAACGACGCCCTGCTGAAAGTCCTGCCCGTCGGGGTCATGGTATTTCCGGGATCGGGCATTCAGGACAATCTGGCCGACAAGGCGAAGCAGATGGGCATCCCGGTCTGGCGGTTCCGCAAGGACAGTGGCGCGTGAGCGCCATCGTTCTCCAAGAAGGGTATATCAACATCCGTGGTGAGAAGAGTTTATTCTTTCGATATGCTTTTATAAATGCAGGAGATGCTCTGAACGCCGCTATAGGCACCGTCGATATGAAATGGTTTCCCCTCTTCGCAAAGAAGACGCCGATAATAGTCGCCATCTCCCGATACTCGACCCGTGCCTATTTCGGGAACTGGCTGAATTTTTTTGATTTCAATCCGATGTCCGGAATAGCAGGTATGTGCCTTGAATTCTTTGTCCAGATCCTCCGCGCTCCTGTTCTTTCCGATCTCGTTTACAGCATCGACAGAACAGGACGATACGCTCTGAGCACTCGCCGCAGATATATTGGCCAGCATAAATCCAGAAAAAATGGGAAGAACGAAAAGACCGGCCTTCATGATAACGAGTTCCTCTTTTCTATACGAAAGCATTGAGTCGATCGCACAATGTAGAAATGCAAAATAGAGATATATCAACATATGACTTCGATAAAGTGCGCCTTCGCAACCTGTTTCCACACTGAAGGAGATTAAGCCGGACTGCCCCACCCCTCACGCCGGACTGGAGGAGGGAAGAACTTTTCCCCGTTCCGGCTGCGGGGACGATGGATGAGGGAGGCGGTGGTCCCCTTCCGCGTCGGTGAACAGGTCGAAACTGCAGTGGCGAAGCAGGGATCGTCCAGCGGACAACTGGCTGCCCAGCCTTCGTTGAAACGACGGGTCCATAGAATGCGGCTCGAACCGTTTGTAGCAGGGACGCGGCAGATAGGGGCGGGTGTCTCTAGCCGCGATCCGCGCCAACAGCAGGTAAGACGGTCGCACCGGGCGAGCGCGATATCCTCCTATGTCGCACGTTCCCCACCTGTCGGACCGGTCATGCCGGCATCGTCTCTCCATGGGCTGGCGGGTCCGCACACCATGGCCTCTGTCGGATGGCTGATCTAGCCGAAGACCGGCTGCGCCTCGATCGGCTGGCCGCAACGGCGTTCCGGAACTTTCTTCCCCTGCCGGCTGCGCCGTCATTCCTCGCGAGACAAGAAAGTTCCGGCCCTGCCGTCCTCCGCTGCGCTACGGCCCTGAAGGGTGCTGTGCCGCTCGCCTCCGGCTGGTCGATCGCCATCGAGGCCACGGTGGTCGCGGCCCGATAACAGCATGGAGATACGACAATGGCTAACATCGGTTCCTTCAAGAAGGTGGGTGAAGGCTTCGAAGGCGAAATCGTCACCCTGGCCCTGCAGGCCCGCAACGTCCGCCTGGTGGCGGAAACCAACCGGGCCAACGACAACGCCCCCAACTACCGCGTCTACCTCGGACGGGTTGAACTCGGCGCCGCATGGACCCGCCGCTCCAACGAAGGCCGCACCTATCTGAGCCTGAAGCTGGACGATCCCTCCTTCGCCGCCCCAATCTTCGCCAACCTGTTCACCGACGAGGAAGGGGAAGGCTACACCCTCATCTGGACCCGGCCGCGCAGCCGGAACGGGGAGTAATGTCCCCACCACCAACCCCGCCCGGTCTCCCCGGGCGGGGCCTTCCGGGCTTCTTTTCCCACGTGCTTTTCCGGGGCGCGGGCGGCAGCGCTGGTCGCCCGACGTGAGGCACAGGAGGAATACGAGGCTTTCCCTCAGCCTTCCCATTGTACCATGCGCGAGGGCGAACCGCGTCAAGGACACGTGGTCCCCCCAATTTTGCCCGACGCACCCTTCGGGCACGCCGAACAAAATCGGCTCCCCCACGCGCCGGCAGGCCGGTCGCCTGCGGCGATCCCTGACCCGGTCCACCCCGGCATGAGCCGTCCGTCCTGTCTTCGAGAAACGAAAGGAGCAGGACGATGACCACGTTACACGACCACATTCAGATGCTGCGTGCCGAACTGACCAGCTTTCACCTGAGCCGTCGCGAGCGCCGACAGATCGAGCGCGAACTGGAGCATGCCATGGCGCAGATCGCAGCGACGCACCGGCGCTCGGACGAATGAGCCGGGCGGAACGGCAGTCCCATGCATGTAGGTGGGGAACACTTCTGGTAAGCCTGTTTGAGCAAAACATCCCCGCCAGATCATATTGGGTACATCTTTTTTTCTGGAATAACTACCGAACGGTACGTATTATAATGTCCCGTAATGTTTGCCGGAGGTGGAGATGATTGTCATCGGGTTCATCTCGTGGGTCTTGGGGATTGGACTGCTCTGTTGGGTCTTCTTTAGCCTTGTATCCATTGTCGTGCCCACAATGGCGGGACTGATCGTCTTCTTCTGGACATATCGCATGGGTGCCGGATTGGCGGCCGTTCTTCCTGCCATTATTGCTGGTAGTCTCGTACTATGGCTATTTCGGGTAGCGCTGACGACGGCCCGGCGTCCCGAAATCAGACTTGCCGTAGTGCTTGCCTTCTGTTTTCCGGCCTCTGTTGCGGGATACTTCGCCACAACTGGATTGGCCGAGATCGGCATTTCTTCTCCGCTCATGCGGATCATCCTCGGAGTGTTGGGTGCCGCTGTCGTCGGGGCGGCCTCTTTTGCGCGGCTTGCCCCTGACGCTGATCTTGTGACCGGAACATTCCCTTCTCGACGCAATTAGCGCGTCCCTGGCGCTGTTCGGGCGCAACGGACGTTTGCCGACACGAACCGATCAGATGCTGCTTGTGATTGATCTTTGGATGACGCGTCCACGTGATGACAGGAGATTGGCCGACGATGGAGACACGACCCGATTGGTATAGTCCCGGATTTCTGGACAGGGCGTTCACGCTCGACCTCCCTGATTTTGCGCAGGAGTTCCTCTCCCTGAATCAGGATTATGTGCGTGGATACCATGCATTTACCGGACTCTCCGACTCAGACGAGACGGTCCGCCAGCGCAATCTCGATGCTTTTGCACGTCAGTGGGGCCTCCGATTTCCCTGTTGACCCGTCCATCCCTGCGTGGGCTGCCCCTGCGCTTTGGGCGGCGGAGGCTCTCTCTGCCATCATCGCGCTGGTCCGCGCCCCTGAAATCTACACAGCCGCCACATTTACACCCCTGATCCTGACACCACACATTCATGCCGCAACCGCCGATGACGGCCTTCACGTCATCATGGGAGATCGGGCCGGACCGCTGCGGTTATGGATCGCCGATGACTGCCACGGCAGACCCGCTGTCGTGATTCCTCTTGATGAATCCTGTTGGGTACGTCTTCATCATTTGCGTCGCTTCATCGAGCATCTGTATGGCAGGAGGAGCGGTCCGTTGCCCAACGTCTTTCGCCCCACACGCTATAGAATCAGGCGTCTTGCCCACGCCTTGCAGGCGCTCACCGCCAAACGTTCCGGCGCCACGGCGCGTGACATCGCGGCCCTGACGGACCCCGAAGTGAAGTCTCTGAGCGGCTCTCTGTGGAAAGACGTTCACCAGCGTGCCCGCGTCGAACGCCTGCTGACGCTTGGGGAGCAACTTGCCGCCGGCGAATACCTCGCCTTGCTGCAATATGGTCGTCGTGCATTTCCGCAGACGACATCGCACACTCCCTGCTGAAAACAACCGTCTTCTCCATAAGGTGTTCTGATTCGCCT